>CM067364.1:29374988-29642488 GCA_034401795.1 Chaetoderma sp. LZ-2023a
GCATGACACGTGTGTTAATGAGCATGCCCATTAATGTACGATACCTGACAATTGACAGCCGATACGATAAACTTGTCGTTTTCTGGTCCCGTTGGTGCTAGTTGTGGACGCACACCAAGGCGACGCCACCCCCGATGCTTCATGTCGTGTCGGCTTGCGGTGCAGTGCCATTAAAGTCTACTTGTCGACTAGTCGCTGACTCAGTCGTTATTTGTACGCTGGTCAGTTGTGAGCTGTAAGGAGCTATTTATTTATTAACCGATCAAAAGAGATGATTAGGTTTCACCCTTTTGCAACATACAGGCATCAAGCAAACTTCATCTGTATTTAAAGAAACCAAACTCAATAAGTGGTCTCGTAATAGATGTACAAATATCTTGCATAAGTCGATTTTGTAAATGCATGAAGTGGTCTTTTGGGCCAGGTGGACGCTCACTAGAGGGGTGTTTTGGAACACACGTGAGCTTTTTTCTCTTTTGCCATGTTGTAAGTTGAAGCAGAACTGCGCATACTTGTCCCCTACAGCCAAAGCTTTCCTCTCGCGCTGAGAAGTGCGCATCATGGTGTTGTGAATTCTCACCAAATAGAGATTCTAATTATATATCGTGTTCCGGCAAATATACGTAACTTCCGCTGGTTGAATTAGCCAGTTAACGGAAGTGTAGCTTGAAAGTCGCTATATGTACGCTCATACGCAACTGGTTGGCGACTAGTTGAACAACCAGTCGTTATATGTACGTCAGGGTTCAGTCCATCACTCAAGCATCTGACGATATACTCATATATACTGAACCAAAAAAGTTTAGCAACACTGAGAATATTACTGTATAAATGTTATTCAACAAAAACAATAAATTGATTCAAATATATTATTTAATTGATAGGTCATTTTCCAATTTGAACCACAGTCTCTTGTTACAGTAATGCTAGCATCGCGCCGTTAACACGACATCATTCAACGGAAGGGCCCAGTTTAAATAATGACACTGCGCTGTCAATACCTGTTGTGACCTCTACGCGCATTAACCACCGCCTTACATCGCTTTCTCATGCTTCGAATTAAGCACCTGATGTCACGCAGAGGAATCGCATCCCATTCCTGGAGCAGTGCAGCTTCCAGCTCCCGCACGTTGTGAAGATGTGGATGGTTCTCACGCACCATACGGCCAAGAATGTCCCACACGTGTTCGATAGGAAACAGGTCCGGTGATCACGCTGGCCAGTCCAACACCAGAACGTTGTTAGCCTCAAGGAAATCACTGGTGACCCTAGCTGAATGAGGACGGGCGTTGTCTTGCTGGAACATAAATTCTGCATGATGCTGCATAAAAGGGATGACAACAGGGGCGACAACTTCTTCACAGTAACGTTGAGCCGTTAAATTTCCGCGAATCACAATAAGATCTGTTTTGCCATTTTCATGGATTCAAGCCCACACCATGACACTGCCGCCACCGAATCTGTCGTGCTGAATGATGTTGGCTGCATCATACCATTCTCCTAAACGTCGCCAAACCCGTTACCTACCATCCGCCACAACCACACAAAACCTCGACTCATCACTGAACAAAACGTGGCTCCATTGTTGAGCACGCCATCGCCGATGAGTTCTTGCCCATGCAAACCGATTCTCGATGTGACGCTCTGTAAGCGGAACAGCAACAAGTGGACGACGGGCATGCAGTCCAGCATCATGGAGTCTGTTTCGCACAGTTTGTGCATGCACTGTAGTGCCGGTAGCGGTGTGCAAATTACGGGACAGCCGCGGCACAGTCTCAAACCTGTGACGTCGTGATCACGTCACTAAGTAGCGGTCTTCTCGTGGTGTTGTTGCTCTCGGTCTGCCAGATCGTTGTCGGTCATTAACATGTCCAGTTTCCTGCTCACGTTGGCGGAGACGAGAAATGGTTGAGGCGTGAACATTCAAATGTCGAGCAACAACGCGAACGCTCTGCCCAGCAGCGAGTCTTCCCATTGCTTCATGGCACTGATTTTCGGGTAGCCCTGGGCGGCGGCCCATGTTCGGTAGGGTAAACTTTTAAGCGTTTTCTGTTAACGTTCGTTATCTGCTTTTGCAATATGGTGAATTTTTGCCTTCGCTACCCGCCAATGTGGGCCAGTGCATGAAAAATGCATTTTTACATGCACTAAGCGTGCGGCCGAGAAATGCAAGAAATGATTTGCATTTCTTCATGATCAGCGAGACATTACATTGACGAAACATGCCTGCAAATTTGGTTATAAATGGACGCATAGTTTTGATACAACAAACCAAACTTCACTGTTGCTAAACCTTTTTGGCTCAGTATATATATCACCTCTTAACTTAACTCACAATGAAACAGTATATCTGTCATGAACGTTTCTGATGTGCGTAGATATGAATAATGATGCCTATGCCACCACCAACGTTCACTGTAGCCTAATTGTTTATTTTTTCAAACAATCGCAAGTGAGCTTTACCAAATATGTTGAGAACTCTTTGACTGAAATTTGCTGCTGCTTATGGCAGCATCATATTTCAGTTAAATTGTTCTAGCGATCAACGGGACTTGTATCAAGTTGCATCGTGTCGTAGCCTGTCTGCCTGATTGAGCATCTTCGATCGTAGATGGTTGTAGTTGGTCGTAGTAGTTGCCTGTCGTGTTGGTGTGACCGCGTTTACGACAAAGTCCGGCTGTAGTTACCTTGATTAGCTAGCCAAAGATCAGACTCAAGTCACTTGCCTCTGGCAGGTTGGTTATTAGGGAAAGAAATTATTGATCGGAATGTGAAAGTGATTGACGAATGTTTCAGAGTAGCGTAGTAGTAGTAGTAGTAGTAGTAGTAGTAGTAGTAGTAGTAGTAGTAGTAGTAGTAGTAGTAGTAGTAGTAGTAGTAGTAGTAGTAGTAGTAGTAGTAGTAGTAGTAGTTGTAGCAGCAGCAGCAATAATAATAATAATAATAATAATAATAATAATAATAATAATAATAATAATAATAATATTGTTGTTGTTGTTGTTGTTGTTGTTGTTGTTGTTGTTGTTGTTGTTGCTTTTGGCGTAATTCATGTTTCTCTAACGCCCGGCGCAGGCGAACGAAATTGTCTGCAAAACAATATTGACCATCTGCGTTAAAAATCGATAAAACATTGTTCTCCAACAATGTTTTCGATATTAAACATGTTAAGTATTGCCCAATAGTGTTTTATCGCGTGCGATGCCGGCCAACAAAACAGTTAAGCATTGTTGGCCGTCTCCAATGTTTGAATTGAATTGATGGACATTCACGTGATTCAAAATGGCGGCACACATCTATGTAATATATGTCTATGATTAACGCAATCTAATTAAAACACTTGTTTTAAATTGTGTTATCATGTGGCCGTTGTGTTATTATGTGGCGTTATTGTTGGTCGTGTGCCGGTCAGAGAAAACATGTTACAGAAAACAATTTTTTGCTGGAAGTCAAAAATTGTTGGCTGTCTGCGCTGGATTTAAGCAAACCTACCCATTATAAACGACAAGATCTGGTCGCCAAACACGGTTTGCAGGTAATACCAATTGGCTAATTCCATTGTGTCGATCCCACCTCAACCTGAAATCATGCCATACCTACAACACACCAAAATACATAAAATAAATTAAAGACTACTCTTCTCATAGAAAATACGGAATGATTGAAATCAACACTTCGCAGTAAAAAAAACTCCGTATCTATTAATGTTGCCAGCGAAGGAACGAGATTGACAAGTAAAATGACAACAATACTGTCTTAAGGATGCATATCCTTAAACATTGGCCATGACATAGAGGAAACGAAAAATAAATCAACGGTAACTGTCCAGTTTATCCATCAATCATATGTCGTCATAATCACCTACGTGACGTGTATGATGACGTCATAATCATTGGCATCGTGAATGACATACACAACTACGTCTTAAACGCATACTTGAAGAGGAACTACGCGTTGTTTCGCGAAGTGTATGCTTTTATTATTTAATAAACAGCACCCAGTCAAATTAGTTTCAAAATATTCAACAGCTTTCCTGCATAATTTTCTGGAAATTGATAGTCAGCGAGTTCGGGTATCAATCGATCCCAACACGAGCTACATGTGGGTGGAACCTAGCTAGAGATGGGTGGGGTATGGCTAAAACTGGAAAGGTCCATTATCTAATATCAGCTGACTTCACGCGGTGATTTCTACCGTTTGGCTGAATATCGGCACTCGCTGATATGACTGGAGGATGCAGGGTGTGTTATTGGCTTAGACGCAACAACAACAAATATTTGATGATGGTAACTTACCATTGTCATCCGGTAAAGAATCTCTATCTCTCTCTTTTCAAAGTCAGCGTCGAGCAATCGAATCGGCTCTAGGCTCAGCGAACAGTTGAGCGGGATCCTGTAGGTGAACTGTGGAATTACATCAGCTGAATATCCGTGTAGTAAATGATTTAGGAGCTCTGTTTGTTTGTGGGCTAAGGACCTATAAAACAGAAGGAATATTTAACTCCCATCAAGTCTAAGTTCAAGTTCACTTTATTACACCCAGGCCGTGCATACGCGTATGAGGCGTTGCAGTTGACAATATATTTCATGGCGGTATATTTTGCTAGCCATACTTATTCTAAATTAGCAGCAATTAGGTTTAGCTGGAATTCGTGGTTTATTATAGGTCATTGCGACCTGCATTTATAGGGGTCAAGTTAATTGCGTGGTTGTGATTCCCGCCGGTGTGTGGTTCATATACATAATTATATTCATTATAAATGTATCAACACAATGCAATTCGTACACCAGACAGTAGCACAAGGCCAAAGATCGAAATATTCAACAGCTACAAGATTGTGACTCAAATCGTATAGTTGAAAACGCCACAAGGAGTAACTTGAGCATTTTTCAGCCAAATTAGTTTCAAAATATTCGAAAGCCATTAAATTGCTGATTTATAAATGATATGCAGCTCGTACACTCGAGAAAAATGCAAACTGCGAAACTGACTTGAACATATTCACAGGGCAAGCGGCACTGTCGTATTCATATCTCGCATGGTGGATTGTTAAAGCATAAATTTAGACATACATACATATTTGGGTTGTTACACTCGAGTTGATCGAGTAACCCCAGCCATTCCTTTATTGCTCTACCATAGCGAAAACGTATTTGAGAGTGCTGAGTTGTCAGTCTTTCCCGTCCGCCCGTTTCTATTACCTTGACATTTAACATTTTCCGTACTTGATACACACGCATACCTGTAAGATCTCTCCGCTTATAATATCGCTCCTTGAATCCAGCTAGCCAGCCAAACACGCCAGCCAGCTAGCCTACCAACAGCAATATAGAGCAACCGACTGACATACATACCGACAGACAGAGTATAGCGAGTCATTTCAACAGACAGATGCATGGACGGATGGATGGACGGACAATACGTGTCTGGCTGCACTACCCATGACCCTTTCACGTGAGCGACAGCGTATGGAGTATCACCAATGACTAACCAGTAAAGACAGTGTCTACTACTACAATTCAGATTTCAGGCCACAACGTGTTAGAAACAACGGCCGTCTCTCTAATGGCCACCAATATCTGGTGGGCTCCAAAAATTAGTTAGGGTTATGGGACTGGATGGATTGTAGAATATGTATTCATATCTCATTGTGCTCTGGTCTCATGTGTTCATCCAATTTACATTTCCAGTTTATCCATCAATCATATGCCGTCATACTCAACTGCGTGACGCGTATGAGGACGTCATAATCAATTACGTCATAAATGATGTAGATAAAGTTCATCACGAATGCTTAATTAATAACGGACTAAGCGTTGTTGTACGCATTGCATGTCTACTATTTAATAAACATTATGTTGAATATTTTGAAACTAACTTGACTGGGCGCTATAGGTGACATAGGCAGCAACAGCACCCAGTCAAAGAAGTTACAAAATATTCAACAGCTTACATGTATAGTTTTCTGAAAATAGATTTTCAGGGTGTTCAGGGGTCGATCAACCCCAAGACAGGCCACTCGTTGGTGGAGCTTAGCTATTGAGGGGCGGGGCATAGCTAAAACTGGGTTCCTCCATTGTAAGACAATGTGTGCATTCTAAGGCGCGAAGCACATCTTTCATGACCTATTAGTCAGAAATTATGTATTTTATTATTCCTAAAATTACTTTTATTTTCTCTTTGAACCTTGGAGTACTAATTCGTACCTCAATGTTGCAGAATTCAACTCATACAGGCGAGCGGCTGAATACGTTTTATTAGACAGCAACAGCTACCATTCTAATTCGTTTCAAAATATTCAACACAATATTTCTTACAATTTAAGACGATATTTTCTCTGGCCTGTCTGATTTCAAGCACACATATCAAACATTCAGCTATTACAGAGATGTATTGAGACAAAAATAATGGCCGCGTCACGTGTTTCACCCCTTACCACTTTAGCTCTCGAATGTGTTCGAGAAAATTAAAAACTTCTCATGGAAAATGTCAATTTGCACAACATTAAAAAAATTCACAGCTAGAATGACTGGCTCGAATATTAGGCTGGGTGATAAAGGGTTGAACCAGGTACCAATGAGACCTATGTGGCATGTGAGATAGTCTGGGAGAAACTTCACCTGGGTTGGTTTGAGTGCATAACATATTCTGGACGTTCAGGGTTTACTTATGAGCCGGCGTATGCTAGTATGAACTGACATCATTATTGCATCCTTGCATCCTTATCTCATCATATACACAGTGTTTGTTCAATTCACCTTTCCAGAGTATCCATTCATCATCAGACCTCGTATGACGTCATAATGAGGTCAGCGCGTGTATGATGACCTCATAATCATTACGTCACAAAGGGCTCCATATATACGGTCGCCTAACCTCAAATGGTCCGACACGTTGTATGAACTGTATGTCTTTATAATTCTTTGCTATTTAATGAACATACTGTTGAATATTTTGAAACTAATTTGACTGGGCGTTGTTGCTGCCATAGTATATTCAACAAATTCAACAGCTTACCTGTGTATTTTTTTTGGAAATTGATAGTCAGGGTGTTCAGAGGTCGATCGATCCCAACACGAGCGATGTGTGGGTGGAGCTTAGCTAGAGAGGGGTGGGGCATAGCGAACACCGGAAAGGTCCATTGAATCTGCATTGCTAACCACAGCACGAGTCGTGCGAAAGCCATCGCCATTTCTGTCGTCAATCCATCCTATAGGTTTCAGAATATGTTGAGTATCTCCCTTGCTCAACCTGACATGCAATTGAGGAATCGAGTTTCTCAGTCAATCATATAACGTCTTAATCAACTACGTGACGTGTGAGCTGACGTCATAATGAATTCCGTCATGAATAACGTAATTAAGTTAATCATAAATGCTTAATAGTTAGTCAGCTGGTACGAATTTGCTGTCTTTACTATTAAATAAACATGTTGTTGAATATTTCTTAATTAATGTAACTGGGCTACGGCAGCAACAGCACCCAATCAAATAAGTTTCAAAATATTCAACAGCTTACCTGTATAGTTTTCTGGAAATTAATAGTGATGGAATTCAGAGATGGGTCGATTCCAACACGGTGCGAATAGTGGGTGGAGCATAGCTAATGATGGGCGTGGCATAGCTAACACTGGAGTCATCCATGTCTCCTCTGTCGCAGCGATCATAATTGTATAGCGTCACTCTGCCTACTCAACTTACATCATAGGCCCTATGACCCGAACAACATATCATCATTCGCGTTATTTGATACGGTTATCTCCCATCCTCCCGGAGAAGTCTTTGAAAATTTTCGGAGCCAATGTATAGCCAGCTGTTGTATTGGTTTGTATTTAGGTCCAATGTAGAAATTCAGTTTTAGCTATGCTCCTTCCATCTCTCGCTAAGCTCCACTCACACTTCGCCCGCGTTAGCATCGATCGATCCCTGAACGCCCTGCCTATCAACTTCCAGAAATATATACGGGTAAGCTGTCGACTATTTTGTAACTGGGTGCTAGATGGGCCGGTCAAGTTAGTTTCAAAATATTCAACAGGTATGATTATTTAATAGTAAAAACAAACAATTCGTACAGCAACGCTTCGTCCATCTTCAATTAAGCGTTCGTGGCGAACTTATCTACGCCATGCATGACGTTATTGATTGTGACGCCATCCTACACGTAACGCCGTTGATCATGATGTCATAAGTATGACTGCTTGATAAATTGGAAAGGTCCATTGCACACATGCCCTTGCCAGATGGCATACGATTGTATAAGTCAACAGCAAAGTAAACATTGATGGTATTGGGTTCGTACCATACAATGGCATTCCTGCAGTCAGGGTCGGGATATATGATTGGCAACTCTATAGCGGAAGTGCTTTTGCACGTCACTCTGATGAAGGGTGAATAGCAACACGTCATGAATACCTAAATGGTGGATCATCGACTGCACTGGACGGATTCATTTTCTAGCTATGCCACGCCCATCTATAGTTAAGCTCCACGCACGCTTTTCGTAAGTTGGGATCGATTCATATACATTGAACCCCGACTTCACAGATGCTCAGGTAACTATACTCCTAGAGGTAAACAGCTGACTATTTTGAAAACAATCCAGTCAATTTAGATTCAAAATATTCAACGCAATGTTTATACCCCTCTCACACCAATCCAAGACCAGTACGAGGTCACTTCGGAAGTGCAATTTTTTCAACAGTATCCGTGGTCTCCGGTTTTTTTATGCAGCACGTTTTTATTTCGTGGTACCCGTTTTTACTTCAGGAGTAACCCGTGGCCACCACGGAAACACCACGGGACCAACCCATGCTCATGTCCGTTTCCTGGAATTCACGGACTGCACTCCGGCGAAATCTCATGGCCATCCCGATTGCATCACATGTTGACTTTGGCGCCAGCCCGAGACTACTACGCGTTGTCAGTAGTGACTACGACGCCAGCTCGAAAGTACTACGTGTAGCCTGTAAGCACTTCGTGGCCAACTCGTGGACACTTCGTGGACTCCGGAGCTGATTCTGCCAAAATAAAAACGAGGCTCACGGACGTGTAGCTTCATTCGAGCGCTGATTTTTGACGAGGAAAGACATCTATAATAATAGATAAGACGAATTTTTGGAACTTTTGCAAGATGCCACCAAGAAAGGCAAAGACAAAGACAGAGACAGCACCGAAGAGGAAGAGGGGCCAGCAGCCAGACACACAGGCAGAGGAGGAGGCAGCAGTACCTGATAGACTCCCTGCACCAGCAGTGGCAGAAAAAGAACAAGCAGACAGACTAGCGACATTTGCCTCTTCTCCTGCCTCTTCTGGCCATTCAACAGATGGCGATGGGGATGAGGAGCAGCAGCAGGAGCAGGACTCAGTACCCCGGGCCAAGCCACGCGGGAAGGGCAAGAAAGTTCTTCCCGTTACACAGCTTCCTGAGCTGAAAGACAAGGCGGAGGAGATCATTGAGTGGTGGATGTCCTACCCACAGCTGTATGACAAGACCAAGCTGGCCTACCTTGATGTGGTGAAGAAGAAGGACATCATCACCACCAAGGCCGTGGAACTGGGCGTGTCATGTAAGTACACATTTTAGTCTAATTTTTATAGTCCTATAGAAATAGTACTGTAGAAAGGGCTCTGCCTTACAGACCTACCGCCTTAGTATTATCATAAAAGCAGTATAAAACAATAATGATTTATTTCTTATTCTGATACCAATTATTAAAATTATTGTGTTTATTATTTAATAGCTGTCAAAATAAATAATAAATAATAGATAATAATGCTAATCAATCTTTTATTTCTTCTCATTACAGATGATACCCTGAAGAGATGGATGACACACTACCGGGATGAGTACTACAAGATCATGAACAAGGTGGAGCAGGCTGAGCGATCTGGAGCGGGCCTAGATGATGTCCGTCTGACTGAGAGGGAGCGGTGGATATACGGCCATCTTGGTTGGTTGAAGGTCCACCATCAACCTCAGAAGAACCGGACAGTTGTTGGTGTAAGTATTATAATGAAAAATAAAACATTATGATAACCCTAAGATATTATTACAAGGATTGTTCATAAACATTGCTAATTAAAAATTAAGTTAGACAGTCTCTACAAATCAATTAAATCAAATCTTGAAAAACAGTACCAACATTACTTCTTTAATAAATTAGACGAAAATAAACAAATTGGAAAATTAGCTACCTATTCACATCTATACAACAAATACGAACAGCAACATTACCTAAATGAAATCAAGAATACAAATGACAGAAATATAATAACGAAGCTAAGAACAAGCAGCCACAAACTTGAAATAGAAAGAGGCCGATACAATAATATACCAAGAATAAACAGACTTTGCCACCAGTGCTCTCTAAGCCAAATTGAATCAGAATCCCACTTTCTCCTGCACTGTCCTACCTACCTACACTATAGAAAAGAAATATATAACTGCATAAACGTAAACAATTCAGCGCAAACATGTTACATATCAGATCACCAACTACTACAAAAAATTCTCAAGCCAGAAAATACATATGCCAAAAAATTAGCCAGGATTGTCTCTGGCATGTATTCAAGCAGGTTAGCAAACCATACCCTCATCACTGCCAGCTGTGCTCCATTAAAATCAACCAAAATCTGAAATATATTACCAGCCAAACCTATTCACCAAAAATGTAAAACTCAACTGTATATATATTCATATGTTACCATATGTAAATACTTTAATGGGGTTAGGTGGGTGGGGGCCATACCTTGTGAATAAATACAAGCTTGTGCTCAATTATTATTAAGTATTAAGTAATATTTATATATGACTTAATTATTTCTTCTTTTACAGCTCGGTCCTGATCCTCACACACAGAGACAGGTACGGGAGGCAGAGGAGGAGGAAGGAGACACCCAGGAGTCTGCTCCACAAGATGACCCCCAGCCAGATGATGAGCCTGGAGAAGGGGCAGTCCGATCCCCTTCAGCTGCAGGATCTGCCACTTCTGCAGCGTCAGCAGCCACCCGTGGGCATAAGAAGGCACCCGCACCTGCAGTACTCACTCAATCCCGAGTCAACTTAGCTGTGGCCACCCAGGTATGAACCGCTACACATGAGATGCAGGACCACATCACGGGCCTGGTCAACCGCATGGCCACCAGGGATGCCACTCCAGACCATCAGTGGGGGAGGTGGCTTGGCAGTGTTTCTGATGAACTCCATCCTGATCTGCAACGGGAGTGGCAGGAAAGAGTAAGTTCACGTTTATAATTACCTATTATATACTATTTTAGTTTATAGAGATTTAGAATTATGCCTCTTTATAGTAATGTACTAATGTAGTAATAGCCACTTACAGTATTTTCAATCACAAAAAAACAAGTTAAAAACTTTTTATGAATCTTAATATAATTAACTTTTATTAATAAGAAAACACTACTTAAAAACTTTTCATGAATATTAATATAATTAACTTTTATTACTAAATAATAATACCTTTTTTCCAGACATTTGCGCTAACACAGGACTTCAGGGAGAGGTCGAGGGAGCTGTACAGGAGGGAGGCGCAGCAGCTACCTATGCCCTTTAGGCAGCCACAGGCACCAGCTCTGTCACAGACTCTGACACAGACACCAATGCAACAACAGCAACCACAGATGAGCAGGTCTTCCAGCAGGCTTTCCGTCTTGCCAGGGTACTCTCCCAGCTGGCGAGTTGTAGTATGCCCGCAGTCTGTCTCTCAGCTCCTTGGCCTTCCTGGTACCAAAGTTGCCAGCCTCCGGATGACCCAAATCAGGCATCTGCACCTCCTCTCTCCATTCACCAGGGAGTAAGTTATGCTCTGCATCTTCTCGGTCGATGACTCGGTTCTGTTCCCCAGGGTAACGTGTACGCATAAGGTTATGCAGACATATACAGGCCATGACGATCCTCTGAACATCCTTTGGTCGCTGAGGCATAGTGGTCAAGAGACATCTGAAACGGTTGGCTAAGATGCCAAAGGCATTCTCAACGACCCTACGTGCCCTGGAACATCTGTAGTTGAATATACGGGTCTGACGGTCAAGGTTCCTCCTGGAGTAAGGTTTCATCAGGCGTTTCTCAAGAGCAAATGCGTCATCACCAACGAGGAAGTATGGCACTGGAACCCCTTCTTCATCACCGGGTAGTTGTCTGTCAGGAGGAAAGTGCAAGGTTGCAAGGTCTATCTTCTGCTTGAGCTGACCGCAGTTGAAGATTTGGGCATCACTGCAGGCACCGTTACATCCTACATCAACCCACAAGAACTTGTAGTCAGCGTCCACCATGGCAAATATGATGATGGAGAAAAACTTCTTATAGTTGAAGTAATGAGAACCCGACTTTGGCGGCTTGGTAATGGCCACATGCTTCCCATCAATAGCGCCAAATGCGTTTTGAAAATTCCAACGGTAAGCAAACTCTTGGGCCTTTTCCATCCACTCAGCCTCGGTGGTTGGGCAGTGGATAAGATGGTTGTACTCGTCAATGATGGCCTGGCATACTTCTTGGATGGCAAGGGAAATGGTGTTGTCTGGTACCCTAAAGCCATGCATGAGTGTCTTGTACCTGTCCCCAGCGGCAAGGTACTTGATGGTGATAGCCACCTTGAGGCCTGCAGGTAGGGCAAGTCGGTAGTTTGTGTCCTTCTTCCTTATCCGAGGTTCTAGTCTCTGGACGACTTCATGGAACATTGCCGGTTCCATCCTCATCATGTTGGTGAAGGTCCGGGGGTCTTCTGCTTCGAGATCCACCATAAGGTTTTCGTACCAGCCATAGTCCTTTCTGCGGGTAATCCAATCCCGAACCCACAGTCTGATGGGCCCCTCTTCCCGTCGTTCCTGTCGTTCTTCTTCCTCCACTTGTCGCTGGGCCTCTGCCACTGCCACGTCCATCTCAGCATTGACCACCTCGAGACCCATAGCCACGCCTAGCAGCATCATGTCTTCCTCTTCAGCAGCCATTCCATACTTGTAGATGTTGTAGATGAAGATGATCGTAGAGATGTTCTCTCCTCAGCAGCAAGATGCAAAATGAGAGATGTCGGTGAAGATCGGGCTTTTTATAGCAAAAACGGACACCACGGATGGACCCGAGGGGCCAAAAACGAGATAACCACGAGAAGAGCACGTAATTGAAACGACGACGACGGGGACCACGTTATGACCACGACATTAAATCGTAATAAACCGTAATAAAAACGTACAGGTCGATGTGAGAACGTTTCCCACGCGATGAAAAACGGTGAGCACGCAATGAAATCGTAGTTGTCCCGAAGGGGACACGAGATAAAAATGTAATAGACGTACTGAGGTCGAAGTTGGACAGTCCGTGGTAGCTTTTTCCCGAAGTGGAAACGACATGTTGACGTAGTTGCCACAAGATAAACCTGTGGTACCATCGAGTACCGTGTAATGAAAACGGCCGTAAAACAGGCCAACAATCAATCCGGGGCCATCCCGTTAAATCCGATGTAACTTCAGCCCAACCTCGAGAACACTACGAGAGTACTTCGAATAAGCCGTATTGAACACGTTTCCAATTCGGCAATAAATTTCCGAAGTGCACACGTTTCAGTTTTTCAACATGTCCAAAAACTTTTTGGGCGATCCGTGCAGCATCCGTGAGAATTGGCCCACGGAAGGAATCGACACGTCCTTAATTCGTGGTTAGTTCGTGGCAACCCGTGAGATCCGATTCTATTTCGTGGTTACTTCGATTTTTAAACTTTTGCGCCCACGGACACGTCGAAGTGGCCACGAAATGGCTTCACGGATTGGTGTGAGAGGGGCATATATTACACATTAAATCGCTTAAATTCGTACACGTCGCGGACTTTTAAATGTTGATCACGGAGATTGCTACGCCATTCGTTACACATTTTGATTGTGACGACAGTCTACATATGACGCAATTGATCGTGACGTAATATTCATGCGAGCCCGTATCTCTCAATTACTGTGAGAATCATGTAGTTAAGTTATTGCTGTGATAAGTAATGAACAGTCAACTGAGCAATGAATGTATACGCGCTGAACTAGGAATGAAAGAGCAGCGTCACATCTGACAATATGCTAATAAGCTTCGATAGCTAATTGTATAGCTTATAATAGTGTATTTATGTGAAATTACCTGCCCAGCCGTGTGTTAAAGATCCGATATAAACGGCACTGTGTATTTAAATAATACAAAGGTTGTGTGATGGAATTTAAGCTAGTGAAAAAAACCATACCATGAACGTATGGAATAAGTAAAAAGAACCCCATTTGTATATACTTAAAAAATCAGCTAAAACGGCCTTTTTCCCCAATGTTGTCCTATTGTCCATTGCCAGATCGTACCTTCAACACGTGCCCTCATCACGCATACTCCAGTCATAATCATCATTATAATGGACATATCCAGTTTATCCGTCCATCATGCGGCGTCATAATCAACTCAGTGACGCCCTGAATGGCGTAGATAAGTACTTCACAAACGCTTAATTGAAGACGGACTAACCGTTGTTGTACAAATTGACTGTCTTTACTATTTAATAAACACGCAGTTGAATATGTTGAAACTAATTTGATTGGGCGCTGTTGCTGTCATAGGCAGAAATAGGACCCAGGCAAATTAGATTCGAAATATTCAACAGCTTACCTGTATAGGTTTCTGGAACATGGTAGTCAGAGAGTTCAGAGAGCAATCGATTCCAACACGAGTGAGGTGTGAGTGGATCTTAGCTAGATAGGGCGGGGCATAGCTAAAACTGGAAAGGTCCATTGTCAACATTCTCTTCATCGCTATCATCCAAGATACTATAGCTATCCACATCGTTATTGTCTGATTCTACTGCTGCTTTAAGTGCAGATGTTGGCATTGCTAGATGCGGTGATGACGTTATGGCATCTACTGATATATATATATATATATATATATATATATATATATATATATATATATATATATATATATATATAATATCGCCACCGTCATTAGTGTTGTTGTTGTTTTGTTGTTGTTGTTGTTGTTGATGTTGTTGTTGATGCTATTGCTGCTGATGTTGTTGTTGTTGTTATTTTAGTGACGGGGGTGGTAGTTGTTGTTGTTGTTTTTGTGGTGGTGGTGTTGTCGTCGTCGTTGGTTGTTGTTGTTGTTTTTGATGATGTTGTTGTTACTGATGTTGTTGCTGTTGTCGTCGAATATGTTGTTGTTTTCGTTATTTTGTTATCGTTCTCATTGCTGATGCTGTTGTTGTTGTCATTGGTGATAGTATTGATAATAAGTTTAAAATCTAAACGAGCAAAAACTTACTCGGTACCACTTGCGTAGCCAATACTGACGATGATGAAGAAAATCGTTGTTATTCCCGTCATCTTTCTGTTTCTGCCGACCAGATCACACGTAACTTTTCTGACAAACAAAATTCCGGTGCTGGATGCAATGAATATATACAATGGATATGCTAATTAATCGTGTCATATCGTGTGACTCTGACATTGATGGAGGGTGGATGCACTCTATCTGATATTATTGACGATCACTGGCGACCAGCAACCTTGCTAACGTCACTAACTCTTTAAACAGGAAAGATACACCAACATCTATAATTTACGATTTAACAATTATTCTGTTCAATATTTTGCAACTAATTTGATTGGGAGTTGTGTCTGCCTATGCCAGCTAGATGTTCCTGTAAAATTAGTTTCATACTATTCTGCAGCTTACCTCTACACTTATTTTGAAATTGAGAATTTAGAAATTCAGGATTCAAAGAATTAAATGGATACAGCTCAAGATAGTTGCAATCAAACTGTGCGTGTTTGCACATGCTGCCGCCAGTGGGATAGATGGCGATGGGGTGGTGGCGCGGGATGGGGGCATCTCGCGTGTGCAAGGCTGTTAGTTCGAAAGATCACATTCCATTGTCTAAATTACACCAATACACAACGACAATCTCAATTTATGATGAAATGGCGCAAAATATCAAATCGCTATATTATATAAAAGCTAAATCATCCGAAAAATCTTAACTGTTTGTCGCTGAAAAGATAGTTGGCCGATATTCAAATATAAGAACAAGCGCACTTGAAAAGTTGCATCGTCGTCTTCGCGTTAGACTAAGACTGAAGGGCCTGCCATTGTACTGCTGTGTGCAGTTCGAGCATCGCATGTGCAACTTGTATGTATGTGATGAATGTTCAATTTAATAAATTAATTTAAATGCATTGAAATAAACGTTACTGGGAGCTGTTGCCGCCCTATGCAGCAACAGGTCTCGGTCAAATTAGATTTAACATATTCAATAACATACTTAGTTACTTTGAATTTTGGATTTTGGGAAGTGAGCTTTAAAAGTTTCAAATCGATTCCATCAAGTGGGCGGATCGGACGGACATAGCTAGAAATGTATCTTTCTACTGACCTGAAACTATGTGTGTCGCCTTGGCCTTCATATGGTTAGATCACACCCAGATAGTGCAGCTTACTGGGCCGATGCAGCGGCCTAGTGCACCCCAAGTGCCACCGCCTGGTCGGTCGTAAAACACGTTCTATCCGGCGACCGTATCTATGGTGTTCTAAACTTTTCACCCCACCACACTCACGTACGCACGCACGCTCGCACGCACAGGGGCGGACTAAGGCTGTGTGGGGCCCTAGGCTGGAGAGCCTATGGGGCCCCTCACGTGGGGCTGTTCACATAGTTTTTGTCGGGTGGTGGTAGTGGGGGTCTAATCTAATCTAAAAATCTAAATTCTAAAATAATTAAAGATTTACAAGTCGCACCCCACACTCCAAAACATCCTAATGCAAAGCTGCATAACTTAGGCAATAAAATAAATATTAACCCTTTAATGCCTAAGGTTTATCTGGAAAATCAAGATATTTGTTTACCAAATGTTCATTTGCAGGCTAAGTGAAGACTAATTTTGACATTTTAACCAGCCATTCCTGTTATAGAATTTTCAAGAATAATCTTCGCCTGAAAATAGACATTCGGAAAACAAATATCTTGATTTTCCAGACAAAGGCGTTAAAGGGTTAATATGAAAATATCTATTTTATTGGCTGGGTTATGCAGCTCTGTATTAGATTGGTATGATACCACTAAATAGTACTAATACCCCTGGCCAGTGGCTCATTGGGGGTTAATATAACACAATTAAAGCAATAACATCATTGACAATATAGACAATTGTTAGTATTAGTATATCCAGTCTGCTTCTAATGCCATTTAAGACATGCGTGTCTATCTTACTTTGTGTGTCTCAAGGCCAGAAAGACACTTTGCCTTTCTCGCCTTGAGTGCAAAGTCAGAAATAACGTCTTTAAAATTGAGGGACGTCACTTTCAATACTCAAAAGTGCTAATGTGTTGAGTCTATCGTCACCCATAGATGTCCTAATCGTATTTTTCACACGTGACAGTGTTGAGAATGACCGTTCACCAGAACAGTTGCTGACTAGCAGAGACAGATAGATGCGTAATGCAACCTCAACATTAGGGAATGTTTCTCTGACACCGACTTGTGTAACAATCTGAAATAGTTCTAGTTCTGTAGAACGATTAGAATCAAAACATGTCTGTAATTTGTCGAATTCACTGAATTGCACAAGTTCCTCTGCTAAACATGGTTCTAAATCACTGTGGTAAACTTTCACAAGATTAGTAGCAGAAAGTCGTATTTGCTCAGGTTGAAGTGTCAGGAGTTTGTATGAGAATCCGAAGAGGTTGTGTACTGTTGTGTATGCATCAAGACGTTTTGTAAGAGCTGCAGTGAAGTTGTCAATGATAGGTATGTACACTTATGTCCGGAAAGTTTCATGTGGAGAAAGTTGTGTCTCCTCCCCTTGCCCTTCAAAACGTGTAATTCGAATGCTGCGTTTGCGCTTTCGAGAAGTTTCCTCTTTAAACACATCATTACCAGACTGTTCTTTCCCATTGGCTTCAATTTCTTCGAACTGATCTCTCAATGTGTGTGTATACGCCTTTAGTGATTGCAGCATTTCAACCGCGTTAGTCAAATCCAAATTAGAACTTTGCAGAGCCATGTTTGTTCGATTAAATCGCTGTAAGATGGTTGCCCATATCACTGTCAAAATTCCATATTCCAGCCTCTCCATTTTGTGGATTAGTCCTTCGGCCTCACGTCTTGTTTCGTTCCTCTCTTCCTCATCTTGCTCAATGGTTTCTAAGGCTTGTTTTATTTGGCTGTAACCACGCGTCAGAGCACCGGTTGCATCTGCTCGGGCAGACCTACGCGTCTGGCTTAACGTCTTTACAACTGGAGTTCCCTGTAACAGATCTGTAAGAATAGACCATCTATGAGTTGAGGCACTGAGGAATGTGTAGATTTTTTGAACGAAGTCAAAATATGCAATGCCCAAAACACGGAATGTACACAGCAAGTGGGTTGCGTTCTCGAATTAGGGCCTGAACACTGTGGTACTTGCCGGACATGTTGCTTGCATTGTCATAGGACTGTCCCCTGCAGTTCTTTATGTCGATGCCAACATTGTCGAGGAACTGAATCAACGTATCTGCTAATTGCTGCGCTGTATGACCTTCAATGTCTAAGAATTTAAGAAAACACTCAACTGGGCGATTACCACCTTCCGGAATGTAACGCAGTATGCAGGTACAACGATCCACTTTACTCGCATCAGGTGTGGAGTCTATCGATATCGAGTAGAATTTCGCAGTTTTTACTTCTTCAATAATTGTGTCCAGTTCACGTTTGCCCATTATGCATATGAGTTCATTACAGATTGTTGAAGACAAATACGAAGTTGTACCCGTCCTTTCCATGCTGTCTGTTGTGCTTTAATGCTTTTCAATATGTGCAGCCAAAAATGGATCGAATGTAGCAAGTATTTCCAAAAGTCCAAGATAATTTCCATTTGAACAAGTGCCAAAGACCTCATCATGACCACGAAAGGCCAAGCCTCGTTATGCCAAAACATAATAACTTGCACAATACGATCAAGTACAGCTTTCCAATATGCACATTCTACATTATACTGCAAAACCATACTTTCATCAACTCTTGCATTTGACTTTTGAAAATTCTTCAAACAGAGTATCGATTTAACATGCATATCCGAACATTCATGCTGTGGAATCCATGTGGACGTATTTTTCCAATCACTAAATCCATTTCGAACAAATGATATGCCTTCCTGTGAGTCCGCGAACAATTTACAGAGAAAGCAGTAAACACTTGCTGTTGATGGAGATAACACAGCCAAGACCGCGTAATTTTCCTATGCGTTAATGGATGCTCATACGTAAAGAGTTTCTTTGAAAAGTATCTAATCTGGCGATTTCCATCAACAATCTTTGATGCTTCAAAACTTGCATTTGAATGCTAACATTGTTCACTGCCACGATCTGCCCAATAGCTTCGCATTTCTTCTGTAATAGTGTCTGACCACTGCCCTAAATCGGAATCATATACAGGGATTGCTATGTCTGGACCTTCGTCTTTTTGTACAATGTCACTGCCAGTAGGTGCTTCTGTGGGACATTATTATCCGGATCCTGCTCCGCAATGACCTCAGTCTGTTGGTTACCAATGCTAGAATCAGGAGGAACCGATGACGACTGTTCACCGACACGTAGTACAAACATCTCTGTTATTTTTTTTACTTTTGCCAAGACGAATTCCAAACGCAATTTGTTTTCTTTCTGGACGTGCAGATGGGTGGTGATATGACATAGCTATTCTAAAATCAAAAACAAAATGAAACATACAATTGAGTGCTTACATCGAATTCAAACGAAGCCCCAATGCTTATTAAGCCGAAGTGCTTAAATTGCATGTAGCTGCTGAATATTTTGAAATAAATTTCACTGAAGACTATTGGTGCCATCATCAGCTAGAGATCATAGTCAGATTGGTTTCAAAATATTCAACACTATTTATTGAATTTCATAAAATCATATTTGACATGATATTTATATAACTAATAACTATTTTACAACATTTTTCTGCTCTCTCGCATGTGCCTCACTACAATCGTTCCTTGTGTACTAGAATAGTGCCATTTACTTTATTATTCATGCTCGAAAATGCAATCAAAATTTCATTTTGCTCAAATGGTCTACATTGATTAGGCAGATCAAGATAATTAAATATCGAATATGTCACAACCAAAGGCCGCAACAGGATTTAACAAGAGCACCGACTAAAAGATTACAAACGCCCGCTTTATATTGGGATCCATATATTTTCATTGAGAAAGTTTGGAAATCCTAGTGGGTCATAATGAGCCGTGTCAAAATTTAAAACAATTTGAACCAGCAGTTCCTGGGAAACGGCACAGGCAGTGAGGCAGACTGACTGACAAACATACTATAAAGAGTCAGAGGGAACCAAATGCATTATAACACACACACCCCCCCCCCACCACCACGCGTCGCGGGAGTGTAATTATTGTGCTTAATTACTTAAATTGTCAAGCCACAATGGCAGCTTGTGCAGTGGCGGCGCCAGGGGGGGGGGGGGAGGGGGGGAGGCAAGAGGCAATTGCACCCACCCACCCTACAACAATGCTTTGCCCCCCCCCCCACTTGCCACACCCCCTCCCCCCGTACCAAAATTTCAAGGAAAGTATTTCAAATGGTTCGTTGCTGACGTTGCATAGTAGATCACAGCATGTACTTTTAAACAATAATCTCTGATAAAATAGTGTCAATCTTTCCAAATGTGTGCATCACTTTGTAAACTACACCCCTAAGCGTATGTGTGAGTCCGTGTTTGTAAGGTCTAAATTTATCTTCAGAAACAGAGGAAATCCGCTACCAGACCGTCTAAATTTTCGCCTCCCCCCCACCCCGCGACGACGACGACTCCTCCATGCTCGCGTTAACTCTATTAGAATTACTTTAAGCATTCCGTGAACTGGCCAGACGTCCTTGAATAATATATTGTTTAGGCGTTGACGTTTACCAGGGGATGGGGGTGGGGTTGGGGACGGAATTAGCAACTATTTGCACCCTCACATGCACGCATGCACGCATGCACGCACGCATGTACTCATGTTTAAGACTCTTTTATTTCAATGTATTTAATAATAAGATTAACAGAATGCATACCAGTATGGGAATAAGAACATCGACACACGTTGAAAATTTAGATCCAGGTATATTTAAACATTCTGCAAATTACTACATAACAGGGGACACACACACACACACACACACACACACACACACACACACACACACACACACACACACACACACACGTGCGTGCGTGCGTGCGTGCGGTGGGGTGAGGTGTTGGGTGTGGGGTGTGCGTGGGGTGGGGATGAAAAACATTCTTGGCTGAGGGCATCCCCGTGTCCCCGTGGTGCCGCTACTGCCATAGGCTGCCATAGGCTAGACCATATACAAATATCTGGCCATCGGTCTGCTCCAAGTTTGTAATAGAATAAATAGCAGGGCAGTAGCTTGCATAGGGCAAAGTTTGGCAGGGGTGCATTTGCGCAACACGAAATGCATGTGATCGAAACTCTGAGACATCCAAAAATAACGAACACCCCTCTACACCCTCATCTCTGCGGGTGCTTTGCCAATTATAGTACCTGGTCCACGCTACGGGCGTGAATCTAGAAACATCTTCTAATGTCAGACTCGCGCCAGATTTGAGTAGCATGCCTATATATCATGCAGACATACAGTACATGTTTTCATTAAGCTTAATCGTGTCCCCTTTTAGTTATATTAATTGGACCAACGAGAGCTATACGAGGTTGAAAACAAATACGGATGACAACAAACGTGTTAATGATACAATACAAATTATAAAGATGATATAATAATTAAGCGTACCTTTAAAATATGAATAGCTATCTGGCGATAATCCCTCTGAGACTGGCGGTAATTTATACCATTACGGACCGAGTATCAGTTCGAGGGCGACGTCGGGGGGGGGGCGACGTCGAGGGGCGATTAAGCATTTTCTCCAGTCAAATTATTTTCAATATATTCAACATTCATTAAATTTCGGATTTAGCAATGACATACAATTCGTAAACGAGAATAGCATAAGAAGAAAGTAAATTATGGATTTTCCAGTCAAATTAGTATCAAAATATTCAACTGGTTTTTTTTTCATTGCGAAGTTATTAATGATATACAGTCGTACACTTGAAAATGCCACAAGGACAAAGTAGGTTGACAATTATCACAAGTCAAATTAGTTTCAAAATATTCAACAGTCATTAAACTGCAAATTTATCAATGACATACAATTCGTCCATTTGAAAATATCACTAGGAGAAAGTAAATCGATCAATTTCCGCAGTCAAATTAGTTTCAATTCAGACGCAAATATTCAACAGTCATTAAGCTGCAGAATTTATTTACAATACAATTCGTACACCTGACAATGGTACTAGGAGAAAGTAAACAGTCAAACTAGTTTCAAAATATTCAACATTCAGCGATTACTATTCATATGTGGGCTGGTGGCTTGTTAAAGGTAAATTATCAATGTACTTTAAATCATAAATTATTACTAAACTTCTGTATTAATTATTGTATGTTTTTTCCATTAATATATATATATGAGTTGTTACACTCAATGGCCTATGGCCTATTGTGGCAAATAAATATCTATCTATCTATATGAGCTGCGGGCGGGGTGGAGACAGCTGTCCCCTTGCACCCCACCCCTCCCCTCCTTCTACATATATGCTGTATTGCCCAAACTAAAGGATACTTGCGCGAAAACTTTGTTTTGGCGCTGCTGTGCAATTTACAATATATCTTATATGAAAATTATGGTTGGTTCCATACATAATTTTCATTAAATAAAATAATAGTATACGGTAGCTTGAATATAGAGGTTTATCAAAGTTTACATTGAATGCGTAATAAAGCAGAAATAATTGGCCTATGACTGCATATTTCGTTAAAAAATTATTTATGCGTAGATTGGGTGGAGAGATGCGGCCTCGCCACTAGTTTAGCCTTACCTAGTTCGCATTTACCTCGAGCCAACACTGCTCCTAAACGTACTTAATCTCCCCTTTGTTCCTCATATTTCTGGTAAAGTCCACTTTCCGTTACTATTACGGATAATAATAATAATAATAATAATAATAATAATAATCATAATATTCTTTATTTTGCGAGGGTAAATCGTCAGTTGTCTGATGTTAACGAGCTCCTCAAACATATATACACTATGTACAATAATATATAATATACACTGAATGTTTGTACAAATATCGAAAAATACAAAATACAAAAATTGCTGCAAGATTAATAATAAGAAGAAGAATAGCATTATTATATTTTATATTATGATTGCCTACTTATAACTTGCGCACCTACACTCATAGACACAAATTAACGCACAAATCTACGGACGTACACGCAGACACTTATGCACATAATTACGCGAGCATGAACGTACGCACGCATACACAACGAACAGACATGTAGACAGGCAATCTACCTCAAACGCAATCTTTCTTCCAGGCAATTTTACAGTTAAGCTGTTCAATATTTTGAAACTAATTTGTCCGGACTGCTGTTGTTGCGTATGGCAGCTTAGGCCGTGTTCGTACTGGATACTCAATCAGCAATAACGTCATACTGATGTATGGCGTTATTCCGGATTGACCCCAGCGTGAACACGACGTTAAAATGTAAGGAACTATTCAAACATTTGGCGGGGACTTGTTCATTGTTCATGAAGGAGCTAGATACGTCATTTTATGAATTTATTTGATACGGATACGTACCAAGCATTCATCATCTGAGTGTTACTTTTACATATCTCCGCTCATGCTGTGCAATGGTCCTTTCAGTTTTAGCTACTCCCTGGCCATCTCTAACTAAGCTCCACCCACACTTCTGCGTGTTGGGATTGATCGATCTCCGAATGCCCTGGCTATCAACTTCCTGAGAACTGTACAGATAAGCTATTGAATATTTTGTAACTAATTTGATTTGGTGCTGTTCCTGCCTTTAAGCCATATCATGCCTTAGATTTTATAAGTCGAACATCTTATGTGCCATGCTAACTAAATTTCCTTGAAAATGCTAAAGTCCCAGCTATGACGGCAAAGATCTGACTTATAAATCAACCTGGCCGGCACGTCATGACTCATAGTCGTGCTTTTGAGCTTTCGAGTCGAACAAACGCGTGGCCCGACCGAAGCTCGACCGTGATTTATATGTTGCAACTTTCATGTGACGTGCTTGCGCAGAACGGCACACCGGCGGTCAAGTCTTTGCATTTGATTGGGTAATGGTCAGAAAATAAAACCCATCAATCCATTCATCTACCAATTCATTCATTCATGCAGGCACGCACGTGCCACTGCATGCACGCGCACATGTACGCACGCACGCACGCACGCACGCACGCAAGCACTTATATTTGGTCCAGATGCTGTTGTCTTCCTGCTTCAATACTGGCAAGGTGAAACTATGCCAGAGCAATCAATGTCAAAGGTACACGTACGTTTGTGCGATAGGCGATCTGAAGTCCGGAGGATTATTTGGCCTTCGTAATTTTTCAGGAGAAGACTATTATGAAGTGCTTTATGGCATCTCAAAGGGAACGTGAATGTTGTCGTTCCTATCCCTCCAAACAACTGATGATCATATAGAGACTTTCCAAATATTTCGTACATCTGACTTCACTATTGATTGGCCTGACCTTGATGTATTGGAACGGTTTGTGCATCCTTCTATGCCAGCTGCGCGTGTACCACAGTGACACGCCTCAGATGGGAGCTGTTGCAAACCACGAATCTCGAGGGTGACACGCTCCACACCATCAAAACCACACCGAAGCTTCACACACAGAATGCGAACTTCATCCATTTGATAGACAACTGTTACATCAGACCGCATGCATCACTCCCATCACTCGTTTATCATAGTTGCGTTGAGGTCGACGGGATCACCATTTCAACTATATGTCTTGAGCAACCAGTCCCCATGAGCATGTATAGTAAAATGTGGAGGTCAGGAAAGGTGTATAAGCAAGACTAACTGATCATGACTAAAGAATGGCCCCATTGCATTTCTTTGTGTAAATCTACATAGTGACTGTAGCAAAAATAAAAGAATATGTTCTTGTTGATAATGATGATGTGGAATACATGGGGTTTCCACACTGATAGTGCAATTTGCACCGGTGCTGTATAATGAGCTAAGTTTATTGATCACCAATACACCAATTCAACGCATATGATGTGTGAGTCTTTGTTAACTGTCTGCCCGATGCAGGACTGGACAACACAATTCAATTGGCAATAACTCTGTATCTGCATAATATTTTGAAAACAATTTGACTGAAAGTTGTTTGTGACTAAGCCCCCAGCAGCTTTCAGTCAAATAGGCATAGTACTACGTGTTCAAGACGCAAGACTGGGCTACATTTATGGCTACAGGTGATTTTTTTATCACCCATGTGGGGAGAGCGGGTACTGTTCGGGCATTGTCCGCTAAAGGAAGTTTTCAGTCTCTTCGTACATACACCCAGTTCAATATATTATGCACTCACTGTAAGCCCATTCATACACCATTGTACACGGGAGTATACTCTTGAATATTAACGGTAGCACGGGTAGAGCTCACGGGTAGTTGCGTCTCTTGCAACTGTTCTCCGCAATGATGCATTTAAACATAGTAACAAGAAAAAACTATTTTTGAATTTTTACCACTGGTGTGGCTGGGTCGCTTACGGAGCCATCGATCTAATGGTAATTTTTTTAGAAATAGTCTTATCTTGGCCTGCGCATTCCTTAAGATAGCTACAGAGGCTGTATTTTGGCCGGTGAGTGGGTTAATACCTTTTTATTTTAATGTATTCATTGATACAATAGAAAACACTTTTTAACCATATTACAATTGATTAATACTTCGCAGCAACCAATAGCTCCAAACGTATGAAGGCCAGGAACATGGTCAATAACACTACAATAACTCCGACTTCCAGTTAAGTTAGTTACACAATATTAAACTAAATGCTTTTTAAATTGTTAATTTAAATATGCAAATACAACTCAGGCATTTCCCCCACCTTCGTGGCGGATCTGCTATTATTTGATTGTGATATCAGCTAAGTAAGATGTGAAGTAGACTTAGTAGATATTATAAAAGCTACTGTCTTACAGTCATCATCAGTATCCAAGCCTCGTCAATTTCATGTAGGTAAGATCTAGACAAGATGTAAGTCGTCTACCTCGTCATGCAACGAAATGTTGAAACTAATTTGGCAAGGCCAGCAACAACACGCTGCCAAATTAGTATCAACATACTCAACAGATTACCGGCACTGTTACATTGGAATTGGGCATTTGGAAATTCAGGGTTTGATTGAACACGACACTTGCAAACTGCAAAGCGTACATGGAGCATAGCTATACATGGGCGGGGCTTAGCTAGAAATGGAGGGGAGGGGTGGGGTGTCTAACTATAAATGGATCCGCTGTTGCACGTATATGATATTAAAATAATTCAAGCAAGGTTTCTTATACTGAACTTTATATGGACGCGACTCTGGCATCTGAAAAAAAAGAAAAGACAAAAGGTGCTTGTTTCTACTTGTTATTGGCGAGGCTGGTTTAGAAATCTACGATAACTTCCAGTTTAATGAAAGTGACAATTTCAAACTAGTCAAAATTATTGAAAGATTTGAAAACTATTGCTCTCCAAAAAGAAACACCACGTTTGAAAGATATCAACTATTTACCTGTGCCCAGAGACTAGAATAGACAGTAGATCAGTTTGTTAATGAACTCAGAACCAGAGCAAAACGATACCAATTTGACGATTTAATGAATCCACTAATTCGGAACAGAATAATTTATGGTATGCCTGATGATAATTTGAAAGCACACTTTCTTCGTGTTTAAGATTTAAGATGACGCTTGAAAATGTGATTGCAACTTACCATGCGGCAGAGAAAACAAAGGGAAGAATGAAGGCAATGCGACTTGCAGATTCGAATGAAGTAGCAAATGCTGTACAATCAAAACCACATAGGCATACATAGACTGCAAAGAATCGTTCAAGTAACAACAATGCCTGGTATATAAGTGCTTCTGCAAATTATTCACTGTCAAAGAACTACAATAGAAATATATCAGAATGTTGCCGATGTGGACGTAAATATGCAAATAAACAATGTCACTGCAGGGAAATTGTGTAATGCGTGTAAACGTCCAGGACATTTTGCTAAAATGTTTGCCAAAATGAATAAGCCTATACACACGCTGGATGATGGACAGAATACCATGACAGATAGTGACACTGAACTTTTGGTTGAGGCGGTTCGGGATGAAAATGTTAAAACGGAATGGCGTTATAGTTTACTCACAAATGGTACACACATTTGCCACAAGATAGATACGGGAAGTCAAGTGCACGTTGTTTGCATGTATGATTTTGGGAAACCTAGCAATCACCCCAAGACTCACAAAACATAAATAGAACGTACATCCCATGGTGGAGATAACATACCAATTGAGAGCTCGTGTATTTTATCTCCGTTGAAAAGATTCAATAAAAAAATCAATGTACATAATTCCGTAAATTGAATTTAAATATCACTCATCTGTTACCTCTTTTGGGTACCTGTCTTTACTGGCCACGCTTTGTTCTCTCAGACAATGTCCCCTATTGACAGGTCTTAATTTATTCGCACATATATTCAGATCAATGTATTTATTATACACTGATTCTGCACCATTCACACGCCGTTCTATAAGGGAACGCACTCTTGAATACTGAACGTAACACGAGAAGAGTTGCGTCCCTTGCTACAAATCTACTAATCGAGGGAAGTGGACCTATGTTATAAACCCTTCTTATTGGCCGAATTCTGTCAAGACTAACAACACAATTGCTTATTGAATGTAGATTTTGCAGGCCAAGGACATATTTTTTGAAAATGTACTCCTGGAATGACTGGGTCGATTATCGAGCGAGTCAATCTAATTGTATTTTTTTTTAGAAAACGTTTTCTGTTGGCCTAAAAATCCCGATAGCAGCAGAGGCTGGTTTTTGGCAGACGAGAGGATTGATACCGTTTTATTTTAATTAATTCATTCGTTTATGCAATTGAAAATAGTTTATTAGCCACACACCAATCAATGGCTCCAAACGTCTGACTGCTAGAAACATGAACGATAGCACTACGATAAACTCCGGCTTCCAGTTAAATTAGTTTCACAATATTAAAAAGAATGTTTTTGAAAAATTTTAATTGACAAATGCAGATACAACTCAGACATTTTCCCCACCTTCTTGAATGATCTACAATTATTTGATTGTGATGTCATCTAAGTGGCGTACTTTTAGAAACATATTTAAAAAGTTACAGACTTATTGGCATCATCAGTATCCAAACCCCATCAGTTTCATCTAGTTAAGATCCAGATATGATGTCTGTTATCTCCCTCTTCATTTTCAAACTAATTTAATTTGACAGGTTGCCGTTTCTGCCATATGCAGCAATAACACCCAGTCAAATTAGTTTCAAAATACTCAACAACATACCTGTATAGATACCATGATATTGGAGATTTGGAAATTCAGGGTACGATCGAACCCAACACGGGCAAAGCGTGAGTGGAGCATAGATATAGATGGGCGGGCATTGCTACAAATGGGAGAGCCATAGCTATAAATGTGTCCTCTATAGGCAGGCCAATATACATGATATCCGACGTTCAAATGAAAAATCAATGTAGATAATTTCGTAAATTGAGTACCTCTTTTATGTACCTGTCTTTAGTGGGCAAGCTTTGTTCTCACAGACAGAGCCCACTGTTAAATGTTCTCAGTCTATTCGCACATATATTCAGATCAATGTATTATACACCGACTGCACCATTCAAACAATAAGCCATATCCATAGATTGGACACCGCGCGTGCCGGTGGCCTGTTGGAAACGTGAAACAGAATGGGGAAGTATCACGTTGGATAGTTACGTGGCGACTTCAAGAGGTCATAATTCATAATATGCTCATTTAAACAACCGGCTGTTTGCTTAGCACACTAGAGGAGAAGAATGTTTATTGCATAGTAAAGACATACATTTCGTCTTTCAACACTTAGTCCATCATCAATTGTGCGTTCATGACGAACTTAACTACGTCATTCATGAGGTAATTGATTGTGATATCAGCCTAAATGTCACGTAGTTGATTAGGCCGTCATATGATTGCCTGAGAAACTGGCATCATCCATTCCTTAAACGATGCATTAAATCAGAAATATATGCTTCGGCTAAGCTATGTATGGAAACTGCCAAATCTTCATTGTCCAAAAAGGGGCCCCTCTTCCTTTGATGTCAGTCAAGTATGACGGCTAGAATAATGCTCCGTAATAAACGCAATGATTAACTTATGATTCGTGTTCGCAGTAACGCGGCTACACCCACAATTATAAGGTACTCGCACAGTTAATATGTTGAATATTTTGAAACCAGTTTTACAGGAAAAATCTTTCTTCCATAGATAGTAACAACTTCCGACCAAATTATCTGTTCAAGAGATTTAAATGAATGTGTCTTATATAATACATATTTTGGCGTATGGTAATATTTTCTGGCACGTGGACACAGCAAGAATGATGGTTAGTTTAAAGAAAAGGACGTTGATGAACTATGTTGCTCCCTCATGCTCTTCAACATAATGGTTAAATGTGCTAATTTCAAGGGGAATGTACTGGTATTTACATTTGCGTCAAGCTGCTCAAGCGATAGATACAATGATGTCATCTTATTTTCTTAGTTGGTCGAGTGGCTTGCAGGATAAATCGAGCAGCCATGTCTAAAGAGAAGACATTGTCAATAACACCACAGGTGCTACATATCGCAAGCCATATGTTTCACCGCTACCACTAGCAGACTTTCTAGGGCTATAACATTATGACAATGGCGGACTCCAGTTTTAGCTATGTCGTGCGCAACTCTAGCTAAGTTCAACCCACGCATTGGCTGTGTTGCGAGCACTCGGTCACTTCGCTGTCTGCATCTCAAATTCCGGAAAAATATACGGGTAAGGCGTTGAATTTCTAAAAAATAATTTGAATGGATGCTGTTGCTGCCTATGGTAGCAGCAACGTCCAATCAAATTAGTTTCGAAATATTCACCAGAACGTTTATTAAATCTTAAAGACATACAATTCGTTGAACAAGACTTAGTCCGTCATCAATTAAGTGTTCATGACGAACTACGTAATTCATGACATGGCTTCAACGTACACGCCACGTAGTTGATTATGTCGTCATGTGATTGGTGGTTACACTAGATTCGCTTATTGCACGTGCCAATCATCGGGACAGATCAAAGCCATACATAAATGGAATGCAGCGAAGGATGGCCGGCTGTTTGGATTGGTTGAGGGAGTTATGACGTCATCTTATTTACATATTAGGCCACGCCCACATCCACATATATGGCCAGGTGCGTGTGGCCCCTTTCAAAAATCGATAAAAATAGGACACGCCCCCTGATCATATATGGGCATGTGGACGTGGCCTAATATGCAAATGAGATGCCGTCATAAATCTCCCAGACAAACAGATCACACGCACATCAAGTTATGTTGTTACGTGAATCCTTTCGATACACTAGTTAAATGTCCTAATTTCAATGTGAATGTACAGATAGATATATATATTGATATTGGCAAAGAACCTACAGGTGCTCCATATTGCATGGCATACGTTTCAGTACCTCCATTAGCAAATCCAGTTTTAGCTATGCCAAGCCGATCTCTATCTAAGCTCCACCCATGCTTTGACAGCGTTGGGATCAATCGATCCCCGAACTCTCTGAATCTCACTTTCTAGAAACCAATACAGCATCACCAATTAAGCGTTCGTGACGTCACGTTGTTGATTATGACTTCATTTGATTGATGGATAAACTGGAGTCCTCCATTAGGTTAGGTTCATTATGAACGTCTCTGAACATAGGTTTTAATTAATAGATTTGAAACATGTCTGAATCAAGATGGCGAAAGTAAAAAACCATATAACACATATATGATATTTTGATATTTTAATCCGTTCACTTAAGTGTCACATTGCGCATCAGATAACGATTGTAAGAACATGTAGAGGTGTAGCTGCGGCTCTGAAACAAATAACACAACGACAATTAACCCTTTGACACCTAAGATCTCAAAATATCAAATTCAAGACAAATATACAGGAAAGGTGTTGAATATTTCGAAACCAATTTGACTGAGAGCTGACGCTTATTAAAAATATTATTTCATACATCAAAAATACTTTTTCGCATTTGGCTTTTCGGGTTGAAATATTGAAATAAACGTCGGCGTTAAAGTGGTCTAACAAAAGCAAACCCGTGGCGTATCTTAATGAGGTTGTGTAATGTATTACGATTTCTTTGCAGCAGAATGTATATTTGAGGTAAAGTTAGCTATGTTTATGCCATACCAATTAATTTTTTGTCTGACAATCCCTCATGACCATATTTAGGGGGAAAAATAATGCCAGAATTTTAAGGCATTATTTCAACATGCTTACCATCTAGCACTATTTTCGCAGAAAAATCGTTATTATTTAGAATTCCTCAGAATGTGTGTCACTGTTTTTGTTCTCTCCAGTGCTGCGAACCTTTTAACGTGCAAGCTGCTTTAAATGGCGTGGCAATGTTTATGAGTAAAGCCCATTTGCTGGACAAGAGAAGACTATTTTTTTTTAGAATTTACCCCTGGGATGGGTGCTCGTTATAGACCCAGCCATTTCAGTGGTACATTTTAGAGACAGTCTTATTTTCCATCGCAAATGGGCACTCACTGAGAAAACGTTTACGAATTCTTGATCAATCTTCGCAATTAACATGATGGAAGGTTTAATACTCTAAGGCCCGTTTTATAAGTCGAACTTTCTGTTGCGCCGCGCTAATGACGACTGGTTGATGTATATGGTGGACTCTGTCTTTTTCAGGCAAATTTTGCTGACACGGCACAAAAGAAGTTCGGCTTATAAATCGGGCCTAATAGCTTCAAACCTATGAGCTTGAAATTGGCATTAGTTCTCCCATCTCCAATCTTGCGCTATGAGTGCGAATTTTCGTAAAACAAAACATTAACCTGGGCTGGCCTTACCTACATAAAACAATGAGCATTTGTGGTAACACCGGTAGCAATCCACATACCATACTGCTTGACCTCAATGGCTCTCCTAATTCATTCATGCCAGACTAGTATCGCTAGCGTGATCTGTAGTAACTGGAAATTAGGTTGCCATATGGCTTTTTCGAATTTCGGTCATTGAGGAGTCAAGCTGACCATGATTTTGATCCAAGAGTTTACGCCGTCGTTAACAGGTGAGTGATCTATGCGGTTTCAACGCAGATCTGGGTTGACTGCTACCATTATGACGTGTACAGTGCAGTTCATAAATAAGTTAATCTGCTTCCAAGCAAAACCATTTCTAACACTACATAATACATGCTCTGTTGCATATTGTGAACATAATTGAATTGGAAGACATTGCTGCCTCATCAAGTAATGTCTTCCAATCCAGTTAGGTCCAAAATATACAGCATTATATTTTATTCTGTTTTGGAAACATTTAAAGTTATTTCTGAGCTTCCCTGTATATTAGAACGATAAGGTGTGGCCTTCTGCTAAATGGCATCCCAGAGTATTGTCAAAAAGTCGGAGGGCATTGCTGAAAAGGAGTTTTGCACAAGTGCCACATGGCATCACTGAAAACGAGGTTTCTCAAAGAATCATCGCATGTTAGACGACACCGTATAGGCCCTTTGAAAATGTGGACAGTACTGTTATCTGTCAGTTAAATGTTAATTAAATGTATGCCAGTCGTTACTGTAGTTTGGCGACTGCGTTCGTATTATACCTTCTCGTGTATATATCGTATCAAAGCTCTAGAGTTCATTAATCTACGATCTATCGCAGATTATTGTTTTTACTCAGGATCTTTCTTTTTATTATTATTCTTCTCCCAAAAGTTTAGGAGCTATCTCCTCCTACAGTTTCATCCGGTCAGCCCCACAGTTAGTCAACTTCAAGGGCCCATGCCACAATCGATGGCTATTACTTTCATTTTGGACCCTCCCAATAGTTTTCGAGCTACCCACCTTTGAGTGGGCAAATAGTCCAATAGGAAATGTATGGGGGTTTTCAAAATTGATCTTCAAAGTGCTACTACAGCTAGAGTTTTGAACGGATCACTACGATATTTACTGAGGATGTTCCCATTCGTCATTTGTTTTCGACATTTCCCCCCCCCCCAAAAAAAAATTCCTGCCCGACCTTTGACCTCCCAATGAATGGAAAAACTTCCCATAGGTAATGCATGGGAATTTTCAAATGATTGAAGCGCTACTACACCTAGGATTTTGATCGGACCACTGCCATAGTTGTTATCCCTGATGATTATTTTTGGGAAAAAATATTCTTTTCAAAATAGCCGCCATGAAAAAACTTTTGGCAAAAATATAATTTTTTGCAGAAATGAACTTTTTTTTTTGAACATTTTTTGGGGGGAAAATGACGACCAAGTGCAGAAATGAACTTGCGGTGAAAACAAATTTGGTGAACTACGTCTTACATTGACTTGATTTGGTGTCAAATTTAAAGTTGATCCATCGAACAGTTTTCGAGAAACTAAGCTTTTTCGTGGCACATATACCCGTAGTAAACCTATAGGAGCAATATTGGAATAGTGTTATCTCCTACAGTTTTCTTCCGATTCTCTTCAAACATGACCAGATCTAGAATATTGAACGATCTAAACAATTTCCTTGGAAAATTTTAATATCTCCCTTGGGGTCAAGGCCATTCACGGGTAAAGTTTTCCAGTTTTCATGTTTGGTATAAGTTACCTGCCCTTCATCAGGCAACTTCAAAGATCATGTTAGAAGACACACTTTATTTTATCTTCAGCGTCAAGGGGACCTTTTAGTTTGAAATAAAATCATTAGCAAACATGTTAACCATTCATAATTCTGCATTTCCGTGCCCGTGGGAGCAATATTCGGATACTGACAGCTCCTAGAGTTTTGCCTCTATCATCTTGAAACTGGAAAAACGTCTAGCATATCTTGACCCACATGGTGACCCAAAATATTTGAGAAAATCCGGTATAAGCCCCATTTTTTGGAAACAAGATAATTCATATTTCTAGGTTGGTCAGAACTTGATATTTGGCATATACGTAGATACATTATACTACTATTGATTAATAAATTAAAATCATTAGCGAACAAGTTAGCTTTTCAGAAAGCTACAGTTCTGTTCCAAACATGTCCGATAGGGAATGTATGGGAGCAATATTCGGCCAGCGACTGCTCCTAGGATTTTTTCCCGATCATCTTAAAACCTAACATATCTCTAGGATCTGTTGACCCGCAAGTTGTCCTAAAAATCTTTTCGATTTAATGACCATTTTTTTTAGAAAATGCTGCATAAAAACAATTATTTGACATCATGAGAATTCTTGCTTCTGTCAGAGGGTTGACATTTTTTACATCCCTAGATACCAGGCTACTATTGCTTACTAAAATAAAATCGTTAGTGAACATATTAACATTTCTATTATTGCAAATCTGCACACTAAACACTATTTCCATGCTTTGCTGATAGATGACGGAATTACGGTCGGATTGTTTCAGTATTTAGATCGCCTGCTCCGAGGGGGTGGGTGGGTGGGTGGGGGTGGGAGATGGATTGCCTCTCAGACACAATTTACAGAACTCCGATATCCCGAACGGTTCATGAGATATTGAGATTTCTGTATTTTTATTTTATTGACGCACTGGCAACGTGCGGCTTCAATTTCCATGTGCTAACTTAGCCGACAGTGATGCACCCGTTAGTTTAATTTGTTGATCACCATCTCCCGGTCGGGGGATCGAACCGCCATTCTGCAACTCCGCATAGCATCAGCAACCAGGCATCTTTCCACTGGACCACCGCACCAAGACTAAAAGTCAAGGATTGGCCGACCAGCTTTCACATGTCTGATATACTGACACACTGACGATTCATATGGGACTATCTGTGGATGCATCTGTCACAATCAATCCTAGGCTTTTACGCCTATTGTACTCTGACTCCAGCACGGCTCTGGCAGTATATGTATTTTTATTTTATTGACGCACTGGCAACGTGCGGCTTCAATTTCCATGTGCTAACTTAGCCGACAGTGATGCACCCGTTAGTTTAATTTGTTGATCACCATCTCCCGGTCGGGGGATCGAACCGCCATTCTGCAACTCCGCATAGCATCAGCAACCAGGCCCCCTGTTTAAGACTATATGCTCGGCCTCAACGTGGCGCAGGGGTGTAACCCACTGGGTGTCAATCCAGACATTTGGAGGGGCTAACCAGAGCATTATGCACAACGCTAATGAAATTACACTTGGAGATCGAATCAATCGAAATGGTGCTCGCCCTGTGAGGATCCGCCAGGCAGGTGCAGCGCCGGGCTCCATGCCTCGAAGGAGCCCACCCTCAGCTACTGGAGGTCCCATCAACTCGTCTTGTGGAGCCAGGGGACGAGGATGGAGACCTACTGGCCAACGGAAAGAGAAGACCAAACCCAAAGAGAACCCCAGTATCAACATCATGCACTGGAATGCAGAAGGGGTTACCAACAAGAAATCAGAGCTCGAACAGTTCCTGTACGAAAACAACATTGATATCTGCTGCATTCAAGAGACACACCTGCAAGAAGGAAAACCATTTAAGATCAGAGGTTACCAGATTTTCCGGTGTGATCGAAGAGGAAGAAAGAAAGGTGGGTGATGACCTTGGTCCGAAACAGCGTGAACGCCAGCCAGATCAAAACCTTTATGGAAGAGGCAGAATATATCAAGATCAAGGTAACAACCAGCAACTCTGTGATTGAAATTGTCAATTATTACTGCCCTAATGACAAGAATCTCTCACTTGACACAATCCAGGTCCCGGACTGCCACTTCCTCATTGCGGGAGACTTTAATAGCCAGTCCCAGAGCTGGGGATACAGAACACTTGATAAACGAGGAGAAGACATTGAAGCATGGCAAGATGAAAAGCACCTTTTACTTGTCAACGATCCCACAGATCAGCCTACCTTCTACTCGCGCCGATGGCACTCGACAACAACGCCGGACTTGGCATTTTGTACAGAAGACATTCACAGAAACCTCAGTAGAGTGGTCGGATCGCAGTTAGGGGGAAGCGACCACCGCCCAGTCCTCCTCTCTCTTTCTGGAAGTATTTCGACCAGTTCACCTCAACATCCAAGGTGGAACTACAAAAAGGCAAATTGGAGTCTGTTCGGCATTCGTTCCAATGAGCTTACCCATAATATGGCAGTAGAAGGGAGAAACATCAACAATGTGGTCAAGGAATTTAATTCAAGTATCCTCAAGGCTGCCAATGAAGCGATTCCTCGAGGGTTCAGGAAAAACTACCGCCCCTACTGGACAACAGAACTGCAAGCAGCACATGATAAACTAGACAAGGCCAGAGAAGATGCAGAGGGTAATCCCTGTCATGAAAACCACTTCACGCTACAACAAACTAAAGCCAGGTATCTAAAGACCAAGCTGGAGGCCAAAAGAAGAAGCTGGAGGGAAAAGACGGCAGGGTTTAATTTAGAGAGAGAGACCACAAAACTATGGAGACTGACTAAAGCACTCAATGATGAGGGTGTCAGGGGAGAGAAGATTACTCTTGAAGAAGATGGACAAACACTGACAGGAAAGATGGCAGCAGACGCCTTTGCGAAGGCATATGCAAAAGAAAGCAACATTTCTATACCACGAATGCGTCAAAGGGAGGTTAGAAAAGAGCAAAAGGAAAGAACAGACACCAACACTCACGATGCAATGAAAGTTGACATTAGTTTAACAGAACTGAAGAAGGCTATCCGCCAACTGAAAAAGAAGAAATCTCCCGGGCCAGATGGCATTACGAATGAAATGATCCAACACCTTGGTAATGCATCTCTTCGCAAGTTGCTAGACATCTTTAATCTCAGTTGGACCAATGGAGAGGTTCCTCAGTGCTGGAAGGAAGCCAGAATGACTCCTATTCTGAAAAAAGGAAAGAACAAGACGAAAGTGCTGAGCTACCGTCCTATCAGTCTTACAAGCTGCATATGCAAGACCATGGAGCGCATCATCAACCAGCGGTTGCAGTGGTACCTGGAGTCAGAGAACATTATAGTTTCAGAGCAGGCCGGATTCAGAAGATACAGGAGCACAGAAGATCAAACAACACATCTTGCACAGGTCATAGAGAACACTTTTCAAGCCAAGAAGGTGATGCTAGCTGCCTTTATCGATCTGCAGAAAGCATTTGACAAGGTGTGGAAGGATGGCCTCCTCGTGAAGCTCCGGCGCACAGGCATCGGTGGCAACATGTTCCGATGGACCAAGTCATACCTACACAATCGCAGAGCTAGGGTGCTGGTGGATGGACAATCTGGACAGAATGTATTGCTGAGACAAGGGGTGCCACAAGGCGGAGTATTATCACCTACTCTGTTCATACTCTTCATCAATGACATTGTAGCAGAGCTGCCCAATGGGATCCAAGCAGCCCTCTATGCAGATGACCTCGTAATCTGGTGCACCGAGGAGTACACAACGACTGCCACGTACAGAATGCAGCTCGCCTTGGACAGAATTACAGCTTGGGCCAATCGCTGGTGTATTACCATCAACAAAGAAAAATCATCAGCCATGCTATTCACACTGTCCACCAAAACCAAGGTTGGCAATCTGACACTGGGCGGTACTCCACTCGAATACGAGGACCAGCAGACATACCTGGGAGTCACATATGACAGAAGATTAACATGGAAGGAGCACATCCAGAATGCAGAGGCAAAGGCCAGAAGAAAGCTAAACATCATGAGGAAGCTGGCAGGAACAAAGTGGGGTGCCAATGAAAGGATCCTCAAGACCATCTACCTAGGTGCCGTACGACCACACCTTGGGTATGGATCCAGCTCATGGATGACAACAGCTAAATCTCATCAACAGAACCTCGACAGAGTACAAAACCAGGCACTGCGCATCATCACTGGTGGAATGAGATCAACACCAATAGAAAAAATGAAGCAGACAGCAGGCATTCCCCCACTTAGCAAAGGAAGGGAATGCAAAGCACTGATCCAAGCTGCAAAGTTCAAATCGTTCAATAACCACCCGATGAAGATCAGGCAAGCACAGCTGTCATCAGGAAGACCTAAAAGATCAAGTTTTGTGAAAGAGACAAAAGCACTTCAAAGGAAACACCAAGAGATGTTGCCAGCACAAATAGAAGATCCAAACCACACCCTTGATCCTCCACCTTGGGAAAACAAACTAGAGAGCATAGCTATTCGCACCACAGTACCTCATCTCACAACCAAAAATGAACACAGTGATGTGAGCAAGAAGGCCCTGACCCTAGCCATGCTGGAAGAAATGTACCCTCAGGAGACATGGATAAGGATCTACACAGATGGATCAGCCAAAGATGCAATTAGGAGCGGAGGTGCCGGACTGCACATACAGTATCCAAACGGACAACATGAGTCAGCTGCAATACCGACAGGCAAACACTGCACAAACTACAGAGCTGAATGTCAATAGGAATGTATTGGAAATCGATTTGATGATAAATGACCCAGCTTTGGAAGTATCATATCTAAACTTGGTACATTTCTAGTATGCACCAGGTATGTATAGATCATCTACAGAAGTTGGATCTTGTGGTTCCCGTGAATTCCATGTTTTCTTGTCCAAAATGTCCAATTGGAAATGTAAGGGAGTTTCTTGCAGATAATGGAGAAACTTAACACACTTCTAGCATTTGTTAACCCACATCTGACACCTACATATTTTCCTGGTCCATTTAGACTATTTGCGATTTCTAGCCTCCAAACTTATGACACCTTCAGGAGACCTTCGGGCCTGGGATGCTTTTATTTTTGTTTTGGATCCAATGAATAATTTCTGAGGAATACGCTTATCCGTGCCCAAAATGCCCTATAGGAAATGCATGAGAGTGCTATTCTGATAACGACTCCCCTTAAGGTTTCTGCAGATCATGTTGAAACTTAACATCCTTGCAGAATCCGTAGTCACACATCTGACCCAAAATCAGGGAAAATTCCATCAAATGTCAAATAAAGGAGAAGCTAATGAATTTCGTTTGGCCCATTTAGTCAAAGACAATCGAAATTCACCAGATTTAATTGCCTCAATCAACTTCAACAGGTAAAGGGAGGTAATTCATGCCAAAACCTAAAATTGGTCACTTTGGCCCCTGATTGAACTTGACCATAGACGGATCACTTTCAACCCATAACCGTTGGATTTGGCATGTGTGATATACCTATAGTAACGGTTTTATGAAAATCAAGGAAAAGACCTGAAGTTTCAAATAACTGAGTAATTAATGATTTCATTTGGCCCATGTAGTCAGAGAGAATCGAAATTCATTATGAAGAATTGACTCAATCAACTTCAACAGGTAAAGGGAGGTAATCCATGCCAAAAAAAGATAATCTTTTTGCATGGATTGCCTCCCTTTACCTATAATTCATTAATTTCTCCTTTATTTGACATTTAATGGCCCTTTCCTTGATGTTGGTAAAAATTTCACTACAGAAAATCAGGACACATTATTTTATAATTTAAGGTCAAGGATATCGATTTTCAAGAAATCAGCTTTTCCAGACCCTGCATAAAACTATGGGAATTTCAACTGTGGATATTTGAACTGTGACAACACTTAGACTTTTTATCAGATCAGCATGAGCCATGCTCAATGATCAAATGAGAAGAGGGCTTATGATATTCCTTAATGGCCAGTCATCGCAGATTTACAGTTACTTCAGTAAATGTGTTCTAGTTATAGAAATTACCTCTTTAATGGACAGGATCTTTCAAGAATATTACACAAATTTCAGTTCGAGACTATTTTTTGGTAAATTTGACACTAAATTTCTCTTATCATTCAAATGAACATTCCTCAGAACAGAGGCGGTATTGGCCGCCTTGACCTGTTACTCGAGTATTGAGCCAAGGAAATATAATTTCCCTTTTGCCATTATCAATCTAGGCCAAAAATTGATTGTTTTGAAAATGTACCATTGGGTTGACGGGCTCTGTCAGTGAACTAGCCATTTCAATGACAAATTTTCATAAAGTGTCTTTCTCTGGTTTGAAGAAAATATTGCTCAAGACCACTTCAGATGCCATTAAAGGGTTACTTTGGCACAGGAGATATTAAGAAGAAGTGTCGTCCGTACTGTATGAGCAACACCTTATATCCTTGGAAGGGTTTGGGACAGATAGACAGGATTGAATGTATATCAGTCGTTTCACTAAATATGAGCATCTTGAATAAGATAATAATCACCGTATATACAAGTTATATACTTCACGTGGAGAGACAATATTGCGAGTTAGCATTCCCTTAGATACAAGTATTTACTTATTTCTACTCTCCGAGCAATGTACTTTGGGAAGCGCGACACGAAACATGATTGGAAAGGTGTGGTTAGTATAACGCATGTTTAAGATGGAAACTAACTAAGTAGAATCTTAATTTTTCTAAGCCAATCAAAAGGGTATCTGCAGTTGTTTTGAGAAATGTCCATTTGCATGACAACAGAAAGCTATTTTGTATATTTCAGTGGTAAATTTACAAAATATTTTCTTCTCTTGGCCACCGAATATTTAAATAGACTTGACAGATCTGGACCAGTAAATGGATAACTTATATGAGTGGCATTTGGAATACCTTGCGCCTCCGTTGACACAAGACGTGTTAATCTATTTCAGGTGTCCATTTCCTCAGTCAATCATATGACGTCGTAATCAACTACGTGACGTGTGGTATGAAGTCATAATCATTACCTTGAATGACTCGATTTAGTCCGTCTTAGACGCTTAATAGTCCATCAGGTTGTATGAATTGTATGCCTTTACTAATTAATAACCATGCTGTTGAATATTTTGAAACTAATTTGACTGGGCACCCAGTCAAATTAGTTTCGAAATATTCAATAGCTTACCGGTATAGTTCTCTGGAAATTGATAGTCCGGGAGTTCAGGGTTCGATCGTTCCCAACACGAGCGAGGTGTATGTAGAGCTTAGCCAGAGATGGAGATATGTAAAACTGGAAAGGTTCATTTGGTTACCATACTTTTTGTCTACAAAACACGTGGCCGATAAAGAGCTATAATCTTGCGGCAACAAAAGCAAGAGGCCGCTATAGACAGGCTCAACTATATAGATTTTACCATTCACAAATCACTGCAACATCTTCTCTGTGCCCGCAGTTTTCAAGGCCCAGTGCTACGTGTGGACAGTCAAATATTGAGAGCTCGTTTCCTCCGCATTGTACATTATCCAGCCATGTTGGACCACCTCGCGTGCCAAAGGCTTCAACGGGCGTTACCCTGGCATTCTCGAAGCTAAAACGACGATGGGTAGATCCAATATGATACTCAAGTATATGATATCATAATCAATTATAATCATATACAGCAACATCAACCAGGTACCGTTAGTCTCAAAATATTTAACATGGTCCTTGCATAGATATCATGATTTTGGCATTTGTGGAATTCGGTGTATGGCCTAGCCCAACACGGGCAAGGCGTGGGTGGCATTTAGCGAGAAATGGGCAAGGAATAGATAGCCGTGGGCTGGGCATAGCTAGAAATGGGTTCATACAGATGCTCTCTGCGTATGCCCCATCTAATATTAGAACAGAGGCGTCGGATTTCTCATTCAAAGTATCTTACGCCATATTAAAATACGTTACATGTGGGCTGACGCCCCAATCAAAAGAAGGTAGCTCCGTCACGAAAATAAGAAGAATTCCATCACCAAATTAGCCTATTGGAATTATATGTCCATGCATTTACAATTTAATACAAATTCTGCTAACATTTGGAAACTACTTTGACTGTGATATGTTGCTACGTTAGGCAGCAATGGCAGCACACTGTCAAATATGTTTCAAAACAGTCAATATACTTCCTTGAAAGGTAGAATTTGGTAATTCTTGTTTTAGGTTTTAAATCGATTTCTACACCAATAACACGTGGGCGGAGCTTAGCTAAACATGGGCATGGCATAGCTATAAATCGGTCCCTCTATTATGAACGACGTCAGAATGACATTTACTAAGCGAGGTTAACACTTGTAGTGCAGAGAATTTAAACTTGAACGAGATTGTGATTCTGAGTCTATCATCGCTTAAACAAAGGCCTGTAATATATAGTAGATTAATGGAGCGTTCTAGTTTATCTATCAATCATATGGCGTCATACTCAACTACGTGATGTCTAAGATGGCGTCATACTAAAGAACCGCATGAATGGCGTAGCTAAGATCGTTATGAACCAGCAATTCCATTTGCAAAATAGCAATAATTTGGTTTAGATTCTTGGAATGGAGTGTGCCTTGGGCTGGTCATTATTCGCAGTATCCTTTGTTTCTTGCCTGATCTCTCTCGTATCTCGTCGTGGCAAGAGCTTTCTGTTAATATTTTATGAGATTAAACATATGCATATGTATGCCTTGCACTGAAAGAAGAAACGGTATTGGCTTGATTGGCGTATATCGAGACCATGATTCCAGGTCCCATTCACGCCATACCGAGACTGGTTTTATCTCACCCTATTATTGGAAAATTCCCCATTTTTTTACGCTGGTACCCATTTATACTCCTGTGTGGATAGGGGAAACGAGGCGTGAAGGAGATTGTCTATGTTTCCACTGATTTCTCGTCAGCTACCTGATCACCTGACAATCGAGAGGGATTTGGAACTCGCCTGGCTGATTACCAGTCGATCGCACAACCACCACTGCCAATCGTTTCTCCGATGTCATGCGCTGCACCAGCAACTGTTCAGCTATGGAATTAGATTAGTGGGACTTGAAATACAATGGCCCTTTCCATTTTATCCATCCATCATCTGACGTCATAGTGACCTGTAGGATGACGTCATAATTAATTATGGCATGAATGACTGGATTTAGTCTGTCTTTAATAACCCGACACGTTCTACGAATTGGACGTCCTTACTATTTAATACAAATTATGTTGACTATTTTTAAACTAATTTGACTGGGCGATGTTGATGCCATAGTTTCAAAATATTAAAATTTTTCAACAGCTTACCAGTATAGTTTTCTGGAATTTGATAGTCAGTGAGTTTGGGGATCGATCGATCCCAATACGAGTGAGATGTGGTTGGAGCCTAGCTAGTGATGGGGTGGGGCGGGTGGGGGTGTGGTGTGTGTGGTGTAGCGAAAACTGGAACGGTCCATCTCTATTTACGATGACAGCTACTGCCATCATCGCTGAGCTACGATGCACCCTATCCTCCCTTCACTAACCCATGCAAATCATTGTTCTGCAGGATACGTTCTAATGTATGTTGTACTTACGGAAGATGCAATGACCGACAAACCACCTGGGTGTTACTTTCCCGCCACCTGTCATCGCAAACGGTGCCCCATATCCCGAAGTAATTCACCTCAATCCGCCCCCTATCAGTGCTGTCCGAGCCGGCGAGACGTATCTCGTGGTAGTAACCGGCGTTAGGCACATCTGAAAAAGAAAGAACTCGAATCATTTAATTAATAAGCAAATTTGGTCAAGCAAATCTCGTTTTTCTATTAGAAAATGCCGATTTGCAGGCAGAAAGAAGACTATTTTGAAGGCTAGTTTTTAATGTACAGCTGGAATGACAGGCTCTGTTATCAAGCCGATTATCTCAGTGGTGAATTCGTAAAAGGCAGTCTTCCCTTGGCCTACACATAATTATTTCCTTAGGCAACCGTACATTATATTTCCTGCTGACATGGATCATTCAATGGTTAATAGCGACATCGCTATATGGGGCATCTCGTGGTACATAGCATGAAACCAAACATTTTTGCACTTCGAGGAATAATCAGTGCCAGGATTTCAAGGCCATTTGCTATTAAATGAATGTAAAATTGACCTTTCCTGTTTATCCATCCATTATTTGACGTCATAATCAACTACGTGGCGCGTAGGATGGCGTCATAATGGGACAGACTAAGCGTTGTTGTACGAATTGTATGTCTACTATTTAATAAAAATGGGTAGCAATAGCACCCAGCCAATTTAGTTTCAAAATATTCAACAGCTAACCCGTATGAGTTTCTACAAATTGATAGTCAGATCCCAACACTGGTGAAGCGTCGGTTGAGCTTAACAAGCGACGGGCGCGGCATAGCTAAAACTGGAACGGTCCATTAGTTAGGCCTATGCCATATACGTTATCTAGATTCAGTCCGAAATTTGTTCGAAACGGTTCAATCAGTACTGTAGGTAAGCTTGTCACTCACTGCACGTCAGATCGTGCGTGTGCTGGGCGCGGATGCGTGCTAGTATGATCAGTTTACTCGCCTACATGTTTTTGATGACCCTCCATTTTCTACTGATTGCATCGCATGATGTGCTGCACGATTGATTAACGAGTATATGTTTCAACCAAGTCTTAGATACAGCAGTAATTCCCAAAGCGTGGACCGAAGGTATAATTATACCTATCTATAAACAGAAAGGCGATCCAAATGAACAAAAAAATTATAGGCCAATCACACTATTAAGCTATTTCGGAAAACCTGTCACCTTAATCATTAGCAAACGAATCCATGCAGTACTAAACGATACAGAACAACTACTGGAAAATCAAACCGGCTTTAGACAAGACTATTCCACAACTGACCATTTATATACGCTATATCAACTAATTGTATTATTCCAGAAACAAGGAAAAGAATTATTCTGCACATTCGTGGATTTCGAAAAAGGTTTTGATAAAGTTTGGAGACCAGGTCTTTGGTGGAAACTAGCGAATCACAAAACAGATGGCAAAGTACTCAATGTAATCCAAAACATGTATAAAAAATAGTAAATCTAGAATAAAATTGAATAATGAACTATCTGATACAATAATATGCAATTTAGGTGTGAGGCAAGGTGAAGACTTGTCACCGGTTCTGTTTACCATCTATCTCAACCCTAACCCTAACCCTAGGAAACATACCTAGAAAACAAAAAAAAACTGTAAGCCAATAAAATTTAAAACGACAGACGATGAAATAACTACTTTTCTTAAATTATTCATCTTACTCTACGCTGACGATACCGTAATTATGGGAGAAATGCAAAAATCCCTCAACACATTTCATGAATACGTTGACCGATGGAAATTAAAAATAAATATTGAAAAAACAAAGGTAGTAGTATTTGGAAGCACGAAGCGATATTATAGTAAATTAGGATTCAAAATAAAGGAGCAGGCAATCGATATTGTAGATAGTTATAAGTATCTTGGTGTGTATTTCATGTTCAAATGCCGACTTATTACCGCAGGAAAACATATTGCTGAGCGAGCCAATAAAGCCGCCTACGCATTAAATCGTCGTGCACGAAAACTAGATTTGCCAATAGATTGCCTTCTAAAGCTATTTAGCAAACTAATCCAGCCGATACTACTATATGGCTCTGAAATTATAGGAGTAGAAAATTGTTATATACTGGAAAAGGTGAAAATATTATTTTTGAGACAGTTACATAAGCTTAGGCCAAGTACACCAAAGTACATGCTAAATGGCGAAACCGGCGAACTACCACTAATAATATCTAAAAACAACGTATGATAAATTTCTGGTTAAGACTTATCACGGCAAACAGTATAAAATATCAAGCCAAATTTATCAATGTACATACAACGACTATGTTTCCCGTTCCACCCAATATAAATGTTTAATTAAAATTAAAGAACTACTTGAAGAAAGCGGGATGGGATATATATGGGAGAGACAAGCAGTAAATAGCATGAATGTAGCCAAACGGCAATTTAAAAACCTTAATTGACCAATACATGCAAAACTGGACGAGTCAATTAGAGGAATCATGGAAAGGAAAAAACTATAAATCGTTTAAAGAAAATTTTGAAATTAAACTATATATGCTTAAACTTGTGGATAGACATCGCATCACTGATTCTAAATTTAGGACTAGTAATCATTACTTACCGATCGAAAAAGGGCGATGGGAGGGGCGACCCAGAGAAGAACGGATATGCCCATTGTGTGATAAGAATGACATCGGCGACGAGTTCCCTTACATCTTAGTTTGCCCTTATTTCCAGAAAGAAAGAACAGAACACCGCCCCAGATATTATTGCAGCCGACCAAACTATTTTAAATTTGGCAAACTGTTTTCAAACAAAAACTCCAAACTCCTAATTACACTTTGCGCTTTTATCCGAATTATAACATCTCAATTTCAGTGCACATAGCTCATGGCCCTCAACACACAGCCACCCTACCATCCGACAAAACAGAAGAACAAACGTAAATTTTAGAGAATATTAGTAAATACGACTACGACGAGGACAATGACGACTACGACAACGACGACGACAGACAACAATGGCAATTAACACATATGACAATGCCAATTACCAACAACAACAACAACAACAACAACAACAACAACAACATCCAAACAACAACAAAACAACAACAACAACAACAACATCCAAACAACAATAACAACAACAAAAACAAAAACGGCAACGACAAAAAGGGCAACGACAATAACAACAAAGACAATAACAATAACAACAACAACAACAACAACAACAACAACAACAACAACAACAACAACAACAACAACAACAACAACGGAAACGACAATAGCAACAGCAACAAGAACGACAACACAAAGAACAACAACAACAACAACAACAACAACAACAACAACAACAACAACTGCAGCGGCAAACAAATAAAAATTCCAGGTCAACAACATTAGCGTCTATTATTGCTCAAGTTGATGATAGCGATAGTTACGAAAGCCTGTGATTATATTTGAACAATATTATGCATCTATGTATCTCTATGTATTTATTATATTTTATTTTATTGACGCACTGGCAACGTGCGGCCTCACTTTCCACACAACGTGCGGCCTCACTTTCCACATGCTAACCAGCATAGCATCAGCAACCAGGCATCTTTCCACTGGACCACAGCGCCAAGACTAAAATCTCGGGTTAGCAGACAAGCTTTCACATGTCTGATATACTGACACACTGGTGATTCATATGGGACTATCTGTGGATGCACCTGCCACGATTCAATCCTTGGCTTTTAAGCCTATTATACTCTGACTCCATCACAGCTCTGGCAGTATATGTATTTTATTTTATTAACGCACTGCCAACGTGCGGCCTCAATTTCCACATGTTAACCAGCCGACAGTCATGCTTTCATTAGTTTAATTTGTTGATCGCCATCTCCCCGGTCGGGGATCGAACCGCCATACTGCAACTCCGCATAGCATTAGCAAACAGACATCTTTCCACTGGACCACCGCGCCAAGACAAAAGTCTCGGTTTTGCAGACCAATAATAATAATAATAATAATAATAATAATAATAATAATAATAATAATAATAATAAGCGGCGATGCATCGGGTGGCACCGGGTTGGGGTGTCCAAATTCAAAATGGCCGCCAATCATGCTGAATTTGTTTGGTCGATGGCCGGCAGGTTTTTGAACATATTAATTTCTCTTGAACAAACTCTAATGCCCCTCAGTCCCTAATCATATCACCCAAATTTCGGCCCGATTTCGTTCAGCGGTTCTGGAGAAGAAATCGTTTACACGAAAACTAGGTCATTCAAGATGGTCACCTAAGTTCTCGGCCAATCGAATTCGATTGCACAAACTTGGTTCAGCCGATGCCTTAGATGATGTGTCATGCGTTTTGAATCAATCTGCCAAGTGGTTTCGGAGGAGAAGATTTTTAAAAACGTTTCCCCAAATACTACAAAATCCAAAATGGCCGCCGGCCCACTAGGCCGACCATCGTTGTTTGAACAAAATCAGATCTTTATTACCTAACGATGCTTTCTGGAAAATATAATTGAAATCCACCAAGTTGTTTCCGAGGAGAAGGCATTTTAAATTAACAATTGTTTTACTATAGGGAATTTGGCGGAAAACGAATCCAAGATGGCGGCCAAACCGTTAATCCGACAGATTCGAAAATGAATTTCTCGACCGCCAAAACCCGTATATGACCAATTTGGGCTTAAAATTCCATCAAATAAAAAATTCAATATTTCCACCAGACGGCTTGATTCTGATTGGTCCATACGCAAATCCGTGTTTTTCGAGCTATCGACTTCCCTTGAACAAGCTTTTAGGAGACCCACTCTCCGATGATTGTCACCAAATTTCCGATCATTCCCTTCAGTGGTTCTGGAGAAGTACATCTTTTAAAACGCCGGAAAATTTTCCGGAAATCCAAGATGGCCGCCAACCTATCGAGGAAATCATATCAATTCATACGTAAAAAGTTTGTTCTAATAAGGCCGCTTATGATCACTTACAGGACTGGCGGTATGATCAGCGAACGAAAAGAAGAAGAAGGCCCTTGAATTTCATCGGCATTTTTCTCTTCGCGCTATTCACGAACAAATAAAAACACGGAATAATATAAAAAAATCAATAAAGTGAACGAAAACAATAGGGTGCCAAGCTTGGCCCCCTAATAATAGTAATGTAAGATATTTAACCTGCCTGGCACGGAAACTATATATATATATGTATACCCAATTTGTCACTGTTTCGTGATCCGAGAGTAAATAAAGAATCTGAATCTGAATCTGAATCTGAATCTGTTCCAGAAACTAATGCCAAATTGGTCCTGGATTTTTCTAGTGAATAATCATATAAAAAAGTCAAATATTTATATTTTTGCGCGAGTAGAATGATACTAAATCAACTATAAGCGGGCAAGACCACCGATTGTCCACTACCCAAGGTATTACTACGCTCGTTGGTTGACAGATGCATGCGCATCATAAATAAAGTATCGGAATAAATATGAATGAATGTCGCCATAGTCAATTACGTCACATGTTTGATGACATCATAAACAAAATGACATAAATACCCCACCATACATCTGGCAGTCTGGTATTTCATGCACGAATTATAGGTCTCTGGTGAATCTACAATTTGATAGCAATTCTGTGGGGTGTTTTGTGTCTGGTTTGACAGGGAGCTGTTGCCACCATAGGCAGCACCGACACCCAGTCGGGTCCGTTCTAAAATATTCAACAACTTGCCTCAACGGTCACCTTGAAATTTGAACTCTGAGAATTCATGGCTCAAAGCGTTAAAATTGGTACTAACACGTCTATAAAGTTGGCGTGGCTTGGCTTGAAATGAACCACCCTATTCGGTTAATCTGGAACTTAGATTCTGAATTGTTCTACCATTAGTGGCTGGTTGTTCGTTAGATGTTGGGTTTTATATAATCTATTGGAACAGCTCACAGCTTACATGTATGGTTCTCTGAAATCGAGATTTTTCTGCCATTTGTGGCTGGCTGTTTGTTATTTGATGGGGTTTTATATTCTATTGGATTGTTGTAAACTGGTTTTAACAACGAAGCACATTCAATTGGCTACCTGGCAGACCATCCTAATGGATGAGTGGTTAATTTGTTGTTTTTTTAATTTTGAAAACAATGTATATGTAAGCAGCTTTTAAATTAATATTAATATTATTAAGACAATTACATCCAAAATATTCATCATCATCAACACTGCCAGCACCAACATTGTAATTAGATACCAACCGATTATGTATTTTCATGTAACCACCACTGTATGTTTGTTTTTCATGTATATATGACCTTCGTGTATTTGAGAAGAAGTTAACGAATGAACTTAACTTAACTTAACTAATGTCAGCCAATCAGGGTTATTATCCACGTATGCCAAGCGGTCTATGCTAGACTAGTGTTCTTCGTCAGGTTATTCTGCTCAAAGTATGTGACCAATGACGTAGAGTCTGGTAAATTTAGCGAGAGACATAATTCCTTTTAAGAGAAATGGTAAGCAGCATGCTATAATTGCTGGAATTATTCTGCCACGTGGGCTTGGGTTATAGAGTCATATACTAAGGATTGACATGACTTGAGTCAGAGATTTAAGGGTCCATGGTCGCCTGAGCTCATAACCTATATATTACAATGCAGATTAATAATGGGAAAATAATAGGTTACAATTTGAAACCACATACCTGGCCCAACGAATGTCATGGATATGCATTAGCAGGAACAACTTTATAACAGTAGCCCATGGAAATATCATTGCCATTCAAGGGGAAGTGTGTTTAAAATGTTCCGCCTGGAATGTTTACGTTTATTTAATAATGAATATTCCTTCAGACCAATACTCGTCTAAGGAATTATGTTTCACACGCGATCTGATTACGTATATGACACTGGTCTGGCTAATTGTACATACATGCACTAGCTAACAAAATCCTGGCACTAGTTATTCTAAGAATATTTTGGTAAAGTGTTGCTGCATTAAAGCAATGACAGCCCACACAATTGCCTGACATATCTTCAGAAAGTGTTCTTACATTGAGCGCCCTGCTAATTATTTTTTAGAACAATTTGTTTGAAAATCTTTGCAGCAACGTTATGATTGTAAGTCAAATAATGGCGCCAGCAAATATCAGCGTCTTCAAAACGTTAGCTAATGTCAGTTGCATTTACATCGATTATTTCGCTAACAATTTGAAGAAAACTTGTTATACAAATATATCTAGACTAGCCCGCTTCGCATCTACTATATGAAATTCACAATGGAGGGATCCAGCTTTAGCTAAGCCCCGTCCACCTCTAGCTAAGCGCCACCCACATTTTTACCGTGTTGGGATCGATCCATCCCTGGACTCCGTGACTATCAACTTCTAGAAATCTATGCAGGTCAGCTGTGGACTGTTTTGTACCTAATTTGGGTGGGTGCTGTGGCTGCCTATGAGAGCAATGGCACCGCTTAGTCCGTCATCAATTAAGCAATCGTGAAGAAATTATCTACGTCGTTCATCTCATAATTGATTATGAAATTATCCTACACGTCACGCAGTTGATTATGACGTCATATGATTGGTGGATACACTGCAAATGTCAATTACAATCTATCCACTATAAGTTTGCTCTGCACTATCGAGGCAGCTCTGTTCACCTTGGCAAACCAACAGTACAATGACTGTCATTCTAGAGTAATGTGAAAAATTAGTTATGGGAATAATTTTCTGATGATCATTGCGCATGAATTCTTCTGTAAATGCCAGACTGTAAGGCCCCGTTCCTGTTTAGGAGCAAGAATTCGATGGTTCATACACTGAGCCATGGATAGACTAAAGTGTATCAGCATACGTACCTGTGCAGAAGACTCCTACATCATCCTGGTGATCGCAGTTGTGTGTCCTCCAGTCCCCCGTGCCCGCACTCAACCAGCGATTGCTCAGTTCCATTACACAGGACATCATCCAGCCAGATATTGACTATTGGTAGATACTGGTGGGTCAGCGAGAAACTATATACAATTGACTCCTCAGTACTGGATGGAAGAATAATACAATTGCGTTTTGCAACATAAACGGGATTATATATCATTACCTATCATTAGTTAAAGTATCACGAATGGTTTTATTTGCAACAAGTGTACTCAAAGATTGCCGATGTTCGCTCTCCAGCGTGTACCAATGAATTTTATATATCAGAACGAATGTTGTGGAATTTTCTGCATTGGAATTTGGGTGACATTGACCAAGTAATTTACGATATATTATTGATATCCACAGATGCTAAATTTGATCCTCTCCTCCGTTGTGTTCACATCCGAGCTAAATCAAAGCAGTAGATTTTGATTAGAACGACTTGGGAGCGACGCCATACGTGCATGTAAACACAAGCACACACCCGCATGCACTTACCCATGTGGGTGTGTACCCATGCACACAAGCACGTGCGTACACAGACATAACCGAATGTAATACCCACTTCCCCTTACTTGGAAAGCATTGGTCAAACCTTTCAGGAGCGAAAGGCTGGCACACACATACTTACTATGTGGCGATAAGGACATTACATACATAAACCTGGAACATATATATGATAACTTATCGGAAAATTATAGTGGCTGTCAGTTCGTAGCACACTCGTTTACTAACGTATTAAATATTATTAAGCGGGTATGATAAATTTGAAACGAATGAACAACTCGTCCCAGATATGCAATGTTCCACAGCTTCAATATTTGAACAGCGAAAGATATGGATACTAATTAGAGAGAAAGTGAGGTCTGTGCTGGTTGTTCTTTTCTGCAGAAAAGCCTAAAATTAGTCAAAAGGTTGCAAGACGAATAACAAGAGGGCCAATGGGCCTGTATCGCTCACCTGGAACATTGGCATATCAAACTAATCTTACTTAAGTTTTACATCTTAGCAGATGTGTCACTTCCAATGACTTTCAGTCAAATGATTTAGTTTTCGAGGTTTTTTTGCATTAGTGATTTTGAACAATGTTTAAGTGAAAGTAGATGATATCAGTGCTAACAACAGCTGGTTTCTTAACAGTCTCACTGCTGCAAGCCAGTGCAGCCAATAATTTCAATTTTCAAAAGCTCTTGACTTGTTGAATCCCAAAATTCGACTGAAAGTTGCCTTCAGTGTTAAAGGCATTTTCCTGTGACGGAGGCCTGCGCGAGGCACTTTCCTCTTGCAACAACAATATTTAGTCTGTGTTAGGGGTGTAATTAGTCTATATTAAACTACTAAGTAGCCTCGTTACGATGCTCCCCATTGTTTGTATAGTTATTAATTGTGACTGTTTAATTATACCATCTTGTCCAGACTTATAAGTTAGTAATGGACCGGTGACACCAACAGTTGGGACGAGACGGTGAGGTTCAATCTCGGCGGCAATGGTTGCACAGCCCCATTGGAACATGAATGTTCCACTGGCTCAAGAGGCTGGTCTTTGTACCTTCCGGAGAGATGCGGTACGGGACCCGCAACCCCGAGAACTGCAACTAACCAGCCTTCCCGCGCATCCTGTACATGCGGTGCAGCGGAGTGGAGTGACATGGCTGACCAGCATGTACCCCCGTGAGCTACACACCAACACCTGGCTAATGACCCATCCCAAATTAAAGGTCTGAATGAAAGGCGAGTCTGAGTGGGGATATGATCGCGATTCATAACAATAGCAGGGTGGGGTGCGGTGGGTTGCTAGTGAATAGAGAGTCATGGTTTAGACTGCTCATATATCAATTTTAATAGCTGTAATACAAGTGAAATTTAATCGAGAAAATTAACCTAATTCAATGATTATAGGTTATAATTACGACAATAGTTATAACAATAGTTCTTGGGGATAATTTAAGATATTATTCACGCAGTTTATAAACAATGCTTCGTACGTCGTTTAGCCAATCAGTCTTACAGTCATTGTATAGTTCATGGACATTCCAATAAAAATTTGGGTCAGTAGACAATGCACGAATGAAATCGATTTTAGACATTTGTTCTAATGCATTTAAGTAATGTAATTCTATATTTTCGATAGGCCATAAGAAATAATCGATACCCATGCACTGGGGTTCACGCTGAGACGGTCTGTCATGTTGACACCCATAGCATTCGCTAACAGCTAGTCTACGGATTGCTAAATTCAATAAGTTCGCGAAAATAGTGATAGCATTGTCTCTGGTAGTTTTGGAAATGTTTTTTGGAGTCAAAACTCAGATATTCACATTCAATTATATCTTGATGGAACGTATCAACCATATACAGTGTAGCGCTGGGCTGGGTGTAAATTTCAACATTGCTGGGTAAGTCTAGCGATGTAAAAAATGGGGCTTCAGAATCAGAGAGATCATTAGAACTCAATGTATCTGGCAGCAGTTCGAATTCTGATGGCATTTCTTCTTCTGCATCCATAGACCCAGGTTGATTAGGGAAATCTAATGCACAGAAGTCCTCTGGATACATGATCGATAAGATTCTGAATGGCTCTGTCTATTTCAGAATCAGCTAACGTGAGGTTATTGTCGTTGTCTTATTGCTTAGACATTAATCCCTGTAATCAAGTTATACAGTGTCTCGAAAATATGTAATCGTTAGTCTTTACAGCATCTCCGGCTAAAACTGTAGTTAGTTTAAGTTCTTCAACTATAGTAGTGATGCATAGCCCATCGGATATTAACTTTGAGTTAACGTTTGTGCAGCTTTTTAGAGTTCTGACTATTTCAAACCAAACGTCTTTATCAACCATTAACTTTCAGCTGACTCTAGAGCCAGAGAGTAGAGGCACACTACTATAACCCTATTTGTCTCTGCCCATTATCCGAATGACACGAATCAGCCATTAATCTAACAGTTAATAACTGATCTCTGGAATCTTTGGAGAGCACTGTGATATCGTGATATTTTGTCTATATATTGACGATCAGCTGTACATTTTTTTTCAGTATTGTGTGGCTCGCCAGATAGACATTAAAATTAATTGGTAAAATTGTTTGAGTATAAAAAATGCTTACACGTGTGTAGAGATCGTTTTTGCATTGATAATTTCATGCAAGTTCTCTTTCAAGATTCCCTACGAGTGACAATGGAATGTTCCCTTTCTGAACAATGGTTTCATCTCAGTTTCACCTGGTGAAGTAAAGTACCAAATTAGCTTGATGTACGGATATTTTGTGCTGATAGTCACTTTTAATTGAGGTTCTAATTCATATAGGTTATTAATCTGCTCTACTCTATCGGAACACCTAGCCCTAAGTACATTTTCTTCGAATGTTGGAGTCATTGTGACAAACTTTCGAAATGTATTACCATACATAAACAACCCATGCTTGGTGGGGCAAACGCTACCAACACTAAACTCACGTATATCTTTTCATGGCTTGAACGTACACATTGTTACCGAGCATGGTGGGCACTTCACAACCAATAAAATATGCAGAAGTCATAATTATAGCGAACGTTGAACAAACTGGTTAAAGAAAATCAAGAAGTTAAACCGTAACCGAACAAGTTTTTTTACTCTTTTTTTACGATTTGCCACCCGATTACCACGTGTCAATAGCCATTACGTGCTAGGGTGCTAGAACACATGTAATTTAATGAGGGGGATGGGATTCGTGATTGAATGAGTTCCCGAGCCTGAAAAAATATGAGTCCAGACATGCAACTGGTCAAAAATCATTCCACAATACATTAACCCTTATCAATCATCATTATGCTAATTACCTGTAAGCTCACCTGATTGGATGACAGGAGTCACGTCAGTTAATAAGTGGAGGGGCTTATGACCACCCTATGCATCTAACATCCAATCAGAATGTGGAAGAGCTGGTTGCTTCAAGGGAAACCCGACACAAAAGGCGGTGGAGATCAAAGGAAAAAAGGTGTCAAAATAACAAAGGAAATAATTTGACTGAAAGTTGTTGCAGCAACAACTTAAAAGGTGTGCAAAAAGCGTCCAGCTCGTCCTATCTCTACTAGAGAGGAATTACAGGAGATGGCTGATTGTTGCCTTGTATTTGGCTAGGTGGCAGAATGTTGTTAGAGTGTAGACCCTGGGTTGATAGAGAACCCACATGGTTTGAAAGAGTTTCCTGTAGCATCATATTCTGTACTGATTGATTTTCCATCTGTCAGTGTCTATTCTCCAGGTTCTTAATATCCACTTTATTCTGGTTGTTAAAGAAATGCTGCTCTAACAAACGCTGGTTCAGGTAGTCGATTCTGTTTTCGAGAGAGCTTATCATTGGATCGTTCTGTAATTGATGTGAATCAGTACTTGTGGCATTTGTACCTAGTTCGAGTCTCTGTTTTAGGCTATTGACCGTTTTGGTTTGGTCACTGATCTTTTTCTCGAGCTCAAGAATGAGTGTTCTCTGTTCAACGTCGCAGCCTGAGTCAAAGTTTGTGTTTTGTGGAAGCTATGATGTTACTAGCCGAGTCAGGAGAACTGATAGGCAGCTGGTTATTTTGCTGGAAGTTTTTGGTTATAGCTCTTGTCTTATTAATTTGTGAGTCATTTGTAATGTTAGTGCTGACTGGTGTTTCATTAATTGGGACTATCTAGTTGATCATCTCGCAAAAACATCGCTATCATTAGCCATGACTGGTTTTCTAGTACTTTCATCTGTATCCGAAACTCCAGAAGTGTTAGTTACATTTTCAGTTTCAGTTACTTTCTTTTGTTTGCCGCCATGATTGTTACTGACAGCTGGCGAGATTATAGTGGTCGCTGTTCATGCATGTCAGGTGATATGGCATGTACATCGTTGACTGCCTGGTTGTCAGATTTGCTCCACGGGAACATTCTGTGTATGGATTCTGTATGGAGATAGACAAGCATAGGGATTCTGCTCAAGAATGTTTTTGCATGATGTACACGTAAATTCTGCTGTAGGTTCCTCCACTGTAGCTATTGTATCATCATCAAGTTGCTCACAGACATAATGGACCCATTCAAGGCCGGTGTCACATTGGACTGCATCTTCTTTTGCTACCTTGCAACAGACAGGACATATGGTTGTTCCCAGGGGTCTAGGCATGACGTGGTTACATTTTAGTGATTTATTAATTTTACTTTGTGCACCAGACATTGTTGAGGCTCCCTGGAAGTCGGATTGCTGGTTTATTTCTGGGTGATGTGATGTGTTTGTCTACTGATAATAGGTACTGTGAGTGTGACTACATTGTCATTCGTGGGTTCGATCGCAGAAGGATGTTTTTCTCATTGCTTTACAGCTCTGTAGGGTTGAGTTCCTTTTTTCTTGTTTATGCTGTTTTGATTGAGAAACTGGAAACATTGGTCTCTTATTTCTTTATTTACATCTTTGTAGTTTCCACTATTTTCCATGTCTCTGAGAATGGATCTTAATTCATTAAAGAACTGTTGTGCCTTTTGACCATTTATTTCAACCTTCGGTATTGTGTGGTAGATGTTGATTCTATAAACCTGTCTGCCGAATGTACCATCTGAATATGCGGGTTTAACTGAGCAGGAGTCATCTACGTTGATTACTTTTGACTTATCATAGTTCTTGTGGACATCTATATGCACATTATGTATAGTGTTGTTGCTTTCGAAATGTCTATATATAGAGGTTTTAAGGTTCTTGTATGCTGCTGTTGAAAGAGAGATGATATAGTTGTTTCCCCTCTTGTGGAATATCTGAATATCCCCTGTTCTATCACATGCAACTAGTTTCTTTTGTATAGCTTTATCTTTGTTGAGGCTATAGCTTCTAGAGGCTCTGGTCATGACGTGATGCGAGTACATGGCTAGACGCTTCATTCTTTATTGAGGCTTCAGACCTGTCATGTTGGAGCGTCTATTTTAGAGTTATATAGATAAAGCACAATCAGGTACGATTTCTAGTTGAGTGAGAGGCAGCAACGATTGACTAGAGCAGAAGTATTCGTGTAGATAAAAAGCTTGTGCTGTAGCATGGATTGCTTAGCGCCATGTATGAAATGGGCCGGGCTGAGATGCTCCCATGACACTCACAGGACAGGGCCAGCATGCCTTGCCATTAAAAAGAGAGCTAGAATAACAGAGAACGCAAGAATGTGCATCACACATGCATACCGTTAAGAGATACCCTACCGTGCATGTGCCAGCAGGATGAAGTGTGAAGGTCGCGTGACATCACAGGGCTCCACGTGCTTTCAGAAAGCTATTCCTCCAGCGCAACCATATGCTGATTGGTGCAATCTGCAATTGTGACTATTGATTGGTCACCATATAGTATATAAAGAGCTCCATTGGCTAATATTCCTGAGTCAGGACGATGGGGGTAGTCCGATGCGGTAAACATTATCTGAGCCTACTACACAGAGCTCGCCATTCTGGCAATCTACACGAGCATATCTCATAAAGTTCCTGTATCCGTGATCTGGGGCCAGCCTCATCACACGGCCCTGACTCAATTTTTGGAACCCCTGTTTAGTGGTAAATAAACTAAATCAATATACGGTTGCCTTAGCCCCCAGCGGCGAACATTGGTGGTGCATTCCCAGTGAAAGGCCGCATGGACCTTCTTGAGTGATGCCAACTTTTGGCTGATAACAACCAAGTCATCATGTGAAACGATTGGTCCGTTGTGATATCTCGCCAAACCTGTCCGCATCATGCCAAAAAGCAGTGATTTGAAACCTGCACATATCTAGAGCCACCTTTCAGTGTTTAGAACTACTGTGTTACTGTGAACATTGCTTTCATCGTCACTCCTTAGCTAGTGACGCTGATTATTATCTATAAACATAGCCTCCTCATCTTCCGAGGTATCGTCACTTCTGTACCGGGATATTCTGCCGTTCCTCATCCACAACAGCTAAATCAACTGTGATAATAAATTGTTCTTAATACTTTCATTTGCGCCAATGACTAGGAGGTGCCAAAAGCATCTACACTTTTCCTCAAGCTTCTCTGCGCCAATGACTAACAGGCACCAATTGCTTCTGAACATTCTCTGCGCTGATGACAAACAGGCACTAACTGCAGCTATTGTGCTTTTTCTAGCTCTGGGCTGATGACTAATATGTACCTTTTTAAAGTACTATAATTATTTCATTGCTTTAGCGCTGATTATAGTAGCCACATACAGGTCAGCTTGACCTTATTGTTTCTGTATAAAACTGTACTATGGCAAGTGCCATTCTTTAAACTGGTTCTTTAATTGATAGTTAAGTTAAGTTACTTGTTAAAAAACTAAAACTGCGCACGGCTTATTGTTACACTATGCTGCTTCAATAACTGCACCACGTACTTCTCTAAATACGGCAACAGTTTCACTAGAGACGTCTCTCGTACCTAGAATATTAATGATGAAGATTGCATTTCTGCCTTGTTATATATACTTGCTTTATGTCAACAAGAGGGCGTGGGGAATTAAGAGCGAATTTTAATTTAAATATTATGGTTATCGCACTGAATCTTGGTTAAAATCTGGGGCGTGGTCTTCCTCCACAAGTGATGTCAACAAAAAGTATAAAAGGCAGGATTCTCGCTCAGAAACTTCATCTTCGCTGTAACTCGCCACAAGGGAAAGTCACACCGGCACTAGGCCCCTTTCATGTCGCAAGCCAAATTTCAGTAAAGTACCAACAGACGTCTAAATATATGAAAGCTTATTTATAACAATGTAAAGTCGGCGCCGTAAAATGCAGTTCCCGGACTGATAGCATGCCATTGGCCAGTGACCTGGCAATGTTGGCTACCTCCGATGACGAGGCAGTCCACTCACCAACGGGTGGGTACCCTTGTGAATGGACTCATCCAGGAGGCGGGCCAGCATGTGGCCGAAGTTTTAAACGGCGAGCCCAGTTACGTCTGCCCATATAGACTGCGACCACCAGCTAGAAAGACTGTTCTGTTGGGCATGCTACACATTATTTTTGGCATGGCTATTCGGAGTAATGCACGTGACAACCACCGGACATAGTGTCGGTAATCAATGTAGTACGTGGTGAGGAGACGATGGACTGGACTAATTTTGGGCCAAGAGTAGCCTTGCGTCTTGGTGATTCATGGAAAGGCGAAGAAATTACTGAAGTGATCTCCGCGCAATGCAAATGTTGACCCTATAGTGATATTGGACACTATAGACATTGCGCCACCTTCCTCCGGAGAGCAGGAACTAGTAACATCGGCCTCCGAGACAGTTTCTATACCCACAGACATAAACATTTCAGTGATGGTGCCAGTGACATTAGCACCAACGCCAACTCATGAAGTCAGCCCTGTGTGCGATCATTCCATGTGTAAACAGAAAACACCATTTTCGCGTATTCAGAAGAAAATCACAGCGCACAGCAAAGCCGCCACCGGACAATCATTCCATTTTCACAATATCCCACACCATGAGCAACCAGCTCCTTCTCGCCACACCGCCGGCGGCGCATAATTCCCGCAATGATGCTGATGAATCCACAGCACGTGATTCCCGCAGTCACCATTACCAGTCCGGCAACACCAGTTGTGTCCATGCCAACAGCCAGCAGCACCACCACACCAATGATGACCTCCACGCCAGCGCCATCTATCAGCATCAGTGCAGCACACGCAGACACATCAACACCACGCCCATTGAGCAACTCCACGCATCAGCAACTATCCGCATTCACCCTGGTGCTCATCATCGACTGGACAGCGACAACATCGGCGGCCAGCCCACAAGTGACACAACCATGAATAGCCACTCGCTCCTATGGCGTACCGACAATTCTTATTTGTAATGGCGCGGAGTGTTGTTGGCTAACAGCACGGTGTACACATTTAGCCACCCAAGCCTTCACGCTATCACGTATGTTAATCCAATGGAGCCAGGTTATAATACGATCAGTAGTTCTTTCTATGGCTGAATCTCCAGTGTTGTCATGCAATTGTTCAAGTATCATGACTTGGAAACGCTCGGGACAATTTTATGATTATTAATATGCAGAACGTCATTGTGCACATGGCACTCTGCATCTCGTTGGTAGTAATACTTCGCCGTTATGGATAATGGACTGATTGATTCCCTGGAAGGGCGCACCCCCTCCTAGATCCACCTCTGTCACAGGAAAATGCCTACCACACTGAAGCGGAGGAGAACTGGTTAATACTGTTCTCCCAGTTTAGACCAAGGCCTAGGAATATTGAATTATATATGTGTTGTTATTAATGTTAAGGGATTCATGCCTAGTTTACGTGGAGGCAGTGCACATGTTTCAACAGATGCTGGTGCAGTTCTCTCTATTCTAGTCACTGGTTTAGTCAGCGCCACATTATTTTGGCGGTCCTTCTTGTGGAGCTAGACTATCAGTTAGTTATCGAGGCCAAACATTTAGGTTTTATTCCTCAAACGGTTTGTGCTTAAACATTAACAGAGGTTTGCCTTCCTGGCATATGTGTTCAAGCCCCCAGCTCGGGTCTGACTCATTGAACAACTACCTCAGGCCAACAGCGCATACATGTTGTCAGGGGCAATGTGTCCGAAGCCGAAGAGTGACTCCTAACCACGTGTCAGCACAACCACAAATAACAAGACAAGGACAAGACAACAACACAGAAGCATTGAATAAGCACCATATCTGCTCACGGCGGGGATGAAGAAGGTGATGACAGACTATGATGACCTTAGAAGGTGTGGAGGGCCCACTCGACCCTTCCTGTCACTGTGGAGTTAGTCCGCGATCAGTGTCTTTCACCATCGCCAAAGTGTCAAGAATGATCCATATGAGAGTTGTTCCCTGGAGCTAAGGTTTACACTGCTTTAGGGTTATGTAAGTGCCCTGAGGTTCACTTCTAAGCCGTTCTACTATAATTAATGTTTGCCCAGTGAAATCTTACTTTGGCTTAAAGGCTATCCTAAAAGGTACCAGTGAGGGTATAGGGAGAATGTGTGAATCGTCACCATTTCGATTCTAAGCGTCGAGAAACCTCTGTGATTTCTCGGGTTGGTTCTAACCAAACCTGGGGAGGGAGTTATCAAACAATTAGTTGGCTAGAAGGCGGGAAAGGTGCAGAAAGAGACGGCTGCTCAGTGGTAATTTAAAAGACTGTAAAGTTAGTGACCAATTATGAAAAGCTCAGCTCGCTATGTAACGTTGCACAGAGCCAAGAAAGAGGCTTTAAAATAAACAGTCCTCCTTAGTTGAGCAATCGTCATTAACAACCATTGTTTTATTGAAATATCTGAGCTAATATTCGTTTAGCATTAGGCACCGTATCTCGTGCGTAGGCATGAGAGACGTCTCTAGTGGAAAAGTGTTGCCATATTTAGAAAAGTAAGTCATGTATTTATTGATGCGGGTATGGTGTAAAAATATGCGAGTGCACAGTTTTTAGGTTTAATAAACAACTTAACTATAACTAACAAAATCGTTATATGATTCTGAAGCTCACATCTTGACATGTCCATACGCTGTCTATCTGAGCGGGGGTGCTCCATAAGGTGACCAAATGGAAACCGAGCATTTCCACCAGTCAGGCTCATGTATTTAAAGATAAGTAGAAATCCCTGCCACGTGCAGCCTAAGCCTGGTACATGGACCTAACAACTAAAGGTTAGTTTAGGGTTTAGTAGAAGGAACGTATAAATAAAGCGACAACTACCAATAAAGTATCTTTAACCTACAGAAGATGACGGTGTTGAATTCTCCGGAAATCACCCACCCCATCTTCACATAATACAGTGTGCATCACAATAGCTTACAGTTTCACTAGGTTGACCCACACTACTAACTTAGCATATGTTTGAACAAGAGAGTGACCCTTTTTTCCAACTCTTTTCCTCCGCTTCGGCATTGAAGGCATTTTCCTGTAACGGAGGCCCACTCGAGGCACTCCTCTCGCAACAATAATATTTTGTTAGGGGTATAATGGTTTATATTAAACTTCCTAAGTGACCGCGTTAGGACTCTCCCTTGCAGGGATACCTCGTGGATTTGGAGATTGGTGACGTACCTCTGACGAGCCCACGATAAACAAGACACCAACTTAGTACTATATTTTCTCTCTCATACTAGCAGACGAGTAGCGCTGTTTGTTTGTATATATCATTTCATTAATTATGTCTAGACTCTTAAATTGAGTAGTGGACCACCATACTGGTGACATGAACAGTCGGGATGAGACGGTGTGGTTCAATCTCTGTGGCAATGGTCGCACGGCCCCACTGGAATCATTCCACCGACTCTAGAAGTTGGTCTTTGTATTTTTCGGAGTCGGGAAACAACGTCCATAACCCCGAGAACCGATGCTAACCAGCCAACCTGCACAGCATGCTCCTGCGGTGCTGCGGAATGGAATATATGGATGGACCAGCGCATACCCCCGGAGGCTGCAGTCACAAGAGACATGTGGCCTCTTTATACACCTAATTTCTCTCACTAAATAGCTTTGGGCACCAAAGTAGACTAGTTAAGATGGCGTGTCTTAAAACACCCATCTTAAAGAACCACGATCCTTTGGTGACAAAAGCCTGTTATCGGATTAGAAAAGAAATGTTTCACTAATTTGGTTCATTTTTGATTTTTTAAACATGGAGAAAACACACAGAGAATTGATAACATACTTTTATCCTTCCTATATTCCACAAGGAATACTTGTAAATCATTAGGACATACCTCATTGTACAATGTTAACCCATTCATGCTGAAACTGGCCCAAATCAACCTCTATGGTACTTTTGAGGAATGCCCATTTGTAGGCCAAGAGAAGAGAATTTTTGAAGATAATTTACCACTCGAATGATTGGCTGGATCACAAATAATCTCTTGGCCTGAAAATGGACACCTAATAAGCAAAATGTCTTAATTTTCTTGACAAAATTAAGCCATTAAAGGGTTAAAACAAAGATAATAATTATCCACACACTTTTGAAAGTGTTCAACCCTGTCTATCCGTCTGTCTGCCCATCTGTCCGTCCATTCTTCTGTCTGTCCATCTGCCTGCCTGCCTGCCTGCCTGCCTGCCTGCCTGCCTGCCTGCCTGCCTGCCTGCCTGCCTGCCTGCCTGCCTGCCTGCCTGCCTGCCTGCATGTCTGTATGCCTGCCCGCCCGCCTGCCTGCCTGCAAGTTTGTCTGCCTGCCTGCCTGCCTGCCTGCCTGCCTGCCTGCCTGTCTCTCTGTCCAACCATCACCCACTACTCCCAAAGCGCAATACAGAAATCATCCAAATTTGGTGTATAGGTTACCCATATGATTAAGGGGTTTACATTGGGCTCCACCCACACTGGCGGGGTGGGTGGGGTAATTGTCAAACAGTTGAAAGTGTGATTTTGATGCCGCACCATTGACTGATCAATCACGTTTATATTTATGTTTTATGTATAATCAATACTACAAAAAATAAAAAGCATCACCATATTCCATTGTATATTATTTGGATACCTGACTAGTTCAGAATCACGACATAAGTTGTCTGTCTTGAAATATTGGTGTACTATTGGCCTTAGAATTAAGTCAAATTAAACAGGGCTCCTAAACATACCTTGGTATGGAGCGGATCCATACCAAGTCATGCATAGAATGGTTAATGCATTTCGATATAGGACTAGGAATAAACCACTGAATTTTTCTACTCATAAGCAATAATGCGTTACTGCTTAATCTAAAAGATAAACAATGCAACAAACTTCAACATTTTTATTAATTATTATTAAAATTCATAAATTATAGGTGACGAGATAAATAAGATCTCAACACATCCCACCTCACCCACTTCATATACAAAATATGACATTCATTAGTATAGCCTATATGATTTAAGACTTGCTAAAGTGGCTTAAAACTGAAATGTACTTAGTCATTTGATCAATTTGATATGATATAGGAATTTGTTCGAGTTTGTTATGTCTCACTTAACTTCAGCAATTGTGACAAATTGTCATAACTACATTTTATACCTCTATTTGTTTCATTTCCAAAATGTTGTAGCTGACAAAATGATGAGAAATAGGCTACTAATGGCATGATAATGTTATAATTTACTAATCTAATGCAATTATTATGGTATTTGCATTAAACCACGAGTTTAAAACTAAATGAGTATGAAGAAATTCTTCCGTATAAAGGTAAGCTATCTTTCAATAGTACACACACACAGAAATAAACATAATGGAATTATTTCAAGCTTATATGTTATAAATGTCAGGAATCAATCATTCAAATTCTAAAAGAATGAATAACAATCAGAAAACCCTACTGAAAACTGTCACTGCATTCCACTGGACATTCTTACAACAGATACAATATTTTGGAAATGGCAAGTAGCGTCCAATTAGATACAACATTTTATCATATGACAAAAAGTACATTTTTGATTGGATATAAGATACAACAATTTGACATAATATACAGCTTGGTCTATATATTCTCACCACATTAAAACATGATTTTCTGACAGAAGCGTGGTTACGACATTTTGTCATCCAGCTGACGAGATGCTCTTCAGCCATGGATAGGTCATCTCTCAAAATACACTGTAGATTGCCATTTATGTAAATGCCTACACCACACCCTTTTTATGGGCCTGCATTTCTCGATAAATTTATAATTTTGGTTGTTACTTAAATCTAGTGGTGAGTCAGGTTTTAGCCAGGTCTCAGTAATTCCTATGACGCTAAATTCATGAGAACTAAAATCTATAAAATTATTAAATTTATCAACGGTTTTAAGTAGCGATCTAATGTTAATATGGATTGTTGAGAAAGAAATCGTGTCTGTGCTCTTGAGAATATTATCATTAGATTCTTTCTGAAGTATATAATCACAAAATGGAAAATTCAGACCTTTGTCATCCGTATCGGTTCCTGAGAACTTTGTGCATTGATCAGATGTGTTTAATTTGAATGGGTTTACAAGTATGTTTGTATTTATATATGTGCTGTAGTCATATTTGTCCCCTAGAATAGTAAGCATGAATTTGGTATTATTTTCAAAATGATTGAAAGTGAAGATAGTTTGATTGCAATGGAAACACCACCATGGCTCATTAGAATTTTCTAGTATTTCATAATCTGAACTAGTTAGGCCTTGAGAGCATCTTAGATGCACCCAGTCACCACAATAATCACATATAATTGCACGTTGATTAGACGTAACAGGTTTGTTGCAAGATAAGCACAGAAACCGGATAGGCATGGACATCAAGAGTGGGATGGCTGAAGGCTATTGCTAGCTACTGTGATGAAAAGACGGTGTGATTTTGATGGATCTGGAAAACCTATAGTAATAGTTATCTCGTACCATGCTGCTGACCATTCCCTGCAGCAACAGCACCATGACACAGCCCAAAATATCCAACAACGTACTTGTATAGTTACTTTTCAATTTGGTTTCTGGGAATTCAAGATATGGTATATAAATCGATCCCAACATGCACAAGATGTTGGCGGAGCTAAGGTAAGAATAGGCGGATACAGTTTGTTCTATTGACTCAAAATAATATTTGAGAGACTAGAGCATGTAGAGCATAATAAATATGTGATTAAAGCAAGGAACTTAAGCAACATTGTATTGAAATCATAGGTAAGTCATCCACAAAGAAAAATCTGTATTTAAAGCAAATTAAAAACAGGCATTACAGATAAATGAATATCTTGGCATTCATCTCAACCCTTCAAACTGTCTAGTCAGCCAGATTGGAGCCTCGTCCGTGGTTCTAGGCCATGTCCACAAGCATGCCATTAAGAAATCATCTCTGAAGAGTTATCGGTGGAAACGCTGGCTTTATAGCTGAGTCAGCCATTCCAGTGGTACTTCCTCATAAACAATCATATCCTCATCTACAAATGTACATTCAATAAGCAATATTTTGATGATTTTTTTTTGTGTGTGGGGGGGGGGCCCAAAACTGACCACTAGGGGACTAAACATTACCTATTCGATACACTCAGTAGATGGCAAAAAATTAAAAAGTACATGTGGCATAGACAAAAAAATAAACGTAAAGTGTAAGTGTCATAGTAGGTAAGCAGGTTTTAGGAATGCATTAATCGGTGCAGAAAATTTTATAAGTAAGTCATAACACTTAACATGTTATTTCTGCATATCATTACTCTGATGATCTGATCATTACTCTGATATGGTCCCATCATAAATCAGTATTTCAGGGGGTTATTTCATTGTAATGGGTCTGTAATGGATACTATTGTATGTTTGCCTTGAGATTGCAATTGAGATATTTCATATATGAGGGGATTAGACAGATTCTAAAGGCAACAAGAGGTTCCAGTGAAGTACACGAGCTATTGTGTTGTATATAATGAGACCAGTCACACATGGATCTGTTGAGCCAATGCCACCATCATTTCTTGCATAGTATGCTTAGTCTCCCAATATAAAACATCTTACGTTTATGAATAAATTTTGGAATTAAAATGGGTTTTCCAGTGTTCATGGTAATATGTCACGATACAGTATGCCTGCATGAGTACTAATGATTTCATATGCCATATATGAATGAGATGTTGGATAAAATGAAATGCATGTAACATACATACAGATACATATATCTAACCACATAAATGTGGAACACTATCATGCAGGAATTATCAGGGTCTACATATAGGAAGAGGAACAGCTGGATTATACTAGGGCTGTAACGATTAATCACTGAATTAGTGGCACATAAGACAGTGAACAGTCTATCTACAAAACTCAATCTGGTATTTTTGTTGAAGATATAAATTCAGACCACTTACCAATCTACTATATAGAAAATGAACAAGCTATAACAATATTATTCGAAAAAGAGGAACAACATTTTAGAAATGAGAATATACAAAAGTTTAGAAACAGTTTGGCGAACATCGATTGGAATCTGGTGACCTACTGTGACTAATGTGAAGATGCCTACAACACATTCCACTGTATATGTACTAAAGCCTATGAAGCTGCATTTCCACAAAAAAACAGTTAAGAAATGTAGGCGAAATCCGACTAAATGCTGGCTAACAAGAGGAATGATAGCTGCCCGCCATAAGAAGAACAAGCTGTATTCAACCTCAATTAAGCATCCGACTATGCACAATGATACTCAGTTTAAGAAATAAAGAAATAACCTGAACCAAATTATTAGGACAGCAAAAATAAGCTATTACCTTTAAAAATTTGCTGAGCATAAAGATAATATAAAAGAAACATGGAAATTAATTAAACCACTATTGAATAAACAAAAAAGCAGCTAGGAAACAGCATGATTTTTATTAGTAATAAAACAATGATAACAGATAAAGATGATATAGTATACAACTTCAATGAATACTTTATTAATATTGGGCCTAAACTTTCACGAAAAATTCAATCCAGCTCAAACCAAATATACAAGACTATTTGTCAATGATTCAAGATTCAAGTTTCAAGATTATTTATTTCATGCTTAATATACAATATACAGACATCACAATTGGGCAGTCCATCAAAGGCAGAGCCTATGAGTCGATGAACCCCTACGCTCAAAACAGAACATTACAATATATAGGGTGATAGTTAATTATTCAAACATCCATAAGTAAACACAGAACACATGACGGCACAACACCTATTTTTTGTACTATATTGTCATGATTGTTCTACATAGTTAGATTACAGTACAGCTCATAAGAAAATCATTCTACTAAAAAAAGTTGAAACGCTTCCAAAACAAGACAGTTAGTTAACATGTTAATTTGTGAGAAATGCTCTGTTAAACCCTGTGAACACAATCGGATTGGAAGACACCACTACTTTGTAATAACGTGGCAATGTCTTCCAGCACTATGCTCAGAATAACCAACAGGACACCACAGGATACTTGTGTTCGTATGCCTGTATCTGTATTATTCCATAATTGTATTGCTCGGTAGGATGGTGGTCATGTAGCTGCCTCTGTTTGGTGGTATGTGATGTGTAGGTTGGAACTGGTTCCTGTGTTATGTTTTTACTGAAAAATGATTGGATAGAGATGAGGGTAGGTTGCCATTGTGGGATTCCCTCAGAATTGCATATAATTGGACCCTTCCAATGTCTTCGAGTTTTAGAATTGTGTTTCTTTTGAAGGTTACCTCTGCTGTTTGCGAAAATAGTTTGATAGATTGCTTCTGTAGTGATTTTAGTTGTTTTTTGTTTAGTTTGGTATGTATTGCTTCAGATAACATTGCAGTATGTTATGTGTGGAAGTATGTGTGTACAGAGTTTTAGGATATGAGATGGAAGATATGATTTGAGTCCGTGCATGATACCAATATTCCTTGCTACCTCGGATTTGATTACCTCTATGTGCTTCTTCCAGGTTAAATGTGTGTCCAAATAGCCTTTAGGGGTTTAATATAACCAGCCTCCTATATTTCATGATTGCCTATGTACGGTTTTGGGAGAGCAGCTTCTTCTGGTTGGCTAGGTCTTGTGAATAGTATAAAATTAGTTTTGTTAACATTTAGAGATAATTTATTAATTTTGAAGCAGTTAAAAAAAATTTCCATTTCATTATTCACATTTTTGTATAGAGTATTTAAATACTTATGTCTACCAAAGACATTGGTATCATCTGCAAATAGTATTAATGAAAGTTGGTTAGTGTCATTGGCTAAATCATTCATGTATATTAAGAACAGCAGGGGTCCAAGGATTGAACCTTGAGGTACACCGCAGACTAATTTTTTGTCTCCTGAAATAGCACCTTTAAATTGATCCCATTGTACCCTGTCAGTCAAATAATTTTGAATCCAATCCTAGGCACCTGTTCACCAGAACAAAACCTCTTTTTTCTTTATTGAGAATAAAGCCTCTAATGTAAAGCTGTATAGCAGTTGTTATTGTTGTATTCGGATATCCCTCATAGGATAGATGGAAACTAGGCCGACATCCTAGCTGCTCAGTGTGTTCCATTCTCTGCTATACAGTGTGCCATTTATAGGTTCATATATGGAGCCATTGGCCGTTTGAGCTGTCAACCGAGACATAGATACAGTATAGTATTTAACTTATTTACAGGACTATTTACACTATCAGATCATGTTCACAACTGAGCTACCGATACTGGGTCTGACACTCAGAGTGAGTTCTTTCATGTGCCCCATGGCACAGATACCACACGAGACTAGAACGACAGCTTTACATCACCTCCGTCATGTGAATGACATATCGAATATGACACAGGTTTTTACACCTTGATCACTTTATTATTATTACTGGCGTGATGGCTGGATTGGCAAAACTTCTCGGTTGGCAAAACCGTTGTGCCACACATGTGTGGAATTCCAATCCAAAAAGAGCTGGGTTCGATCCTGCGTTCGTATAGCACTGAACATGGGATCGAACCCAGCTCTTTTTGGATTGGAATTCCACACATGTGTGGCACAACGGTTTTGCCAACCAAGCAGTTTTGCCAACCGAGTCATCACGCCAGTAATAACAATAATAATAATAATAATAATAATATATATATATATATATATATATATATATATATATATATATATATATATATATATATATATATATATATATATATATATATATATATATATATATATATATATATATATATATATATATATATATATATATATATATATATATATATATATATATATATATATATATAATAGATGGCCCCATCCCTCTCCCACCCTCTATCCCTTTATAGTCATGAATGTAATTGTCCTCTTTTACTGTTTGTATCCCACATGTGTAATATACCTACTGTTCATGTAATTTCATGTAATATGTATGCTGTTTATGTTACATCATATTATATATGTCATACAGTTTTGTAATTGATGTTTATTTTTATGTTAGGAGCCCACCACGTCATAGGCTCGCCTATGGTGGACTGCCTGTTGTAATTTCTGACAACGATGACTAAATATAAAAATAAATAATTTTGAATCTGGAATCTTGATTGTCTTTTCACCCCTCACAGCCGCATTACATGTACGCTTGCTTACACGAAATAGGTATTTACCGAATCTAAGCAGTCCTACTGGTATAATCCCACACATGGTATAAAAATTGGTTCTTGCGTTATTAAAGCCAGTTGCATAAAAAGGGCTCCACACTTCACAGCAATATCTTAAGATAGGTAAAACTAAGCTGTTGAACAGATGATGATTGAAGAGACGATGTGTGAGAGGAATCTTTGTGTCTACGTGGAGAACACACTCAAATTTAGACATCATGCTGAAATAGCTGCTAACAAAGCAAATAGAATAGTCTGCATGATTCGGCGATCTTTCCTGTTCGTAGAATTCAAGAGCTTAGTTCAACAACATATGAAATATGGAAATATAGTTTGGTCGCCATTGTATAAAAAGGATAAACAACTACTAGAAAATGTTCAACAGTGTGCTACAAGGGTCATATCAGAATTTAATGACATACCATATGAAGAACGTCTCCACATACTGAACCTACCAAGCTTAGTCTACCAACGTCTGTGTGGTGATCTAATCAAAGCCTATAAGTACACACATAACATCTATGAAGTGGACTATGCTGAACTGCTACTACTGGACAAAGGAGATCGTGCACGCAAAACAGCTAGTGCTTTAAGACAGATACCAGTAAACGTTTTTTCAGTGACAAGATCACACACCACTGGAATAGCCTGCCAGACACAGTTGTATAAGCACCCTCAGTCAACGCCTTCAAAGGGAGATTAGACAAGTTCTACAAGGACATTGCTTACAAGATAGACTCTGATAACTCCCATCCGCACCCACATGTCAGATAAACAGGTACTGGAAGATGAAAACTATGAAGACAGTGAAGATCTGTCACAGGCTAACTGGCCTACATGACAGTAAACTCTATGTATCTATGTATGTACGTTGATGATGGTGACGACGATGACAGTCGGATAAGTGGCTGCTACGGTTCCTACAAGACAAATGTAAGGTGCTGACAGTAGAAGGCAAACGGGGAAAACAAGAAGAGACATGCAGCAGATCATATCACCTATATGGTGAAAATGGGTAAAAAAAATCCTTGAAAACATAGAGCAAGAAAAAGACATTGTAGTAATAGTAGACAATAGACTAAAAGTCTACAGCCACATAAGATCACAAGTCAACAAAGCAAATAGTATCATGGCCCTGGCCTTTACACATCTATATGAGGATATGTTTAAGCAACGGTTCCAGGCATCTGTGAGCCCACACCTAGATTATGCAGTGAGTGTATGGAACCCATACCTAAGGAAGGACAGCGAGGCTATCGAAAATACACTACGCTGTTGATCTAAGCAAATACCCTCACTTAGCAATCTCAGCTACGAAGAGAGACTCTCGCTCTTGGAGCTACCATCTATGTGTTACAGAAGGCTTAGAGGGGACATGATCGAAGTGTACAATTGATACTGCATGACATCTATGACCCAAATGTAACCGATGACCTATTGGAAGTAGCAAGTAACAGACACACTAGAGGCCATTACCTATGGTTGGTCAAGCACCATAGTAGGATTAATGTGCGGAAACATTCATTTACGAATAATGTAAATGATATATGGAATACCCTTCCTGAGAGTATTGTGCATGCCAGAATTGTCTTTGCTTTTGAAGTAGCACTAGATAGATTCTCGGAGAGCCATAAATTTAAATACGATCCCTATGCACGCTACCATATACCAAGAAGTCAGATACGCAGAATGATCGTGAAGAAAGACACCCTAAGATATGACGAGTAGCACTCTACGGATTTATAACTATGTGGAGAAATGCGGAAGTAGTCAATAATTGCGCTTGCGCATTCGCAATTATAAGATTTCACTTCCTTTCTGAAAATCAACATGTCCAAAAGAGGTTCGTTATTTACACCTCGAAGATTATATCTGGGGTCATCTGTATCCACAGATGATGCCAGAGCCCGCTATGTAAATTAAACATGTGTGGAATGTACGTAAAAGGCTGCTATTTATTTTACTAAAGCCATACAATTCACCACTAGATAAAAATCACTGCCCTCTAATTGCCACGAAATTAAAAATTGAAATTCCTTTTTTGATTTTATTCATGAATTTGTGTTTTTATCCGTTAATGTTAGAAGGAGAGAGGGTGCAATATAATAGGAATATAGGAACAGTGACCGCACAAGTTCCATTCAATGTGTTACAAAATAATGTAAATCCAGGAAATTCATGAAGTCAAAACCAATTGAGTTGACAGTGTGAGTGTATTTTGGGTTATGTAGTCAATCTGTACCATAGCAAATCCGTACCCGTTATTCCGTACCCCTATTTTTGGACATTCCATACCTTGATATTGGTTAATCAGTACCTTAATTTTGAAGAATCTGTACCTAACCTATTAGATATTCCGTACCCATCTATTGCTGGTGTATTGGCTATTCCGGAACGGAATATCCAATGAGTGGGTATGGATTATCCAATGGGTGAATCCATTACTTATATAGTAGTAGATAATATTCAGTATTCACAGAAATAATTTTTACACGAATTTGGCAAAATCAGAAACTGGTATAATTGCAATTGGCAAGACTGAATTAGCTATTAATTGATTTTGAGCGATCTAATAACAATTCGACCTACAATACATATCAGAAATAACTACGCATTTCCAACATAATTGGATGAGAAGACATTGACATTCGTTTATGTTCAGAACACTATGGTACGGATTAACCATTACGATGGTACGGAATATCTAATTAATTAGGTACGGAATATCCAGATTTAGGGTAAGGATTATCTAAAACTAGGGTAAAGATTCTCCAGTAGTATAGGTACGGTTTGGTTTGGGTACGGAATGACTGGTATTCATTTTGGGTGGGGTGTGGTCGGGTGGGTCTATTCATGAAAGGTGGGCAACTTACCCGTATCGCAATGTAGGCAATGGCCCAGTAAAAATGACGCATCTTACAGTTAACTGGACAATATCATATTTCTGTCCGCATAATATGAAAATAGGCGTTGCCTATAAGCGAACGCAGACACCATTTATTGCTTAAATAAATAAGAAGAATTTGTATATGGTCGAAATGTCCTAAATACATATGTCCATGTATAGTACATTTGAAGCTAATTTTTTAATACATGAAGATCATTCTGGTAAATCCAGTTCACGATATTCACAACAATGCGTCTGCCCATTGCCAGTGATATACGACAGCATTATTGCATCTTCTACGGAGGCCTCTCACCATTAAATAGTTGCACCAGTCCAATAACGTTATAAAATTTGTACCAACGTATCGACGGTGCTCCTCGCTATTTAGGGGAAATACAAACGAGTCCATAGTAACTATGACGTCATAATGAAATGTCGTCCGCTAGAATTTTTAGATCGCGTTTATCCAGACATAAGCTACAAAAAACGAGAATTAATGCATGTGCGAGTAAATACATGAGTGTACATTCCATCCGGGTGCGAATCGCGTGGTACCCGGCCTTAAATGTCCTGCTATCAGCGCTAAATACATACGACATTGACAACAACGACTTTCCATGGCCATGAGCATTAAAAGTAATACGAGACAGTCAACCAAATGTATTGCATTTACAGACGCATAAGTAGGAATAAATAAAGCTTGTATCTGGTCTGCGTCAGACGATTTAACAGTTTTACATTCTGAAGCAGAGCTCTAGATAAGCAGGTTTTTTGCGTTTTCACCCAATAAAAATGACCAATCACCCAATTAATTTTTATACCCTGGCGGGGTATTATGTAATGGCGGCGGGCGGGCGGCAGAGTGGTTTCCGGATGATAACTGTTACTGTTTGTCGGATCGCATTGAAACTTCATAGGGTGGTGGGACTAGGCCTGGGGAAGAAACCTATCGAAATTTACGATAATCCAAAATCCACTATGGCCGCCAGTCAGCGGCAGCCATCTTGAAAATTGGTTTCAAGATGATAACTCCATTATCGTTTATCGGATCGCTATGAAACTTCATAGGGTGGTTCAACTACATCGGGGGAAGAAACCTATCGAGATTGACAATGATACAAACTCCAAGATGGCTACCAGCCACCATCTGGAAAAGTGGTTTCCGGATGATAACTCTGTTCCCGTTTATCGGATCGCTTTGAAACCTCTTATGGACTAGGTCTGGAGAAAAAATTTTATCAAAATTGACGATGATCTGCTGCCATCTTGAAAGTTGGTTTCTGGATGATATCTCCGTTACCATTTTTCGGATCACTTCCTAGGGTTATCGGAATATGTCTGCTGAAGAAACTTATCAAAATTTATGATAATCCAAAATCCAATATGGCCTCCAGTCAGCGGCAGCCATCTTGAAAATTGGTTTCTGGACGATACCTCCTTGACCATTTAACAGATCGCTTTGAAGGATGACTGGTATGAGGAAGAAATAAATATTTTCTGATAGCTCATTCATTGGTTTGTCATCATGGCGGGGTATTATGCGCCGTTTGCGGAGCTCTTGTTAACATCATGAGTACTGAAATAGCCAATCACCCAATTAATTTCAGTTCTGTTGCTAATAATGTATAATAACTTAAATTAAAAAACCCAATTTACAAAATTTCGAAGAGTGAATCACCCAATTATTGAAAAGCTTATCTAGAGCTATGTTCTGAAGTAAATGTATGCTATTTGGTGATAACAATATCACACAAATTGTGGACATTGAAAATGCGCAGTAGGTTGCCCTAAATAACTAGGGGAACATACGCATAATAAAGAACCATATCCGATAATGCAACGGGGTCCCATGAAGAAACCACAAAAGCTATCATAAGCCGAAACCGGAAGCAAAAAAAAAGCTCGTGACCGGAAACAAAGCTTTCTCAGTCGCATGGTATATGTATTTTAGCCTGGTTCCCTGTCATTTTCGTTTGATTTTTCCTCATTACACGTACGTACATGTTATCTATATACGCTCACTTCGTTCGTGGTGGCTTTACGCGATCGCTCACTGCGTTCACTATAATATATTAGGCTTGCACGATTACGTGATTAAATCGAAGATCATGATTATGTTTTAAATAGCAAATTTATATGATTAAAAATTAAATCGAATAATCATGAATATTTTGTGTTACATAAAATATTTTAAAACCTAACTTTCTATTACTTTTTTTGATGCAATCGGTCATTAAAAATTTGTGAATGTGGTATGTCCATTTGCAGGGCATGAGAACGAGCCAGGCGTTCCAGTGGTAGATTTTCAAAAATAGTCTTACCCTGCAAATGGACTTTTCTAAACACCATTGCAATTTTCGTCATTGATATTCTTTGTTGTTATTTATGTCTTGGTAATTTGTATCCAAGCTAATTAATCGAGTAATCACGATTATTTTTTAATAATCGATCATGGTCGCAATAATCGCACAAGCCTATGTATGATACATAGATATGAAAAAGCTTTTGTTTTAGCTAACCCATTTGGGCTTGCACAAACTTACATACATTAATGTACAAAGGAAAGAAAACTGCAAAATAGGTTTGCGCTAAAAATATTTTGTGTCCGGCCTGATAGAGGGTAGGCAGTCCTGCACCGTTAACTAGTAGTTAACAAGGAGCACCAATTGTGAATACACTGATACCGCAAATATTTGTATATATCAGTTCACTCAGTTGTGCCATCTCGCATCTGTGTCTCCAGGGTTCGAATTTCACACTAGTTCGCTAGTCCAAAACTAGTAAATAATTGTACGGACTTGTGCTCATCATGACTAAACCAGTCTGACGGACTAGTGAAATTTGTGTACACTTTAGTATATAGTATTTTTTTCTTATCTCCAGCATTCTCATAAACAAAACAAATCTTTGAAAAGGAGTTGATGAGAAGCCATTTCTGTCCAGCTGATTACTATTTGAGCAGTGACGCCCAACCTGGAACTGTTTGAACGATGAAATATGCCTGCCTGCCATTTAATCATGACTATAATTGATAAGACTTGTAAAATTATTTGCAGCCTAGTAGCTTCCTATGGTTAGCAGTCCTGCCGACTAGCATGGAATTTCGTAAAATTCAACCGTGGTCTCCATGACTCCATGTGATGTCTGCAAGATGCCTATCTAAGAATATATGTGCAGACTGGACTCTTACTGTAGACCATAGCTAGAAGCCTGCTCTAACATCCTACGTCACAATTGTTAACGCTGTTATTTGTGTCCCAAGATTTCAATGAGCAGTGACACTGTCAGTCTGTTCAGTACCATATGTCTATATGATTGAATAAATTATGAAGATTCAATACAGTAGAATATGGCATCTTAGGACATCTGACAATAGCTTGAATATCACATTTAGTTTGAACTAATTTATTGCTTCATAACCATTTTAACCCTTTAATGGTCAAGTTTAGTCAAGGAAAATTTAAATATGTTCTTATTGAATGTTCATTTATAGGCCAAGAGAATACAACTTTTGAAAATTTATCACGGGAATGACTTGCTCGGTTACCAAGCCAGTCATTCCAGTGGTAAATTTTCAAAAAATTTCTCTTGACCTGTAAATGGACATTCCACATGATCATGACAGAGGCCAGGTTTCGCCGGCATGACCATTAACCCTTTAACACTCATACCAGCCAAAAATGCTTCTGTAGTGATCTTGAGAAATGTCAGTTTGCAGACCAAAAGAAGACAATTTAAAAAAATTTACCACTGAAATGACTGGCTCAGTTATCGAGCCAGTTATTCCAGTGGTAAATTTTCAAGAATATTCTCTCTGCAAATGAACATTTTCTCTGATAGAATTGAAATTTTCTTGGACAAATTCAATTGTTAAAAGGTCAAGGGATTAAGGATGCATTACTTGATCTTAACCCTTTAACCCACAAATTTGTTCAAGAAAATTATAATTTTCTCAAAAATTGTCCAGTTGCAATACAAACTTATTTAGAACAATTTACCAACATGGCTTTAAATTTACCTTATTTGGGCATACCACCTATCTAGTCCAGAATCCATCAATGCTCCTAGAAACTAGAGAATTTTGAAATCTGAGAGATTGATTTTGAGTCATTTTAGTTTTAATAGCACTATAAGACCTCTGAATAACCTTATGATGCCACAGCATATATTTAATTGACTGTAAATCAATTATTTAGTGTTTATAGCAGCCAGTATGATTTTAATTTGTGCTCACTAATATGGGCGGATTTCATTTGGGCATGACTTGTAAAGTCATAGCTAAGGGGTAATCTAAAGTCCTGACAAATAGAATGACTGACTCACCCAGGCTCAGTTATTGAGCCAGTCGTTCCAATGGTAAATTTAGGAAAAATAGTAAAAAAACTACCCTTTTTTGGCCAACTTATGAGTCACAGTGCTAATGGGTTCAGTATTTCAGTTTAATATGTTGTTAATGCTGCTCTTCTGTTTGCAGGTCGTGGTGGTTCGGCCGGAGGCAAGTTCCGAATATCCATCGGCTTGCCTGTGGGTGCTGTTATTAATTGTGCTGATAATACAGGTACATAAGCATATTTATTTCGTCTACATGTTATTGTTCATTCTATATTAAGCCTGTGGTTGTCTTTTAAGTTGTCTGAGATGAAAAGCTGCTAGTCTATCTTTATGTTGCCTACCTTTACACAGTTTGTATGCCTGACTATACTCAATTGATTGTAAATATATTGTTTATTGTGATTCCAGGTGGTAAGAACCTGTATGTGATTGCTGTGCAAGGAATCAAGGGACGTCTGAATCGTCTCCCAGCAGCAGGCTCTGGTGACATGATCATTGCTACAGTTAAAAAGGGAAAACCAGAACTCCGGAAAAAGGGTAGGAAGTTATTTTCACATAATTTAACCCTTTCACAGATAAATTCCCTGTATCTCAATCTCGGGGCAAACAAACAGGAAAGCCGCTGAATTATGTTGAAATTAATATAACTAGAAGCCATTTATGGCAGCCAGCAGCAATTGCTTCCAGTCATATTAATTTCAAAATATTCAACAGACTATAAATCGTAATCAATTTACGTTTCCTGGGATTTGTCATTGAATGCGTTACGATTACATCTCACAGTAGATGTCCTTTTGTGCAGACCAAGACTAGGAGACTATTTTTTTGAAAATTTACCACAGAAATGACTTGTTCGATTATCAAACCTGTCATTGCAACAATAAATATTTTTAAAATCTTTATTTGTCAAGACCCCTGTAGACATGACAGAAGCGGTTTATTGCCCAGGTTTACACTGAACCCTTTAACCCTTACCACACTGATGTCAGATTTTTAAAATTTTTGAATTAAATTAAAAGATGAACTGGTTTATATTTTTTAACAAATTTGGTGGGAGATGGCGGTGTCGAAGACGGCAACATCGTCCAGCAAAATTGTTGAAAAGTGTACACCAAATTCTTTTGCTATTAACACAGTAAAAGATAGAATATTGACATCAGAGTGATAAGGGTTAATTATCAGAGATCAGAAATTACTAATCCTTTATGATGTCCGAGTCCAGTATATTTATATCCGCCGAGACTCGCTCTGACATGTCTTAGAGTCTTCTTAATTTGATTTAATCTCCTAATATCACAACATGATTTCTATTTTTTCGAGACAACATTTTTTTTATCTCCTATTTATCATTGATTTTAATGAAATAAGCTATCTTTATTAAACGGTGTTCGTACTGTCATGGAAATCCTGGAAAGTCCTGGAATTTCAAAATTTTAATTCCAGGTCTAGAAAGTAATAGAAAATCAGCATTTTCATGGAAAAGTCATGGAAAATGGTAATCATGAAAAATAAAAGAAATCTGTTGGCATAAGTTACTGCCATCACCTTTATGCAATAAAAATTATGTTAACAGCTTATCAAAACAGTTTTGGTTTGCTTGTTGCAAAACACAATATTAAGATGTTTGCGGAATAAATCGGATTATAATTTATGTGGCTACATCTGAAACACAAATCTACTAGATATTAATTCTTGGAAGTCATAGAATTAGTTAATTTTGGTCATGAAAAGTCATGGAATTTCAAACAGAGAAAGGTATGCGAACCCTTATTAAAAGATACACAATATTTAGCTGGCCCTGTTTAATAATGTCACTTCTGCCATGATGTTTCTGAGGTGTAGCTTAAACATAGTCACAGTGGTAAGGCGGTAAGAATTTGTACCTTGAAATTGTGTAAAATTTTCATGTACGAGTTAACTATTTTAAAGAATGGATTAAATTTTTTCTTGAAATAATCACAGCCACTTTCTCAGATGTTTGTTGGGGAAATTGAACACCTTGTCCTAATAGTAGCCTAGGCTCCTAATAGTAGCCTAGGCTACTATTAGGCGGAATATGGTACTTGTTACCAGCTTTCCGATATACAATATATATATATATATATATATATATATATATATATATATATATATATATATATATACACCTGTGCAAAAGTTAAGCACCACCCTATTTTTACGCACATGCGAGGGTATATTCATGTGCTATGAAGAAAGCAATAGCATAAACATTTATGTACCCATCCATCTTAGTGCAAGAGGTAATAATGCAACTAGAGGAATGCTGATTATGATGGTGGGGAAACACTGTATGTTTTTGTTTGAACTTGAAAACGAGGCCTGAATATGGTTACGTTGACACAACTGACAACTATTGCCCTACAGTTGACACACGTGGCTAGATTGTCATTAATGGTGTCTGAAAACGAAGTTTAACATCTGTGCACGAGTTTGAGACTGTCATTATTAATACCGGGTATATCCACCTTGTGCCTGGATGACGGCCTGTACACGACGTCTCATGCTGGTCACCAACCGACTGATACGCCATTGTGGTATTCGTTGCCATTCAAGATGGAGTGCATCTGTTAATTCCTGTAGGTTCTGCACAGGAGGATCCCTCCTTCTCACCATGTTTCCCAGAATGTCCCAGATATGCTCAATAGGGTTCATGTCAGGGCTCCTTGCTGGCCATGGTAGGGTTTCGATGGCATTCTGGCGGAGGTATTCATGCACAGCTCTAGCACGATGTGGTCGGGCGTTGTCATCCATGAATATAGGGTGGGTTCCAGGTGCATGATTTACAAAATGAGGGACCACAACTCTATCCAGTATGGAGTCATGATATCTTTGTCCATTTAATGTTCCAGGTACAGTAAACAGATCCAGCTTACAATCAAATGAGATGCACCCCCATATCATAACGGAACCTCCACCAAATGGAACTTCTTCCATGACGTTACGTTGGTCGTACGCCGTGCGTCTGGACCTCCATACACGAGTTCGACCATCTGTGGCATGAAGCAGGAACCGACTTTCCTGACCAGTGTACCCGTCTCCAGGATCTCATGTTCCAGTGTCTTCTTTCGTTGCACCACCTCAGACGCTCCTCTTTGTGGTGTGCAGTGAGGAGAGGACGTCTGACAGGTCTCCTAGCTTTCATGCCAGCAGCATACAGTCTCCTTTTGACGGTAGACATTGACACTCTATTGCGCGTTTCCCATTGCTGGCTGAGCACTCTGCTGTTGGTGAATGGAGATCTAACGAGGCATACTAGGGCTCGATCATCACGGGCAGTAGTCTTCTTCGGTCTTCCAGATCTAGGCCTGTCCTTCACCTCGTTAGTTTGCCCATGTTTTGCAATCAAACGACTGATTACAGTATGGTTAATGTTCAGCTGTCTGCCAATCTCTCTGCATAACATACCAGTGGTATGCATGCCTATGATTTGCCATTTCACACGATCACTTAACCTTCGTCTTGCCATAGCGGTTCACAATCAAGAGCTAATTCTCTCTGTACAAATAAACCACGGTCATGAACACAAAATTCCTAATCTTGTCGCCTAAATCTGTATGTAATGTTCTACACCTCAAACTGGACTTTTACATAACTGAACACGTGTGCTGTTTCCCGCCACGCACGGACATCAAGCGGCGTGAAGTCATGCATGCATGTGCATTTCGTACTTGGAATTATGTCAGCTAACGAGGGGACAAAAAGTATGGCAGCCTAGTTGTACCATCATGTTTCTACGTTCTATTGTTTTTGCTGGTGCTTAACTTTTGCACAGGTGTATATATATGTATGCGTCCATTACGTGCTCAGGGACAGAGATTTGGCTTTTACAATGTGCTATCCAATAGATTAGCCAAATAAATTTTTGTGGGCCAAATAATACGGATTTTAGCCATATCTACTTCAGTGTCACTTATGAACATGTTTGCAGTCACTCAGCATCAGATAATACTATCAATTTTACAGTCCAGATACAATAGGGTCTTAATATATTTTGAAACTAATATGACTGAAAGCTGGGCAGCAACAACTTTGTCATATTAGTTTCAAAATATTCAACAACTTAAACAGGAATTTTTGCAATGCGATGGTAATGCTGGAATTAGATAGGATTCAGACAATCAAGAAAATTAAATTTAATCATTAGCCAATGATTTAGCCACTTCTACTTTTCATTAGCCAGATTTCAGTTTTACTAGCGTTTGGCTAATTAGGGTTAGTAAAGTATCATGTTTAGGCCAAAATGAAAAATAATTTTTTTTTGGCCCAGCACATTTTAAAACGCCCATACATTTGTCAAACTATACAAATTACAATGTTTTAAATGCCATTTGTATGCAATGTGAATCCCTTTTGCTAATTGTGTTATGAAAAACATGACAAATTTGACAATTACAACAATATTTAATAGACATAGTCAAATATCTGAGAAAACGAATATTTATAATTTAAAAAATAAATTTCACCCCTCCCTAAAAGAACTCTTTCACACCCGGTTTGCAGGAAACAAAATCTTTGTTATGGATGGCCTTATGTATGAAGTATAATTTGCTGTAAATGATGATTCTTTCATGACGGTCTTCGGATGAAGGAATGACAGATTTCACTTTCTGATACAGCAACCAATATTACTTATTAAACAATCATTGCACTTTCTTAAATATGCAAAGACCTTTTGTACTTGTATAGACAATAGACATGTGACGATTAGCTTTATGATTAAGACCTTGAAATTTACTAACACTCAATGTTCTGAATTCTTATAGATTTTAACAGAAAGAATAGTTTGACTGACTTGAGCAGCAAATTGGAAATATAATATTCTTGGAGTTTTTGGGGTCTTGATGAATAGAATATGTGCATGACGGTCTTCTGATGAGGAAATGGCAGTTCACAAAGTTCTGATACAGCAATTCACCTTTCCAGAGTATCTATCCATCATCTGACCTCGTGTGACGTCATAATCAGCTCAGCGCCTGTATGATGACGTTGCAATCATTACGTCACAAAGGGTTCCATATCGACTGTCATAAAAATCTCAAAAAGTCTGACACGTATGAATTGTATGTCTTTGTAATTCGTTGCTATTTAATAAACATGCTGTTGAATATTTTGAAACTAATTTGACTGGGTGCTTAAGCAGCAACAGCACCCAGTCAAATTAGTTTCAAAATATTCAACAGCTTACTTGTGTAGTTTGTTGGAAATTGATAGTCAGGGTGTTCAAAGATCGATCGATCCCAACACGAGTGAGATGTGGGTGGAGCCTAGCTAGAGATGGGCGGGGCATAGCTAAAACCGGAAAGGTCTTAATATTAATTATTAAACAATCATTACACTCTTTATGCAAATGACTTTAGCGTGGTTTGTACACAAATGTATATGTAAGCCTGAGGTTCGTGAGGATGTTCACAAACCGAACCAGTTCACGATACAGATGTCTGAACCACGAACCTTGTTAATATGCTATTGTATGCAAGAAATTACTTCTAACAGAAAATAACATTTAAAGGCAGGTGGCTTTACTGGCTAAGTGGTAGGAAAACACAAATGACAAGTTCTGACAACAAATGTTAGAAAAATATTCATAGCCAGCTAAGTTCCATTCATGGTCATATTCGTAAATCACACTTAGAGGACATTCAGAGATTACGTGTCTATAAGACCTTTCTCCGAAAAATCCCTGAAAAAGTAAATTCTTTATGATATGATAATTTGACTAGGAGCTGTTGCTGGCTTTAGGCAGCAACAGCTTATACTCAAATTAACTTCAAAATATTCAACAGCTTTCCTGTAGGGTTTTCCTAAGATTGGATATGGGAATTCATCTTGAAAGGGTTAGATTATGTATGGTTCACGAGCCACACAAATCCCATGCAAGTGAACCGAACCATAGTTCGTCATCCCTTGGTTTGCGATTTTCCGAACCAATGAATGTTCGTTACAGGTCGAATTCATAGTTTCGCACATCCGGGGATTTTGCGATCGGCCGCCATTAAAGTCGGGGCAACTTTACTACATGCTAAAGAGCACTGCCGATAGTAATGCATTGTTTACATTTTCCATGAAGCTCAAGCCATAAAATCCTGTATCTGAAAATCTGTAAAACTTCCGAAACTTCAGTATCAGAAAACATAAAATCACAAATGAATTTTGCAAGAGTAAATAAAATGTAATTAAGATTTCGTGGCCCATTGCTCGTAATGTAAAATTAGCCCCTCCAAAAATGGTGTCGCTCCCAGGGTATTATGGGAAAATTGATTGTGATGACATCATCGCGATTCTATGAATAATAAGTGTGACTAAGTTTGAAATTTACTATTGTTTTGATGCAGCAGGAATGTTTAAAATATATAGTGTCTGGGGCTTTCTGAAGTATCATGTGTGCAGATGATGATGTCATAGTGCCAACTTGTCAACCCTTTGACACGAAAACCAGCAAAAAGCGGCTTCTGCAGCACTTGGACTTTGGAAATGTCCATTAGCAGACCAAGAAAAGAATATTTTTGAAAATTTATTACTGAAATGACTGGCTCAATAACAGCCAGCTATTCCAGTGATACATTTTCAAAAATAATCTCTTGGTCTGCAAATGAACCATTTCTGTGAGAAAATTGAAATTCTCTTTCAAGAACAAATTTAAAGGTAAAAGGGTTAGTTGTCCAGCCAGGCATAAAAATCTAATCTATGGCCCCTAAAGATGAAAAAGAACCTATAGATGCATAGGCTGGTCGCAAACACAATGGAAGAGGTTGATGAACACTGAATACTGCTGAAAGTTTCTATTCCTTTCAACCGGCCGCAGAATACAGTCACTACTGCAGTGATCATCACCATTTCCCAGTTATTGCAATGTTTCTGTGGGCAGTATTTAATGGGATTTCCCACCCCTTTTTCCCCGCTCCTTGAAATTGCTGCCATGCCGGTCTAGTTATAATATTATGTGATAACTATCATGTTTATCTGATTAGCTGTAAATGATGATTCTTTCATGACGGTCTTCTGATGAAAGAATGACAGATTTCACTTTCTGATACAGCAACCAATATTAATTACTAAACAATCTGTAGACTCTTTATTCAAACCACTTTTGTACATGTACTGCTTGTAATACTTGCAAAACAGCTGAAAGCTGCAGACCTCTTCTGAAATGAATTAAGCTATTGAAACTGAGCTCACACAGTCACATGCATACCTGAACCTGTCCAGCAGAAAGCAGACGAATGACTACTTTGAGTTGAGTGGAAGGGGAAGAAGAGCAGGATTTAGGACTTGTTCCTCTGGAGATAAACCGTCACTGAAAATCACTGCTTAATAGGAAACATTGCTTCCCAGTCCTGGAAGGTACAAGGAGCCAACAAGTATCAGGTGTGCAGATGATGATGTCATAGTGCCAACTTGTCAACCCTTTGACATGAAAATCAACCAAAAATGGCTTCTGCAGCACTTGGTCTTTGGAAATGTCCATTTGCAGACCAGGAGAAGAATATTTAAAAGAATTTATCATTGAAATGACTGGCTCGATAACCGAGCCAGTCATTCCAATGATACATTTGAAAAAATAATTTCTTGGTCTCCAAATGAGCAGTTTCTGTGAGAAAATTTAAATTCTCTTTCAAGAACAAATTTAAAGGAAAAAGGGTTAGTTGTTGTCCAGCCAGACATAAAAATCTAATCTATGGCCACTAAAGATGAAAAAGAACCTATAGATGCATAGGATGGTCGCAAACACAATGAAGGAGGTTGATGAACACTGAATACTGCTGAAAGTTTCTATTCCTTTCAACCGGCTGCAGAATACCGTCACTACTGCAGTGATCATCGCCATTTCCCAGTTATTGCAATGTTTCTGTGGGCAGTATTTAATGGGATTTCCCACCCCTTTTTTCCTGCTCCTTGAAATTGCTGCCATGCCGGTCTAGTTATAATATTATGTGATAACTATCATGTTTATCTGAAGTATGATTGGCTGTAAATGATGATTCTTTCATGACGGTCTTCTGATGAAAGAATGACAGATTTCACTTTCTGATACAGCAACCAATATTAATTACTAAGCAATCTGTAGACTCTTTATTCAAACCACTTTTGTACATGTACTGCTTGTAATACTTGCAAAACAGCTGAAAGCTGCAGACCTCTTCTGACATGAATTAAGCTATTGAAACTGAGCTCACACAGTCACATGCATACCTGAACCTGTCCAGCAGAAAGCAGACGAATGACTACTTTGAGTTGAGTGGAAGGGGAAGAAGAGCAGGATTTAGGACTTGTTCCTCTGGAGATAAACCGTCACTGAAAATCACTGCTTAATAGGAAACATTGCTTCCCAGTCCTGGAAGGTACAAGGAGCCAACAAGTATCAGGTGTGCAGATGATGATGTCATAGTGCCAACTTGTCAACCCTTTGACATGAAAATCAACCAAAAATGGCTTCTGCAGCACTTGGTCTTTGGAAATGCCCATTTGCAGACCAGGAGAAGAATATTTAAAAGAATTTATCATTGAAATGACTGGCTCGTTAACCGAGCCAGTCATTCCAATGATACATTTGAAAAAATAATTTCTTGGTCTCCAAATGAGCCGTTTCTGTGAGAAAATCTAAATTCTCTTTCAAGAACAAATTTAAAGGTAAAAGGGTTAGTTGTTGTCCAGCCAGACATAAAAATCTAATCTATGGCCCCTAAAGATGAAAAAGAACCTATAGATGCATAGGCTCGTCGCAAACACAATGGAAGAGGTTGATGAACACTGAATACTGCTGAAAGTTTCTATTCCTTTCAACCGGCCGCAGAATACAGTCACTACTGCAGTGATCATCACCATTTCCCAGTTATTGCAATGTTTCTGTGGGCAGTATTTAATGGGATTTCCCACCCCTTTTTTCCTGCTCCTTGAAATTGCTGCCATGCCGGTCTAGTTATAATATTATGTGATAACTATCATGTTTATCTGAAGTCTGATTAGCTGTAGATGATGATTCTTTCATGACGGTCTTCTGATAAAGGAATGACAGATTTCACTTTCTGATACAGCAACCAATATTAATTACTAAGCAATATTTAGACACTATTCATTGCTTTCCAGTCCTGGAAGGTACAAGGAGCCAACAGGTATCATGTGTGCAGATGATGATGTCATAGCGCCAACGTGTCAACCCTTTGACACGAAAGCCGGCAAAAAACGGCTTCTGCAGCACTTGGACTTTGGAAATGTCCATTTGCAGACTAAGAGAATATTTAAAATAATTTATTTCTGAAATGACTGGCTCAATAACCGAGCCAGGCATTCCAGTGATACATTTAAAAAGATAATCTCTTGGTCTGCAAATGAACCGTTTCTGTGGGAAAATTGAAATTCTCTGAAGAGCAAATTTAAAGTTAAAAGGGTTAGTTGTTGTCCAGCCAGACAGATGAAAAGGAACCTATAGATGCATAGGCTGGTCGCAAACACAATGAAGGAGGTTGATGAACACTAAATACTGCTGAAAGTTTCTATTCCTTTTCCCAGTTATTGCAATGTTTCTGTGGGCAGGATTTAATGGGATTTCCCACCCCTTTTTTCTCACTCCTTGAAATTGCTGCCATGCCGGTCTAGTTATAATATTATGTGATAACTATCATGTTTATCTGAAGTATGATTAGCTGTAGATGATGATTTTTTCATGACGGTCTTCTGATGAAGGAATGACAGATTTCACTTTCTGATACAGCAATCAATATTAATTATTAGCTCACCTGGCCTGAAAGCCCAAATGAGCTTATGCCATAGCGACAGTCCGTTGTCCGTCCCTCAACTTTTCCTTTAAACGACTTCTTCTCAAGGACTGCTGGGCCAATTTCAATTATGTTTGGCAGGAAGCATCCTTAGGCCATACGGATCCAAGTTTGTTCAAACGAAGCCGATTTTAGGAAACGTCTAAAAATCTTCTCCAAAACCTCTTGGGGGGATTGATGCAACCCTCAGGAAATATGATCTAGGGCAAGAGCTGAACCAAGTTTGTTCAAGGGAACTTGATTGGTCAAATGGTTTGGTGGCCATCTTGGTTGACCTAGTTTTAGCGAAAACGACTTCTCCCGAACCCGCTGAAGGGATCGGGTCGAAATCTGGCAGATATGATTAGGGACTAAGGGCCATTAAAATTTGTTCAAGGGAAGTTGAACTGACATGGTCGCCGTGGGCCAATCAAAATATATCGTTTTTGGCGTCCATATTGGATTTTTTTATTTGATGGATTTTGAGGCCGAAATTGGTTTTATATGTGTTTGTGGGTATTCTGATCTCAAATTTGCAATTTCTAAGCGGTCGGATAAACGGTTGGCGGCCAGCTTGGGTCATTTTCCGCCAAATGCTCCTATATTAAAGCAATGGGAAATTTAAAATGTCTTCTCGAGCACTGCTGGGCCAATTTCAATTATATTTGGCAGGAAGCATCCTTAGAGCATAGCGATTCAAGTTTGTTCAAACGAAGCCGATTGGCCAATTGGGCCTTGGATTTCGGCAAATTTTTAGAAATGTCTAAAAATCTGAAACCGCTTGGGGATCGATGCAGATCTCATGAAAGAACTAGAACTGAACCAAGTTTGTTCGAGGGAACTTAATTTGCCAAATGGTTCAACGGTCATCTTGGATGACCTAGTTTTGACGAAATCGACTTCTCCAGAACCGCTGAATGGACCGAGCCGAAATTTGGCTGATATGATTAGGGCCGAAACGCCATTAAAATTTGTCCATGGAAAGTTGATATGTAAAAAAAGCCCCATGTCCGCCATGAATCGATCAAAATATAATGTTTTTGGCGGACATCTTGTATTTTCTGCAAATTTTTTAGAAAAACATAACAAGCCGTAAAATATTAACCACTGGGCCAATTTTAATAAAACTTGGCTAAACTTTCTTCACAGAAATTTGATTGGTAAATTTTTACAGTGGTCATCTGTTGTTTGGTTGTGCCATTTGCCAATAATTCCAGATGAGTGTTAAACAGTCATTATTGCACTCTCTTAAGTACGCATACCACTTTTGTACATGTATAGAAATGTGACGATTAGCTTTATGACTAAGAACATCAAATTTACTAAGACAATGAACTTTGAATTCTTATGGATTTTAACAGAAAGAATATTTTGATGAACTTGAACAGCAAAATTTACAATATAATATTTTCTCTTGGGGGGCTTGATGAAGAGAATTTTTACACAGGTTTTTGAAAGTAATAATGTTCAAGGAGAATGGTGTCGACAGATATTTAGAATTTTTGTTTTAATCCAGGACATTCTCTATAAAGGTGTCATTTTTTGACATTTCTAACAAAGCTGCCTATCTGTCTCGCTGCTGGAAGCCACCAAACAGAAATTTCAATGGGCAATAACTCTGGACCTGCTGAATATTTTGAATAACAGTTTGACACAACACTCTGACAACTTTCAGTCAAATTGTTTTCAAAATATTTAGCAGGTCCAGAGATATAATCCCTGGAATATGTTGTCTGCTAAAACTCACCAGTCAGACGAGTATTGACAAGTATACTCATGCTACTTATAATATATGAAGTACCGGTACTCGATTTGTCAGTCGATGACATTTCATCGCAAATCACCTCTTGACCTTTTGACACCACCCACAAATTTAAATGTCCTTGCATTCCCCACTCATCGTTAATTGACATACCAAATTTTGTCGAGTTCTGTCCAATGGTTTCCGAAATTCTATGGAGTTGCATTCCATTTGATTTCCGCGTGTGCGTTCACACACACGCACACACATGGGTGGGATGACATAATCTCCACTTGAAAAACGTGGGCATAATAATTTGCTGTAAATGATGATTCTTTCATGACGGTCTTCTGATAAAGAAATGACAGATTTCACTTTCTGATACAGCAACCAATATTAATTATTAAACACCAACGAATATTATTTATTGAGCAATCACTGCCCTCTTTAGTCTTTATGCAAACCACTTTTGTACACTTGTATAATAAAGGTGATGATTAGCTTTATGACAAGACAAACTCATGCAATCTACTTTTTAAAAGCTTTGATCATGTGATTTTGCATAATGTTCATAGCATCCATATGGTAGATAAATTATGTACGCTAGACTCCTGCTGTTCACATCCTGATGTGTGATCATACTAACATACGCGTGGCCGTACTTGCAGACCGTTGATCTCTTGCTATGTGAAGTAACATTACGCTGGTGAGCTGGAGGGTAGCCAATCAGGTCATCATTTAATTCTTATAGAGCAATTTCATTGGCTGTGACCCACAGTTCCTTTGTATTTAGGATGTTTTGTTAACTTAGCGCAGATATCATAGCCTGCAAGCACAGTACTTGATACAGGAGCAGAGCGGGAGGGCGACACCGTGCAATAGGACGATGATGTGTGATATGCTGAAAGACAAACTGACTGGATGTATGTGAAACACAGCACTACTAGTACTTGGGCCATACTGCATACAATTTTGACAAGTTTCCGAAATTACAAGGACCGTTTGGTCAGCAGCTATCTTGAATTCATGTTTCGGTCAAAGATTTTGCAATTTAACTTTTTTGGGGCTTTTTCCCACCCAAATTTCTCTGCAGATGTTTCTAATCATGAACTTCACATTTCTGTCTACATTCATCATGATTTATTTCACTTTATGTGTGGTATTTCCTTGTATCCCACTTACTGGACTATTTCCTAGGACAGTAGTAGTGCCATGTACCAGTATTCTCCACCCAGTATACCTCAGTAAAAATGGCTGCCAATCTTGTTTATATGCAGGAAGTAATGTATGGAATTTTAAGAAACTTATTTCCAGGCCTTGAAAAGTATGGAAAATACTAGAATTTTTACTACAGGTTTGGAAAAAGTATGGAAAGTTGAATTATGTTGTCAGGTGTGATTCTCATTTGTAAAATAATTGAGATATTATTGAAAATATATTGATGATGATGACTTAATTTACCAGTTTTCTGCAAAAGTTTGCTGGTTTTAAATTGACAATGATTAGTGACGTCATAAAACGAGTCAGGAAATTGATAAATTAATTCTGGAAAAGGTATGAAATATCGTTTTGCAGAAAGTCTAAAAACCCTGATCATGGGATTTCTGATTTAATATCATGTTTAAATGAACTAGTATAATTTGCTGTAAATGATGATTCTTTCATGACGGTCTTCTGATGAAGGAATGACAGATTTCACTTTCTGATACAGCAACCAATATTAACTACTAAACAATCTTTAGACTCCCTTTATTCAAACGACTTTTGTACATGTTTAACCGTCCGGCTGCCGCAAGCCACTTGACAATAATCTCAATGGGCAATAACTCTGGCCATGCCTCATTTTGAAAATAATTTAACTGAGAGTTGTTGGTTGCTAAGCCAACAACAACTTTCAGTTAAATTATTTTCAAAATAGAAATCAGGTTCAGTGTTAAATGTTCTGAAAAAAGTCATCTGCACATATTTAGCGCTCATACATAGAAATGTGATGATTTAAAAATTCTTTTCATTGATAACTAAAATTATAAATTAATTCTGTTTCTTATTTCACAGTAATGCCTGCGGTAGTAATTCGGCAGCGGAAACCGTTACGGCGGAAAGACGGCGTATTCATATACTTTGAGGACAATGCAGGGGTGATAGTAAACAATAAAGGCGAGATGAAAGGTAAAATTGTACAGTACACCTTAGAAATAAGTTTAAATGTTTCCAAAATAAAACAGAAACATGTTAGTAAAATTTTGAACACGATGTAAGAAATGTTTTACAATAATCTTAGCAATTTAACCAGGAAATTTGAAAAAGTGTACTAACTTGGAGGATAATAAGACTTATATTTATTGTCTGTGAACATCCTTTGTTCAATTGCTAGTTAACAGCGGGGGTTGGGGCGGGGTGGTGGGGTGGAATGAAGTGTGGACAGAGCTTAGCTAGAGATCGGCGGGACATAACTAAAAGTGGATTCATCCGTTGTGGAAATGGGCAGATCTCAATTTTACGGCAGCCATGCAGGAAAGCTGTTAAATATTTTGAAAAATGCTTGACTGGAAGTCATGTCCATTTGCAGACTATTTTTGAAAATTTACCACTGGAATGAATGTTTCCTGCAAACCGGGTGGGAGGAATAAATGTCAGGAGAGAGGGAGGAAATTTCTTTACAAATTTTTCTTTCCTTTTCAGACATGATATAGTTTGAATTAAAATAAGACATAGATATGCTCAATAAACCATAACTTTTTATTGACAATACTAGTGATCGAAAAATTCCAGAAAACTTGTTGCTGCAGGATATTTAGTTATTCTTTTATTTAATATAGTTTTAACCGGCGACGATTGTGTTTTTTGCACAGTTATTGTAACGCAAACTGTAGTTGGAGAAATATGTTTAGTTTCCATCGTCATTGACTTTGCAGATTACAATTCATATCTCTCGCTGTATCCGCCGTGAAGAACTAATGTAAACAGGGTGTTTCACATTAAGCAGAGTATATATTGTTCTTCGCTCGTGATTGGATAGTTTTCATGCTCATTACCGTAGTGGCCAATAGAAACGCAGTAGCGGTATGTATAGAGGAAGTGTTCCAAACGCAATAACATTTGTATTGACGTATTTCCATGACGTAGTGTCACAAATAGTCTGATTGGTTCTGATCGGAAATGCCCATCAGGGAATCAAAATTTATCAATGAAATATTACTACCAGTAGTAGAATCAGAGGCTGTTACCGATTGGGAATTACAAACGCCGTTTAAAACACAAAAATGGGTCGGATCACAGAATACTGTGTTTCGCTTAATAATAGCCTAGGCTTCTCTTAGGACAAGAGGTGTTCAATTTCCAACCAAACATCTCCGAGAAAGGGTGTGGACTTATATTACAGAGTTTCCCCAAAAAAGTTCTAAAGTTGATACCACGGAAATTCAACGTATTTTCTCCCGTAAGAATTCCCACCGCCTACGTTTAATTTATACCTCAAAACATCACCGGGGAAGTGAAATTATTTGATTTGAGCGCCTAAATATTGCGTATCCTTTAATAAAGCTCGTTTATTACATCAAAATTAATCCACAGTTTGATATAAAATGGTGTCGCGAAAAAATACAAATCACATGATTCGCCTCCAATTGAAGAGTTTATTTTAGAGCGAGTACTCGGATATAAATTTTCTGGAATCGGGGACTTGGAAATCTGGAATATCTATATATTATCATTGCACGATAGGAACTGAATATTATACTGATCTGAATAACGGGTACCCGTTTGATAAACTCCCGTTAGCGTATAATATCTCTCGAGAACATGGTGCCTCCCATCTCAAGAACCGCTGGCTCACCAACTTAAGAAGCCGGCTATATTGTCGTTCGTAATAATTCAATTTGGATCATTTAATGTTGATCAGCGTTACAAAATTGATGCACATTTTCTCCTGTGCTTGTTGTTTGGTACATAAATTTTGTCTTAAAATATATTTATAAGGAAGGTATTTAATCACGCCAAGACTGTTTTGCGCACATTTTGACAACAAAAGTGTGGAATAAACTATTATATCTTGAACATACATGGCCTACTACTAGTATTAATCTAATAGGCGGTCGAGATTTACAAATCCGAGGCCTGTATTGACTTCTAGAGGGGCCGGGAATGTATCAGGCCAGAGATCGGTCTGAAGTAGACACACCCTGTGACACGATTGTAATTATTATACAAGCTATTCTTACAAATTTGCTCTTAAGAAAAATTTTCTTATACAGTCTATAAGTATATAAAGTTTCTAAGTTTATAAATACAATTATTCTGTCCTATAAACAAACCGAAACCTTACTGTCAATTCCGATCACGAGTAATAGGTGCCAGTTGGGGTAAGTTTAGATCGTCTCTCTCGTGCTGGAGTAGTGCCAAAATATCAATAGTTTTACTCGGGTAGGTACGCCAATAGGAGAACAGTCTCAAGTACCTTGACTGAGTAGCTATCAACGTGACGGCCTAAATTCGCCCTTAAGGAAACGCGCATTATGATCACGTGAGCTAGACAGTCATTTATTTACGACGCAAATTGGAGATTTTATTTAAATTTTATGCAAACAGGAAATGGTTTAGCGATATATAGCATCTATGTTAGCGATTTTGAGGCAAAATATATTGGAAAGTGGGTCTCTTCGTATCTCATAGTAGAGATGCATTAAAAATGTTTTTTAAAATTGCTAACAACGAGATTTTCACAAGCTAACAGTGTCGTGGAAATCACACATTGGGGGGGAAAAATTATTTTTTTGCCGGCCGGGTCATATAGGCCAAAAAGTTCACCCGGTCGGTTTACCGGAAACAAAAACTATTTTTATTTTGGCCTGACTAGCTTGATATGAGAAAATCCAAATTTTCTTAAACAAATTTGAGAGCTAAAGGATTAAGTAATTACTGTTTAATCCTACAATGTCAAGTTGCAACACTATTTGTAGAGAGGGATCCATTTCTAGCCATGCCCCGCCCATTTCTAGCCATGCCTCGCCCATTTCTACCTGAGATCTGTCCAGTTTTTTGCACATGTTGGAATTGATTTTTATATACATACTGAACACTGAATTACCAGAATCCCAATTTCAAGGTAATTTTGTATGGAAGCTATTCATTTCAATATTTTCCAGCAACAGCTCCCAGTCATATCAGTTTCAAAATATTCAACAGATTTGTTATTAATTTGTAAATTCATCAAAGACATACAATTGAGTTTTCATACTGGAGCTCTACTTCATTGTGATTGTAATGTCATCTGACTAGTCACATAGTTGATTATATTTTGTAATTAATGACTTGAAGCCATTGCTGCCTGCTATATACATTGTACAAATTTACTTTTTATACGGCCACGTAAGCAGGGTCGTATTATGTGATAGTGTTCGCCGTCCGTCTGGGCGTCCGTCCGGCTGATTTCTTGTTCGGAGCAGATCTCGAAGAGTTGAATCTACACTCACAATTCTTTTTTCAGCAGATGTAATAGGGATAGACGAAGTGCAATGATTGCGTTTAAGCACTTGGTCACTGATTTCATCGACAGAGTGGAAAAATATGGCGCAGCTCCTGTGGGAACCTTTGTGGACACCATGGACGTCACATCACTATACGCAACTATCCCTAATGGAAGGACTAGCCGCTGTATACAAATTCTGGCTAAAACATGACCCTCCTGAACCCTTAGCAATAAGGGGCCCTGTGAGCTTACTCAGATTAGTACTGGAAAGAAACAAGCTTTCCTTCAATGGACAACACTACATGTGCAAGCCCCCGAGGGCATGACCATGGGCAGCAAAACCACATGCACCTATGTCTCCATCTTTATGTCCATCCTGAAAAAATCCCTCCTGAAAAATGCTCCAACACAACCCAGTCTCTACCTGAGGTACATAGATGACATTTTCATGGTCTGGGAAAAATGCATGCCCCTGGGTCAGATGTTCAGACCGCAGAATTTGCTCCTTCAAAACTGATTTTTAGCTCGCCTCGCCTGAAAGGTCAAGTGAGCTAATGCCATGGCGACCGTCCATCCGTCGTCCATCAACTTTTGCTTTAAAACGCTACTCCTTAACCAATAGACAGATTTTATCCAAACGGGTCAAAGGATCCTATTGGGCTTGGCACCAGAACCTCCATTCGGAATTTTGATTCCTCAAATTTTCTGGTCAAAATCTTAGATTTTATTAAAAATTTATCGGAAATTGTCAAAATGCGTGTTACCATTTTGATCGATTTCAACCAAATTTGGCTGAAAGGACCCTATGGTTGTAGGCTCCAGAACCTCCATTTGGAATTTTGATTCATCAATTTTTCAGGTCAAAATCTAGACTTTATATGAAAAATGTACCAGAAATTGTCAAAATGCTTCTTACCATTCTGAGCAATTTCAACCAAATTTGGCTGAAAAGACCCTATGGTCATAGGCTCCAGAAACTCCATTTGAAATTCCGATTCATCAATTTTTTGGGTGAAAATCTAAAATTTTATGAAAAGTGTCCCGGAAAAGCATATTTCAACCAAATTTGGCTAGAGTGACCCTATCGAGGTAGACTAGAATTTCTATTCAGAATTTTGATTGGTCAATTTTTTGGGCGGCCATCTTGGATTTTCCAAAAATTATCCATCATCTATTAAAGTGCAAATGGTTCAAATGGTAATTGTTCAGGTGAGTGCCACAGGCCCTTTGGCCTCTTGTTTACTCCAAAGCAACTCGCTTGTTAAACACTAGAGGCCCGTGGCTACCCAACAAACATTCTTCAGCAAGCACAAAACGCTGCGGCTAACAAGGACGGAAAAACCTTGCTGTCGTCCAACAAACAAGAAATCCTACCCCTCGTCACGGACTAAAATCCTACATCAGTCTGCATCAAGAAAATTGTCTTGGTCGGTCTTAGCAAGCAGCCCAAATGGTAGGGACAGCTTCACCACACACCCTCTCTTTGGCTACAGAAAAAATCCAACCATTGGAGACCTGCTTAGCAAGGCCAAACTCTGTCCACTCCACCCTCCTACCATCCTCATTCACCCAAACCCACTGAGAGCATGCATCATGCGCAACTGTGGTATTTGCCGCAAGATAACCAAAACCAGCTCCTTCCAAAGTTCATACACCGGATACGAATATACAGCCAAAATGATAGGGAACTGTCGGACACGCAATGTGATATACCTCATCACTTGCCTCCAATGTACCAAACAGTATGTGGGTGAAAGCAAACGAACCTTCAAAATCAAAAACAGTACAGAGGCATCTCACACAAGAGATTTTCCAATAGCGCATCGCTTCAACTCTCCAAACCATGGTAAGGAACACGTTTCCTTCCGCATCATTCAGGTCCTAAGAGGAGATCCTGATGTGGACACCAGCACTCCAATCAGGAGAAAGAAGGCAGCATATTGGATCCACCAACTCCACACCATGGAACCACTACCAGTAGGCATGAACCATATTGGTCTGCAAATGGACAAAAATTAGTCAATATCTTGGTTTTAGGCTGTCTTGAGCCTTGTATGGTTAATGGTCAAGCTGGTTTTCCAGTGGATTTAAAAAATGTTTATTTGCTAGCCAAGAGAATATGTTTCAAATGTTAACACTAAAATAAGTTAAATAACTGGCTCGATAACCGAGCCAATCATTCCAGTGGTAAAGCAACTGAAAATAGTTTTCTGTTGACCTGCAAATAGGCTTTTACTATGCATGTTTTTAATTTTCATGACAAATCTTAATCATTAAATAGTTAACAACGTTATTCAAAGCCATCGTTTACTGTGGTTTCTTTCAGGGTCTGCTATCACCGGTCCCGTTGCGAAGGAATGTGCTGATTTGTGGCCGAGAATAGCGTCAAATGCCAGCTCTATTTCTTAATAATCGTTGTCGCCATGTACAGTGAAAAAAAATCTTTAAAATACACCATCTGTTTGAAGCTTGTTTTTGGTCTGTCAAGCAGAACTAGTTAATGCGCATTATTTGCAAAGTCAGCGTGATGTCCGTGATGACGCCCCCTGCTTTGTGAAAGAGGTGGGGAATGGGGATTATGCTGCTGCTTCTATCCATCTGTTTTTCCAGTGATAAATGTTTCACAAAAAAGTCTTCTTTTGGCCTGCAAATGAACAATCACTGAAGCCAAAAATTGTAATTTTCTTGACCATTTCTCGTAGAAAGGGTGCATTTTCAGACTAGGAAAAGACAATTTCTCTCAATTTACCATTGAAATGACTGGCTGGGAGCGAATTATTGCAGTGGTAAATTAAAAAAAAGAAGTTTTCTCTGGGTCTGCAAATGGACACTTCCCAAGACCGCTACAAAAGCTGTTTTGGCGTTTAAATGGTTAATAAATGGTTAGAGAAAATCAGCTCTCAGAAGCAAAACTCTAGAGAATGCCTGCTGCATGCATTCACCTCAAATATGGCATATAATGCTTATGATTCAAAGAAATCTCTCATATCAGTCAGAATTATCCCCCCCTGAAAACTAAATGTGATTTGGTTAACTGTCTAACTGTTGCAATCCATCGGACTATAATTTAAGTGGACCTGCTGAATATTTTGAAAACAAGCTTAGCCACCAACAACTTTGAGTCAAATTGTTTTAGCAATATTCAGCATATCCCAAGTGTTAAACCCCCATGTAAAATGTAGTCTGCAGAAATTCAGCAGGCAGACACTTAGCATTGGATAACACACACACACACACCTGTGACATGTACAGTATTTGTTCCAGTAGTTCTTGTCTCGCCTGGGAAGCAGGATCGAGACATAGGTATCACTTTTCCGGCGGCGGCGTAAACTTTTAAGTTAAGTTTATATCTCGGCAATGCCTAATCCAATTGGAACCAAACTTGGGTGCATGGTAATATACATCCAAAGGAAGTATCCCGCCGATAAGGTCATGAGGTCAAGGTTACAGGGGTCAAAGGTTACAGTATAATCTTTGTTAATAGTTTACGTTACGTTTTTGCGTTAAACAAAAGTTAATGTCTTATATCTCAACAATGCCTGATCCAATTGGAACCAAACTTGGGTACATGGTGATATACATCGAAAGGAAGCAGCATGCTGATGCAGACATCATGACGTCAAGATTATGGGGTCAAAGGTCACTATAATCTTTGTTAATATTTTGCGTTAAGTTTTTACGTTAAACAAAAGTTAATGTCTTATATCTCAACAATGTCTGATCCAATTGGAACCAAACTTGGGTACATGAGATATACATCGAAAGGAAGCAGCACGCTGATGCAGGCATCAGGAGGTCAGGTTTATGGTGTCAAAGGTCACGGTATAAGCTCCAATTGGAACCAAACTTGGGTACATGGTGATTTACATTTAACGGAAGCAGCATGCTGATGCAGACATCATGAGGTCAAGGTTATGGGGGTCAAAGGTCAGTATAATCTTTGTTAATATTTTACGTAGTTTTTGCATTAAACAAAAGTTATTTCCTTATATCTCAGCAATGTCTCATCCAATTGGAACCAAACGTGGATACATGGTTACCTATAATGATAGGAAGGAGCATGATGATGTTGGGTCACAAAGGTCACGGTCACTGTGACCTTGATACAGAACTCTGTTATTTTAACATTAAGGTTTTTGCTTTATTTGCTAAAGCAAGATGTCTCGGCTTATATTTCAGGATTGGTTATGCCTATTGTAACTGAACTTGAACACATAGTTACCTATAATGTTAGGGAGCAGCATGATGATGTTGGCGTCACAAGGTCAAAGGTCACTGTGAACTTGATATAGAACTCTGTTATTTCAACATTAACTTTTTGCGTTTAGCAAAACCTTTCATCTTATATTTCAGGATTGGTTAAGCCTATTGCAACTAAACTTGGATACCTGGTTACCTATAAGGTTAGGAAGCAGCATAATAACATTGAGGGCAGAAGGTTAACGGTAAAGGTAACTGTGACAAACAGGAGACGGGCGAGACATTTAATTCCGCGGAATTCTTGTCTTAACCCTTTAACCCTTAAATTTATTAAAGAAATTAAAATTTTCTTGAAGAAAACGTCCATTTGCAGACCAATAGAAAATGGTTTTTGAAAATATACCGCTGGAATGGCTGGCTTGGTTATCGAGCCAGGCATTCCAGCAGTAAATTTTCAAAAAGTAGTCTTCTTGGTCTGCAAACGGGCATTTCCCAACATCACTGCTGACGTCATTTTTGGCTGATTTGAGTGTTAAAGGGTTAATTGGTTTCATGTCAAGTGACTAGTGAGATGGCCATGTGTCTTGATTCAGATTATGGACCTGTGCAGTTTTAGCCATGCCCCGCCCATCTCTAGCTTAGCTCCGCCCACACCGCTCGTGTTGGGATCAATCGATCCTTGAACTCCCTCGCTATCAATTTCCAGAAAACTATACAGGTAAGATGTTGAATATTTTTGAAACTAATTTGGATGGGTGCTGTTGGTGCCTGTGGCAGCAACGTCATCTTTGTTTCAAAATATTCAACAGCATGTTTATTAAATAGTAAAGACATAGAATTCATACAACCTGACAGACTATTAAGCGTTTAAGATGGACTAAATCGAGTGCCGTAATGATTATGACGTCATCCTACACGTCACTTAGTTGTTGACTGAGGAAATGGATTCGTGAATTGGGCATCCATCCATATTCCCTGATGTTTGAATTAGTCGCTGTACATGAACAAAGATCGACTAATGGTGGTCAAGATTGGTAAAAAAAACCGCTCTGCTTAAAGGGGAACACAAGAAGGGTCACCATCGTTTGTATAAAACACGCAGTTCTATCGTAGAGCCCATATTTAAGCTACTGTGTAAAACTTTCCTGCAACATTTATTAGCTCACCTGGCCTGAAAGGCCAAGTGAGCTTATGCCATGGCGACCGTCCATCGTCTGTCCGTCAACTTTTCCTTTAAACGACCTCAAGAACCACTGGGCCGATTTCAATTATATTTGGTAGGAAGCATCCTTACGCCATAGGGATTCAACTTTGTTCAAACGAAGCTGATTGGCAAATTTGTCCGATGACCATCTTGGATTTTGTCTGATTTTAGAAAACGTCTAAAAATCTCAAACTGCTTGTAGGATTGATGCAAATGCCATGAAATATGATCTATGGTAAGAGCTGAACCAAGTTTGTTCAAGGGACCTTGATTGGTCAAATGTTTCGGTGGCCATCTTGGTTGCCCTAGTTTTAACGAAGGGATCGGGGCGAAATTTGGCAGATATGATTAGGAACTAAGTTTGTTCAAGGGAAGTTGATTCATCAAAAAACATGGCCGCTGTGGGCCAATCAAAATGTAGCGTGTTTGGTGGGCATATTGGTGGGTTTTTTTGATGGATTTTGAGGCCGAAATTGGTTTAATATATGTTTTTGGGTATTCTGGGCTCAAATTTGCCATTTTCGAAACTGTCGGATAAATGGTTTGGCAGCCATCTTGGATTATTTTCCCGCCATAGGCTCCCATACTAAAGCAATGGGAAATTCAAATGTCTCGTGAACTACTAGGCCAATTTCAATTATATTTAGCAGGAAACCTCCTTACGGCATAGGGATCCAAGTTTGTTCAAATGAACCCAATCAGCCATTTGGCAGGTGGCCATCTGGGATTTTGGCTGATTTTAGGAAATGTCTTTAATAATCTCTGAAACCGTTTGGGGAATCGATTCATAACTCATGAAACATCATCTAGAGCTCGAGGTAAGCCAAGTTTGTTCAAGAGGAATTGATTGACCAAATGGTTCGGTGGCCATCTTGGATGACCTAGTTTTCCCGAAAACGCCTAGAACCACTGAAGATATCAGGCTGAAATTGGAGAGTTATGATTAGAAACTAAGGGCCATTAAAGTTTGTTCAAGCAAAAGTAATCCGTCAAAAAACATGGCCACGTGTACTAATCAATCAAAATGTAGCATGTTTGGCGGCCATATTGGATTTTTTATTTTGATGTATTTTGAGGCCAAAATTGGGTTTATATATGTTTGTGGGTATTCTGATTTCATATTTGCTATTTTTGAAACTGTCGGATAAACGGTTTGGCAGCCATCTTGGATCTTTTTCCTGCCAAAAACTCCCATACTAAAGCAATGGGAAATGTGGACCGATTTCAAGTACATTTGGCAGGAAGCTTTCTTAGGGCATAGAGGTCCATGTTTGTTCAAACAAAGCCGATCGGCCAATTTGCTTGGTGGCCATCTTGGATTTTTGTCGATTTTTAGAAATGTCTGAAAATCTCCGAAACTGTTATGGGGATCAATTCAAAACGTATGAAATATCATCTAGGGCAAGAGCTGACCCAAGTTTGTTCAAGGGAACTTGATTGGCCAAGATAACCTATTTTTGGCCAAAACAACTCTAGAACTGCTGAACGGATTGGGCCGCAATTTGGAAGATATAATTAGGCACTGAGTGACATTAAGGTTTGTTCAAGGGAATGAGCTACGTCAGAAACATGGTCGCAGTGGACCCATCAAAATGTAGCGTATTTGGCGGCCATATTGGACTTGCAAAAATGTCCACAAACTCATAAGTCTACTAAACCACCCACCAACTATTTTGACAAAAATTCATAGTACTCCAGGTGAGCGACACAGGCCCCTTGGGCCTCTTGTATATAAATCTGATTGAAATGGTGTTAAAAACCCCTATGTTGCTATAATTTTCTGCAAGTTAATTAAACCAATGACGTCATATGTTGAATCCCATCTGACAAAAACCATGATTACGGCACTCTGAAGACAGGAGTGCATGCATTTGGATGGTGATATCTCTATCGGTGATAATGCTATCGACATCATTTATATTACAGACCGGAGAGATTAAGACGTTTATCCCACTATCGCAAATTTATGGAATATATTTTGTTATTTTCATACATTAGTTGTCGAACCTTAAGATGGTAATTTTCTATGAAGCTGCCTGTAAATTACATGAATATTATAATATCTTGGGAAGTTTTGAGGCTAGTATGAAAACATGAGCACCTAAAGATGTATTGGCATGTATGTAAGAACTATTTAAACTCTGATTCAAAAGTGGAAATTGTACTGATATACCTATACTATCGCGTCATTTATTTATCTCAAGATCAAAACTTGATGTCAAAATCGGCACCGTCGGAGAAATCAGACAAAGGACTGTTATTATATATTCTTCAACATTTTCACAAATATAGTTTATATATTCCTAACATCGCTGAAGAGAAACCCCTTATCAAATGCAATTCACAATTTTATTGCAATAGCGTTGGACGACAGCAAGAAAAACGTTCAACTTATGACATACGCCTCATCTGGGAATAGAAATGTAACTCATGTATCATATATTTAAATAACGAAGTATTATATTTCTAATTTGAGCACAGCGCTTACAGTTATAATTTTGAAAACATTACGGTCGGGAGATTCATTTTATACACGGTAGTATAGAGGGTCTGGTGTTTCCCTTTGACACTAAAAATTTACCACTTGAATGCATTTTAATTGTGAAATTAAACAAAAATCTTGGTCTGCAAATTGACATTCCTCAAGACCACTGTAAAGGCTTATTTTCGTCTGCTTTACCACAGAGAAGTTACCCATATGCAGAGACTAGTGTGTGACACAAACATTGAGGGCAACGGCTTCAAGCTTAGTGTGTGTTAGCATTTCTGTTAGTGAATCTAAATTGGAAGCCATTCATAAAAGACAAAACTTAGGAATATTTGAAGTTGTGTGAATCTTTCACTTGATTGCTTAAGTGCTGGATATATGACTGTGGGTTAGTTTTGTGCGATTATAGTGATCGTGATCGATTATTTAAAAATAATCGTGATTACTCGATTAATCAGCTTGGGTACAAATTAACAAGACAGCAACAAGAATATCAATGAGGAAAACTGCAACTAACTATTTTTGAAAATGTATGACTGGAATGACGAGCCAGGCATTCCCGTCATACGTTTTCAAAAATGGTCTCTTGCCCTGCAAATGGACATGTATTCACTAAGCAAAATGTCATTTTCATGACCGATTGCATTAAAAAGTAATTGAAAGTTAAGTTTTGAAATATTTTAAGCATTAGAAAATATTCACGATTATTTAATTTTTAATCATATAAATTCACAATTTAAAACATATTCGCGATTTTCGATTTAATCGCATAATCATGCAAGCCTACTTGGGGACGTTGTGATAACCGAGCCAGTCATTCCGGTGGTAAAATTTCAAAAATAGTCATATTGGTCTGCAGATTGACATTTTCTATGAAAAAAACTGAAATTTTCATGAAAAAATTGAGTGTTAAAGGCCTTTGAGGGTCAAGATCTGTCACTAAAATCAAAGAAAAGCTGGTTCTATGCTGTATCTAAAAAACTTCTAATCTGATTTGGCTCAAATTTTAACACAATGTTCATGTAGGAACTTGCCTTGCAAGCAGATTTCCAGACTGACCACGATTCAGATAAAAGAACTTGGATCCAGATAAAATTAAATTCTGGATCTGTGGATATCTCGGAAACTACTGGTCCGATTTGTCTGAAATTTTAACATGTAGATGGTGTAAACATATAACTAACTTTGGGCGTGATCAGGAACAAATCTAGAAAGTAAAACGTATGATTATTAGGCAAGTTATTCCACTGATAAATTAAAAAAAATAGTCTTGTCCTAAAATGGACACTTGTTTGTGCCAGCTTGACCATTAACCCTACACCTCTGATGTCAAAATTCTAAATTTTCAAATTAAATTCAAAGATGAACTGGTGTTCAGTTTTCAAAAAATTTGGTAGACGACAGCACCATTGTCCACCAAAATTGTTGAAAAATGTACACCAGTTTCTTTGCTATTGACACAGTAAAAGACAGAATATTGACATCAGAGTGGTAAGGGAAGAGTTAACCAGGGTTTGCTATGGGAATACTGGACAGGCATGGAATCTGAGAATTTACGGCCAAGGAATGGAAATTGTTGAAAATCAACCTGTTTATTTATAGATTATTTAATGGAAATATAACCCTTTGTGTAACCCATGAATTACAGAATATCTATTTTAAAATGATGACATGAAAATACATTTAAGAAACAACTCCAAATCAAATTAGTTTCAAAATATTCAACAGAATATTAACTCTGACTGCTGCAAACCACTGGACGATTTCAATGTGCAATACGTCTGGATGTGCTGAACATTTTGAAAACAATTTTACTAGGTTGTTGGTGGCTTAGCCACCCCAACAGCTTTCAGTCAAATTGTTTTCAAAATATTCAGCAGATCCAGAGTTAAAGCCCATGGAAAATGTTTCCTGCAGAAATTGAGCACGTAGACAGTTACATTCTAAGACTTGTAGTTGCTATATGGTTGCCTTAATGAGCACACATTGCGCAATGTCAATAAGGTTACCATGTTAAAGTCACAATGATACACAACTTCCTAATCCCAACATTTGTGTTTAGCGATTTACCATGGGTTATATTTTGTAATTATTTACATCTGTTGGAGATAAACTTGGAGACATGGATACAGTAGCATGCGGAACAAGATGCCTCTATCACCTTCAACAGCAGCATTTGAACCAGGATCATGAACTGGTTTCTTGATGAAGTGTCCGAAATTACTATTATGAACGGCAAGGGCTTGAGTGCCACACAAACATTTCGTCAGTTTGATGTTTTCATTCATCAAAACAAGACAGTTGAGTGTCACAAAATAAGTAATATAGATATAATGCAATATTCTACACATTCACATGGGTTAGTCCCACTGGGAAATGTCAGGTGACTATTTGAAAAACAACTATTTTAGTCCACCCAGTGAGCTTATGCCATGCCGTCCATCAAATTGCATCTCCGTAATTGTTAGCTCACCTCGCCTGAAAGGCCAAGTGAGCTTATGCCGTGGCGACCATCCATCGTGTGTCCGTCCATCATTTTTTCCTTTAATCGACTTCTCAAGAACCACGGCCAATTTCAATTATATTTGGCAAGAAGCATCCTTAGGGCATAGGGATCCAAGTTTGTTCAAATGAAGCCGATGGCCAATTTGGCCAGTGGCTGTCTTGGATTTCGGACAATTTTAGGCAACATCTAAAAGTCTTCTCCGAAATCACTTGGTGAATCAATTCAAAACTCATGAAACATCATCTAGGGAAAGAGGGTAAGCCAAGTTTGTTCAAGAATGGATGACCTAGTTTTCCCGAAAACGACCTCCAGAACCGCTGAAGGGATCGGGCCGAAATTAAGGAGATATTATTAGGGACTAAGGGCCATTAAACTTTGTTCAAGGGAAGTTGATCTGTCAAAAAACATGGCTGCCATGGTCCAATCAAAATGTAGTGTGTTTGGTGGCTATATTGAATTTTTTTATTTGATGGATTTTGAGGACGAAATTGGTGCTGTATATGTTTTTGGGTATACTGAGCTCAAATTTGTCATTTTCGAAACTGTTGGATAAACGGTTTGGTGGCCATCTTGGATTATTTTCCTGACAAAGGGGCCAATACTAAAGCAATGGGAAATTTAAAATGTCTTCTGGAGAACTACTAGGCCGATTTCAATTATATTTGGCAGGAAGCATCCTTAGGGCATAGGAATCCAATTTTGTTCAAATGATCAGCCAATTTGGCTAGTGGCCATCTTGGATTTTGGCCGATTTTAGGAAACATCTAAAAATCTAAACCGCTTGGGGAATCGATTCAAAACTCATGAAACATCATCTAGGGAAAGATGTAAGCCAAGTTTGTTCAAGACGACTTGATTGACCAAATGGTTCGGCGGCCATCTTGGATGACCTAGTTTTCCAAAAAACGACGTCCAGAGACGCTGAAGGGATCAGGCCAAAATTTGGGAGATATGATTAGGGACTAAGGGCCATTAAAGTTTGTTCAAGGGAAGTTGATCCGTTAAAAACTATGGCCACCGTGGGCCAGTCAAAATGTAGCATGTTTAGCGCCATATTGGATTATGTCATGGTGACCGTCCGTCCGTCAACTTTTCCTTTAAAACAACTTCTCAAGAACCGCTGGGACGATTTCAATTATATTTGGCTGGAAGCATCCTTACACCATAGGGATCCAAGTTTGTTCAAACAAAGGCCATCGGCCAATTTGACCCAGGGCCATCTTGAATTTTGGCCGATTTTTTGAAATGTCTTAAAATCATCTCCGAAACCGCTTGAGGGATTGAACGAAACATGAAATATGATCCAGGGCAAGGGCTCGACCAAGTTTCTTCAGGGGAACTTGATTGGTCAAATGGTTCGCCGCCCATCTTGGTTGACTTAGTTTTAGTAAAAATTATTTCTTCAGAACCGCTGAAGGGATCAGGCCAAAATTTGGGAGATATGATTAGGGACTAAGGGCCAGTAAAGTTTGTTCAAGAGAAGTTGATCCGTCAAAAAACATGGGCGCCGTGGGCCAATCAAAATATAGCATGTTTGGCAGCCATATTGGACTTTTTTATTTGATGGACTTTGAGGCTGAAATTGTTTTAATATAGGTTTTTTGGTATTCTGATTTGAAATTTGCAATTTTCGAAACTGTCGGATGAATGGTTTGGCGGCCAGCCATCTTGGATCATCTTCCCGCCAAAAGCTCCCATACTAAAGCAATGGGAAATTTAAAATGTCTTCTCGAGAACTACTGGGCTGATTTCAACTATATTTGGCAGGAAGCATCCTTAGAGCATAGAGATTCCATTTTGGTCAAACGGAGCTGATCGGCCAATTTTGCCGGCGGCCATCTTGGATTTCGGCTGATTTTTTTGAAATGTCTAAAAATCTCCAAAACCGTGTGAGGGATCAATTCAATATGATCAATGGTAAGAGCTGACCCAAGTTTGTTGAAGGGAACTTGATTGACTAAATGGTTCAGCGGCCATCTTTGATGACCTTATTTTCGCAAAAACGACCTTCCCCAGAACCGCTGAAGCGATCAGGCCGAAGTTTGTGATATATGATTAAGAACTAAGGGCCATTAAAGTTTGTTCAAGAGAAGTTGATCCGTCAAAAAAACTGGCGGCTTTAAAATGTCTAAAAATCTCCAAAACCGCATGGGGGATCAATTCAAAGCGCATGAAATATCATCTAGAGTAAGAGCTGCACCAAGTTTGTTTCGAGGGAACTTGATTGGCCAAATGGTTTGGTGGCCATCTTGGATAATCTAATTTTTTCAAAAATGACTCCAGAACCACTGAGCGGGTTGGGCTGAAATTTGAGAGATGATTAGGCACTAAGTGCCATTAAAGTTTTTTCAAGGGAAGGCGCTACGTCAGAAACATGGCTGCAGTGGACCAATCAAAATGTAGCGTGTTTGGCGGCGATATTGGACTTGAAAAAATGTCCACAGACTCATTTAGAAGACTACTCCTAAACCACCCACCAACAATTGTTCAAAAATGCATAATGCTCCAGGTGAGCGCCACAGGCCCTGTGGGCCTCTTGTTTTACCTACTTTAACTGGAAGTCTTATTGGTAGATTTTTTGGGTGGAAATAGATTTTATACCAGAAATTGTCACTTCAACCAAATTTTGGCTCAAAGAACCATATGGTGGCAGGATCTAGAACTTCTTCAGAATTTTGATTGGTCAATCGTTGTGGTGAAAATCCTAGATTTTGTGAATAATTTAATGGGAATTGTCAAAACATCTTAATCACTTGATGGATTTCAACCAAATTTAGCTGGAATGATTCTATGCTGAAATTGTCAACGGAAATTGTCAAAATACATCTCCTCATCCGCTTTGTGAATTGCAAATTAATTTGGCCAGAGGGATGCTATGGTACTATACTTCAGAATTTTAATTTAGGCAGGTTTTAGGTGAAAATCTTATTTTTTAAAAACATCCTTAAAGGTGCATATTCACACTAAATGCTTGAAAATTAAATTATCTAAATTGAATACTTTTAGAGGCTTAAACTTTGGGCTGAGATATAAAGAAACGAAATAAATCTTAACATTTGATGAGTTAATTCCATATAAATTAATATAATTTTTGTAGTTGTGAAATTGAATTAGAGGCTCGTGCCTCTAATTCAATTTCACAACTAAAAAAATTATATTAATTTATACAGAATGAAATCATAGGTTAACATTTATTTCGTTTCAATACATCTAGCCACATAATTTAAGCCTCTAAAACTATTCAATTTTAACAATTTTATTTTCAAGCATTTAGTGTGAATATGCACCTTTAATCAATGGACCGATTTTAACCAAATTTGGCCACATGTACCCCCTGGTGAGTCTTGGGAACTGCCATTCAGAATTTCGATTAGTTGATTGTTTTCTCTTGACCATCTTGGATTTAGTGGTCTAGGTGAATGATCAAATAATTGCAAGCCTAGACCCGATACTCGCACAACAAATTCATTCTCTCGCATGGAGCCGATACTCGCGCAACACAAATTCATTCTCTCGCATGGAGCCGATACTCGCACAAACCACATGCATTCATTCTCTCGCATGGAGATACTCGTACCATCTTGCGTGCATTCATTATTCTCGCATGGACCCGATACTCGCACATGTCATGTCATCATTCTCCCATGGACCTGATAATCGCACATGTCATGTCATCATTCTCCCATGGACCCGATACTCGCACGTCATGTCATCATTCTCCCATGGACCTGATAATCGCACATGTCATGTCATCATTCTCCCATGGACCCGATACTCGCACATGTCATGTCATCATTCTCCCATGGACCCGATACTCGCACATGTCATGTCATCATTCGCCCATGGACCTGATAATCGCACATGTCATGTCCATTCTCCCATGGACCTGATAATCGCACATGTCATGTCATCATTCTCCCATGGACCTGATAATCGCACATGTCATGTCATCATTCTCCCATGGACCTGATAATCGCACATGTCATGTCATCATTCTCCCATGGACCTGATAATCGCACGTCATGTCATCATTCTCCCATGGACCTGATAATCGCACATGTCATGTCATCATTCTCCCATGGACCTGATACTCGCACATGTCATGTCATCATTCTCCCATGGACCTGATAATCGCACATGTCATGTCATCATTCTCCCATGGACCTGATAATCGCACATGTCATGTCATCATTCTCCCATGGACCTGATAATCGCACATGTCATGTCATCATTCCCTCCCATGGACCCAATACTCGCACATGTCATGTCATTCTCTCGCATGGACCCGATACTCGCACATGTCACATCATTCACATGCATTCAACCGTTTGATGACGGCTTATTACATGAACCTAAAAGTTAGCCTTGCACTATAAGAGGAAGGTGGTATACAGCAGGGATCTGATTCTAGCTATGCCCACCATTTCTTAAGCTCCGTCAAACATTGTACAATCATGAATTACGTAACATAGATTGACATCACAATCAATTACGTCATGGGTGATGTATCTAATCATATATACTTAATAGGCCCTCAAGTTTTACGAATTGTATGTATTTAATAACCATTCTGTAGAATATTTTGAAACTAATTTGACTTGGTGCAATAGCACCCAGTCAGATTAGTTTCAAAATATTCAACAGCTTACCTGTATTATTTTCTGGAAATCGAGATTCAGGGAGTTCAGCGTTCGATCGATCCCAACATGGGCAAAGCGTCGGCAGATCTTAGCCGGAGATGGATGAGGCATAGATAAAACTGGATTCACCCATAGGTTTGAAACTTGAATTCCCAGAACCTATATTTGAAGGTAACTCCAGAGGTAAGCTGTTGAATATTCTGAAACTCATTTAACTGGGAGCAGTTGTTGCCACAGCTGCCATAGCTTCTGTTCATTCAGTTGTAAATTCACCAAAGACACACAATTTATATTTTCATAACACTATTGCCAACTTTGTGATGGACCTACATCATTATGATTGTAATATCAGCTAACAAGTGATGTATTTGATTATGACCTTGGATACTTTAGTGCATTTGGGTCTGTGTGTGTCTTGAACTGCATTTCAAAATCTATTTGGCTCAAATTTTGAGACAAAAAATTAAAATAAAATTTTTGAAATCTTGTTGGCGACCAAGAGGACAGATGACATTTGATTCCACAGATGGCTCATGTTTCTTATCAATGGTATGATGGCCCCGGTACAGAGGATTTATCACATAACATCTGCTACTTCTTAAAGCTGAACAGTCAGGAAAACTAATCAGTGCTTAACCCTTTCCAGCAACGGTGCTATCAACAAATTTCCGCAACTATTATGAGGCCTGGCATTGATTCATTTAACAAGTGACCGAGTTCTGAGCCACTATAGAATGATTCACTCAGTACAGTCGGTTAGCCAGCAGGTGTATAATAACTTGTGTATTTGAGAGATAAGCAGCCAAATGTAGAGCTGTCTCCTGTGAATTACCTGCCAACACCCCTCACACCAGCAACTACCTGCTAACTCTGAGATCTATTTACTAAGCGAATCCTTTTGATGGAGAATTGTTAGGCAGGTCTTGGTTTTAAGATATAAATACCTGAGCTGAATTCATAACATGGAAATTTATTGATAGCACTGTTACGAGTTAAATACTTCCTCTTTTAGCATGACAGGTCAGCTTTAACCCATTCTTAACGAAGCTAGCCCAAACTGGCCTCTGTAGTGGTGTTGAGGAATGTTCATTTGTAGGCCAAGAGAAGACTTTTTCGGTAACTGAGCCAGTCATTCCAGTGGTAAAATTAAAAAATAGTCTTCTCTTGGCCTACAAATTGACATTCAATAAGGAAATATTTTAATATTCTGGAATAGATTTAGACAATGAAGGGTTAATTAATCTGATATTAGTTAATTTCTTATAACATTCTGAAAATGGTATCGGTCATCAAAAACACCATTCCCGGCCAACATAATCATGACATCATATAAAATACATAAAAGACAACCCATTATTACGATTGATATTATTTTATTTTAGAAGTTATATGTACACTTAAATAATCAGTTCCGCTTTAATAATCAACAACGATATTATCTTGTACTTCAACAACGACGAGCTAGAACCATAAGTCAACACTAACTACCATAATTAGATGTAATAATATATTAATTATAAAATAATAATATTCATAATTTTGTTCCCAGAACTGAACATTGCGACAATTAACGTGCATTGGATTTGTAAGCAATAAGCCAGTCAAACATCTATAAAAGCAACTTTTGGGAGCACAAAATGGTGGTTCCTTAACAAGTAATGGTGAAGCGGCGTGGAGTGGGCTTGAGGAATGTCCATCTGCTGACAAACAGAAGTAATTTTTTCAAAATTTACCACTGGAATGACTAGCACCAGCTATGCCAGTGATAAATTTTCAAAAATAGTTTTCTTTTGGCCGGCAAAGGGACATTCAATGGTTAACAATTTTGATTTACCTATTTTACTAAATTTTGTCTTTAAACGACCAATCCCTAAAAAGGGGAACGGACGGCCAATATTTTCTGACTTCCAACAAAAACATTCGTGTAAACGTTTCTCTTGAGCCGCACACGTGCAACAATTCCAGGCTAAATTCTTCCCCTCTTGACCGTAAAAAGTAATCAGACTCATCCATGATGTGGGCCGCCATTTTGAATCACATGAGCGCATGGTGAACACTGATTAGTTAATGACAAAAAGTATTTTGCAACTTTGTTAGCAAACACCGCAGACGGCCAACAATGTTTCACTGGGCACCACACATGAGAGAACAATGTTAGGCAATATTAAACATGTTTAATATCCGAAACATTGTTGGCGAACAATGTTTCGATGGGGGGGGGGGTTCAGCGCAGACGACCAACTTTTTCTGTGAAACATTGTCTGCGCTGGGCTTTAAAGAGTAAATTCTGTTGAATATTTTGAAATTACTATTTCTGCCTAAGGCAGCAATGGCTTCCAGTCATCAAAATATCCAACAGCTTTCCTGTTTGTTTGTCCTGACATTGCGATATGGGGAATTTTATCATTGTAAGGGTTAAATGCTTACGATGGTTGGTAAAACGACCACATGTCATAAAGAACCACTATCATTTGCCCCCAAAAACTACTTACATGAAAACTATGTTATAAAAGGGTTTGACTGTACACATACACATCATTTCTATCTATGCCCCTCCCATTTCTAGCTAAGCTCCGCCCACTTACATGAGTTGGAATCAATTTATATACTTTGACTCTTGAATTCCCAGAATCTCAATTTCAAAGTAATGATACAGGTAACATGATGATTATTTTTTTTAACTAATTTGACTGGCAGCAACAACACCCAGAATGTTTAAATAGTAAAACGATCACAGAAATCCAATTCGTACACTTGACGGCTTTTTCACTGTTCAGATCTAGATACGTCATGAAGACTGTGACGTCAGCCTACATGTGATGTTATTGATTATGATGTGACAAATTGGATATCTTCATATTTAAGTTATACAGAAAGCTTTTGACACTCATACAAGTATTTTAACTCTCTGTCTGCTGAATTTCTGCAGACTACATTTCCATGGGTATGCTCTGGATATGCTGAATATGTTGGAAACAATTTGACTGAAAGTTGTTAGTGGGTAAGCCACCGACAACTTTCAGTCAAATTGCTTCCGAAGTTTTCAGTAGGTTCAGAGTATCGTCCCTTGAAATTATTGTCTGGTGGCTAGCAGCAGAGTGACAGTTAAAAACCTTTAAATTGTTTTGATGAATTCTACGCCATTAATTTCCAGATAAAAACACATTGAACATGGCACTGTTCTCCCATTCAGTATTCCCCATGGCATTTAAACTTTGGTTGTTCCTAGGTGCCGTACACCCTGAAATCAGGGGGGGGGGGAGGTCCTGAAATGAAATTTTGAGGGTTCCATGCAGTTTTTACATCCAATTAGTGTGTGCCACGTACACAGCTATGACGATCCCACGCTAGTTTGTGTAATTTTCTGCGAAAATCTATAAGACTAAAAAAAATAGTATTTAACAAGCACGCAGAATTTTGAGGGGTCCCATGAGACCTACTGCCACTACTTGTTCATTTTGGTGGTATATAGCTTCAAAAGGACCCTTATGAGAATCACTGATGACATTGAACTATTTAGATGCATATTATATGTTAAGTTTGACTCACTATCATTGAGGACATTATTGAAAATTTATTTTTGTGGGGTTTTTTTTGTGATTTTTGTTTCGATTTTAACCGTTTCATCGATAAATTCCCGGAATCTCAATTGCAAGCCAGTAATACACGAAATCCGTTGAATATTTTGAAATAATATGACTGGAAGCCGTTGCTGCCTTCCAGTCATTACAAAATATTCAACAAAATATGTCATGCATCGGAAAGAATTTACTTTTTCAGTGAAAGGGTTAAGCAGACGTTGAATAATAAAAAAAATTTCACAAAGCATCTAAATCTGGAATTTTTTTTATTAAAAAGAGAACGTAAATATGAAATTGTATGTAAGCAGAAGTTGCAGTAGGAGATGGAAAAACTAATCCAAGGTCTAAATATGATCTGGTAGGTAGCTATGGTGACACAACATAACTGGGCTCAAAGGTCAAAACCTGAAGCAACAATTACCAGTAAACTTCTGCGATGCCATGGCCGCTGCACTGGTCTTGAGAAATGCCCATTTACAGGACAAGAGAAGACTATTACAAAGAATTTACCACTGGGATGTCTGTATCGATGAACGAGCCAGTCAATCCAGGGGTTAACTTTAAAAGTCTTCTCTTGTTCTGCAAATGGCCATTCAGAAAGCAAATATTCTGATTTTCTTCAATTTTAACTGTCTGCCTGAATTTCTGCAGACTACATTTTCTGTCTTAACTTGGGATATGCTGAATATTTTGAAAACAATTTGACTGAAAGGTGTTGGTGGCTTAGCCACCAACAACTTTCAGTCAAATTGCTTTCAAAATATTCAGCATGTCCAGAGTTATTGCGCATTAAGATTATCATCTGGTCGCTTGCAGCAGCAGCAAGATAGTTAAGCATTAACCGTATAATGGGTAAATTTAATCAAGAAAATTAAAAACATATCCTTACTGAATGTCCATTTGCAGGTGAAGAGGATAGTATTTTCAAAAATTTATCACTGGAATGACTGGCTCGGTTATCGAACCAGGCATTCCAGTGGTAAATATTTTAATAATAGTTTGATCTTGGCTTGTAAATGGGTATTCCTCAACACCACTGCAAAGGCCGGGTTTGGCTGGCTTTGGCATGACAAACATAGCCATTTTTACTGTAAAATGGTACGTTTCTCCTTTCATAGATATACGAAAAACATTAAAACGCTGATCATTTATAATCGGTTGTAATACGAAAATATGAAAGGAGAGAAGTACGTAACATGACAGATGATAGAAAAAATACTACATCGGGAATAACGTGGCTTCAACAATGGTTGAAATGTTCTCTATAATTACGTTTATGGACACAGCAAAATGTATGTTAATATCTAATTGTTTAATGGTCAAAATTGGTAAAGAAAATTGAAATTTTACTATAGGAAATGAGAATATTTTAGAAAACATTACTGGAATGACTGGTGACAGAGTCATTGATTCTAGTGAGAATTTGTATATAATTCTCTTATCGAGGTCTGCAAATGAAAGCAGGATCATTGAAGACAATTTTCAGCTGCCTTTACCCCAAATAACTTATACTAGTTTCGAGTCGAAAACATTTACTTAGTAGAGCAATTTTAAATTTGAAGTCCTTGTATCATAAATTTCAAAGTAGCCATTCAGGGGAGCTGTTGAATATTTAGAAATCAATTGGGCTGGAAGCTGTTGCTGCCTAAGGCAGCAATAGCTTCCAGCCCAATTAATTTCTAAATATTTAACAGCTTTGTATATACATGATAAAGAATTTGTCATTTTGCATCTGTAGTGTTTTCCACTAATTAATTTAATACGATTAAAACTTAAATTATTAAAAATATTAATAATCAAATTATTTAAAGTGAAATTTATTAGAGTATTTATTGTGACAGAATTACACCACGATGTCATTCTAAGCGAAAATTGTTTCCCAGTTTATGTATTCCCTCAGTCCAGTTAAAAATAATCCACTGATGCCAACGAAATTCATTGTCGTTAGCGGCACACGTGAATACATCCCCCAAGCATGCATATAAATTAGACGTAAAATTATAATATCGATAATAACAATAGTAATAACATTAAATAATATTTATATGATTAACGACGAATTTAAAACAGCCTAGCTCACAGCACATTAAAATAGATATATAATATACAAAATTATTTTATATATCTTAATAAAACTATAAATTATCAATATGTATTTACACTTCTGGCAATGCCATTGTTAAATCTTGTCTATATACATTGTCTTTAAATATACTTATTCGCTAATTTTCATTTAATTTTTTCAACACTTTATCACTAATTAAGAGATTTTTGTTATAAGCTCTGCCAAAAATAGTTTAAAATAAAATTCTACTTTATTTTTATATTAGTCAATACAAAATTAAAATAAAACTATTAAAATGAAAATATTTTAAAGTTTATTTTTATATTGGTTCATTTTAAAATTTCTTTTAACAGAAATTCTTTTGGCAAATCAGAACATTTTGTTGTTAAAAAACGAGAGTTCATATTTAAAATGTTGCAGACTATAACAAATTTGTGCATTAAAAAGCTATATTAGCGACAAAGAAATATATTGGTCAATATTAGGACAATCTAGTTATGTACAGAAATAAATTACTATATTCTATTATTATACAATGTTTGTACATAATAATACAGTATTCTTGCAGTACAAATATACAGTAATGCTCAGAAATAACATAACATGTTTCAAAATAAAATAAAATGCACTATTTTGAACATAATTGGTTTGGAAGCTTATCCATCCATGATATGATGTCATAATCAACTAGGTGACATGTAGGATGATGTCATAATCATGATGCCATGAATGATTCGAAATAGTCCATATTTAGCGCTTAATAGTCCGACACGTTGTACGAATTGTATGTCTTTACCATTTAATAAACATTCTGTTGAGTATTTTGAAACAAATTTGATTGGACATGACACAGCAACAGCTCCCAGTCAAATTAGTTTCAAAATATTTAACAGCTTACATGTATAGTTTTCTGGAAACTGAGTCTGGGAATTCAGAGATCGATCGATCCCAACATGAGCGAGGTGTGGGTGGAGCTTAGATAGATGTGGGCGGGGCATAGCTAAAACTGGAAAGCTCCATTACGTTCCAAATATTCAACAGAACATTTCTTACATCATAGTCAAAATGGATGAATCCAGTTTTAGCTATGTCCCACCTATCTCTAGCTAAGTACCATCTACGCTTGGCCCATGTTGGGCTCGATCTATCCCTGCACTCTCTGATTTCCAGAAAACTATACAGGTTACCTGTTGAATATTTTGAAACTAAATTGTCAGGGCAGTCAAATTAGTTTTAAAATATTCAACAGCATGCTTATTAAATAGCAAAGACATACAATTCATACAACTTGACTGACTATTAAGAGTTTATGATGGAAACTTGACAGACTATGGACTATATCGTGTCATTCATGACATAATTGATTATGACGTCAGCCTATATGTGACATAGTTGCTTATGACATCATATGATTGACTGATAAACTGGATATCTGTATTGTACTAACAAGCATGTTTCTGTTACTGTTTTGGAAACATTCTAACTTATTACTGAGCTATACTGTACTTAATAAATTTTCTTTTCATTAATCTTTTGATGGTCAATCGTACTAAAATAAACTCTACAGTGATCTTTGCAAATGCCCACTATGCAGACCAAGGTAATTATTGAAAATTTAACTTTTGAATGACTGGTTTGATATCCGAGCCATTAATTCCTGGGTTAAATTTTAAAACAGTTTCTCGTTGTCTTGCAAATGGACAGCACCAAAAAATACCAATTTTCTTGACCAAGCATTAAATGATTAACAACTTTCTCCCTAAATATCCAGAATCTCAATTTTCAAAATAATCCTAGGATGTTGAATATTTTGAAATTAATTTGACTGGCGGCAGTGTCAGCTACCAGTAAACTACATTTCAAAATTTTCATTTCACGTTTTCACACCGTAAATAATTTATTGGTTGGATTTGTACAGATTGTCGGGTTAATTATGAAGGCAGGTAATGTATCATAAATGTTATACGATTTAGAAATTAAGCTTTTAAGGACTTCGAATGACCTGATGGAATTTAGCTATGCAGCAATAAATATAATGTATATAAAGTATGATGATATTCCATGAAACATGAAGGACAGATGTTAAAATTATCTATATATTTAAATTTTAATAACAGCATCAAACCTATCTTTTTAACCCTTTAAGCCTCAAATTTGCTCAAGAGAATTTCAATTTTCTGATAGAAAATGTCCATTTGCAGACCAAGTGAAGACTATTTTTGAAAATTTACCACTGGAATGACGGGCTCGGTTATCGAGCCAGTCATTCCAGTAGTAAAATTTCAAACCTAGTCTTTCCTTGGTCTGCAAATGGAGATTTCTCAAGAACACTGGAGAAGCTGTCTTTGGCTTATATGAGTCTTAAAGGGTTAAACAAGCTAGAGCCAGGGGGGAGGGGGCAGGAGGGGGGGGGGGAGGTTTGTCACAAAAGAGGGGAGGGTATCATGAACCGATCACTAAAGACTGATGGTATAGAAATTTTCTCATCAAATATAAATTTTCAGACTATTTTTTTAGAGAACTTGCCACTGGAAAGACTCGTTCGGTTATTGAGCCAGTCATCTCAATGGTAAGCTTCCAAAAAATATCTCACTGTGAATGGCCACTGTCCAAGAGGACTGCAGAGTCTGTCTTTGGACTGGGTTAACCCTTAAAATTTGCCTGTGTTGGGATCAATCAATCCCTGCACTCGCAAAATCTCAAATTTCAGAAACCTATACAGGTAAGCTGTTTAATATTTTGAAACTAATTTGACTGGGTGCTGTTACTGCCTATGGCAGCAACATCGGCTAGTCAAATTAGTTTCAAAATATTCAACAGAATGTTTATTATATAGTAGACACACAGTTCATACACCTTAACAGACTATTATGAGTTTGTGACAGACTAAATCGCATCATTGGTTATGACATCAGCCTACATGTGATGTAGTTGATCTTCTTTTCGATCGCTGGTATCACACTTGGAGAGCCGTTCTCAAGATGAAATCTGTGGTTTTCTGCAGTTCTTCCACAGGCCCATACAGCTTTTCAAGAAGAGGTTGACAAAGGCCAGATCTCTTCTCTCAGCAGCTGATACGTACTGCAACATTGAAGTATGTGCTCTGTGGTCTGCTCTGCTTCTCCACAAGGACAAGCGGGCGATGTCGTAAGGTGGAACAGCCTGTACATGTGTTGGTTTAGTCTGTTCTGAGACGAAAAATGGTCACTTGCTCTGGCCTCGAGAGATGATGGTAGGCATCTTCTGATTGAGGTGTTCTATAGAGTGACTTGATGATAGTCTTCATATCTGTATGTGTAACCATGTTTTCTGTCTGATTCTCTTCTGCACCCACCTTTGCCATTTTGTCTGCTTCCTCATTTCCTTGGACTCCACAGTGTGAGGGGATCCACTGCAATGCTATCCGAAAGCATTTGATGGTTTGTAGTGCTTCTTCAAGTTGTGGCAGCTTACCTTTGGTGATAGCCTCAAGGACGGAGCGGGCATCAGATAAAAAGACAATCTGTGCAATAGGGGCTGCTGTTCTGCTGATGGTATTAGCTGCATGGACCAGTGCTTCGACTTCAGATCCGTTGTTTGTGCAGTGTTTGCCTGTCGGTATTGCAGCTGACTCATGTTGTCCGTTTGGATACTGTATGTGCAGTCCGGCACCTCCGCTCCTAATTGCATCTTTGGCTGATCCATCTGTGTAGATCCTTATCCATGTCTCCTGAGGGTATATTTCTTCCAGCATGGCTAGGGTCAGGGCCTGTGTTCATCTTTGGTTGTGAGATGAGGTACTGTGGTGCGAATAGCTATGCTCTCTAGTTTGTTTTCCCAGGGTGGAGGATCAAGGGTGTGGTTTGGGTCTTCTATTTGTGCTGGCAACATTTCTTGGTGTTTCCTTTGAAGTGCTTTTGTCTCTTTCACAAAACGTGATCTTTTAAGTCTTCCTAATGACAGCTGTGCTTGCCTGATCTTCATCGGGTGGTTGTTGAACGATTTGAACTTTGCAGCTTGGATCAGTGCTTTGCATTCACTTCCTTTACTAAGTGGGGGGATGCCTGCTGTCTGCTCCATTTTTTCTATTGGTGTTGATCTCATTCCACCAGTGATGATGCGCAGTGCCTGGTTTTGTACTCTGTCGAGGTTCTGTTGATGAGATTTAGCTGCTGTCATCCATGAGCTGGATCCATACTCAAGGTGTGGTCGTACGGCACCTAGGTAGATGGTCTTGAGGATCCTTTCATTGGCACCCCACTTTGTTCCTGCCAGCTTCCTCATGATGTTTAGCTTTCTTCTGGCCTTTGCCTCTGCATTCTGGATGTGCTCCTTCCATGTCAATCTTCTGTCATAGGTGACTCCCAGGTATGTCTGCTGGTCCTCGTACTCGAGTGGAGTACTGCCCAGTGTCAGATTGCCTACCTTGTAGTTGATTATGATGTCATATGATTGACTGAGAAACTGGATTCATCAATTGATGAAAAATGGATGTCATAATTCAATAGTATGCAGGTTAATACAGGTCAGTTGACATGCATCTTGACCTCTGGGGGTGAGGTGAGTGGAGAATGGGGGGGGGGGTCGGTGTGAAAAACGATAATGCTTGTTTAACCATTTATCAAACCCTCCAATTATATCAAGAAAATTTAAATTTTCTCATATAAAATGTCAATTTTTTTTAATTTACCACAGGAATGACAGGCTCTGTAATCGAGCCAGGCTCGGTGATCGAGCCAGGCTTGGTGATCGAGCCTGTCATTCCAGTGGTAAATTAAAAAGAATAGTCTTCTCTTGGTCTGCAAATGGACTGATTAGGCTGGTTTGGGATGGCATGGCCATGAAAAGGTTAAGAATAACGATCCTGTATGCCCTGAACACAGGTTGTTGCCATAATACACAGACTAAAGGCCGCTTTCCATGTACAGGTGTTGTGTATGCGTGACAGGTAAGCGTCATGCATGTGCGTAATGTGTATTGTAGTTTGCCATGTACACGTATACGATGCATACAATGTTTGTGTATAGTGTGCGCTTTTTGTAAGACATCTTTAAAAGCATCCCCAGTGTGACATCATGCGCATATGCGTGAAAAATCGTTATAATTAAGCTTGCATCAAAAATATACGCATATGTTCACGCTTCACGCATACAATATACATGAAAAACCATCTGATTGCTGAGTTTTTGCAGACGACATTCCAATGGTAATATCTCTTGACCTGTTAAATATTTTGAAAACAATTTGCCTGAAAGTTGTTGGTGGCTTAGCCACCAACAACAATCAATCAAATTGTTTTCAAAATATTTAGCAAGGCAAGTTTTTGCTCATTGAAAATATTGTCTGGTGGCTCGCGTCAGCGAGACAGTGAACCCTTCCACTGATGAATTCTCCATATCTCAGTTTCAAGGCAACTGCTCAGTTAAACTGTTGAATTATTTGAAATTAATTTAACTGCCAGAGACAGCAACAACTTCGTCAAATTAATTTCAAAATATCCAATACAGTAAGCTTTAAGTGTAAATAGTATACTTATCACGGATTTGTCATTGAAAGGGTTAACTGAACATAATAAACAGTTCTCTAACTGACAACCACTCTCAGCTACTCGGCGCACTCCCAGCGTCATTTACAAATATTTCTACTTCATGGTGACTGTTCTGGTTGCTGTTGGCATGTGCTTGTTTCTTCATGGCCGCACGTTTTTCTGTGAGCAATCGCCGGCGAGCGTCATCACGCGCCTTTGCCGTTTGTTTCGCCTTACTTTTCTCGGATGATGAACCGCCATCACCGTCTAAGGAATCTTGGGATTTGCAAACTCTTCGCCTTGACGAAGCTAATAAATAAATAAATGTTTTAAAGGTGAAATCTTCACGCAATAACCCTTGCAACACAGGAATGAAGGATGTCGTTATATTAACCCTTTAAAAAAATCTAAATAATTGTTTAACCCTTTAATGTCTAAATTTGGTCAAGAATATAAAAATATTTGCTTATTCCACTTATGTGTCCATTTGCAGGCCAAGAGAAGACTATTTTTTTAAATTTACCACTGGAATGACTGGCTCGGGTATCGAGGCTCGGGTATCGAGCCAGTCATTCCAGTGGTCAATTTTCAAAACTAGTTTTCATGGCCTGCAAACTCCTCAAGACGACTGCAGAGGACGGCTTTTGACAGCTTGACCATTAACGGTTAATGTTAATTTGCGATCTAAGAAGAGTACTTTTGAAAATTTACCACTGGAATGACTGGCTCAGTTATCGAGCCAGTCATTTCACTGGTAAAATTTCAAAAATACTCTTCTCTTGATCTGAACATGGACATACCCCAAGCCCATATCATGGGCCGGTTTTGGCCGTCTTGCCGCTGAAAGAGGAATAGGGTTAATTAATAAATACCATTTTTACAGAAAGGACAGTAAATGTTACAGTACAGCTTAGAAATAGATAAATTTCCAAAACAAAATAAAAGGTACTGTTGAATATTTTGAACAAATTTCTCTTCCAATTCAATCATGTTCAAAATAATTACCAAAACATTTCTTACAGTGTGTTCAAAATTGTACTGACTAGAGGGTGATATGTGGTCTGTTTTTTGTTTTGGAAAGAAGTTAAGTTATGTCTGAGCTGTACTGTACTGTACACTTGAGAATATGTGAATACCAACCATGCACCTACAACACCAGGAAACTACACATAAACCACATGAGATGGTCAAATATGATCTACACACACAGTACAACAGATGAAGTTTGTTTAAGAAAACTGCAATTTTCTTACAAAATATGTCGATTTGCAGGCCAAGAGAAGACTATTTTTGAAAATTTACCACTGGAATGACTTGTTCGGTTATCGAGCCAGTCATTCCAGTGGTAAATTCTAAAAAATACTCTTCTCTTGGTCTGCAAAAGCACATTCACAAAACCACTGCAGGAGCCATTTTTTGGCTGATATGAGTGTTAAGGGGTTAACACACAAGTTTGTTAAATAAAACTGGAATTTTTTCATTGAAAATTTCCATTTGCAGACCAAGAATTTTTGAATATTTACCACTGGAATGACTAGATCAGTTATCCAGCCAAAAATGTCCATTTGCAGATGAAGAGAAGAGTATTCTTGAAAATTTATCACTCGAATGACTGGTTCGGTTATCGAGCCAGTCATTCCAGTGTTAAATTTTCAAAAATACTCTTCTCTTGGCCTGCAAATGGACATTTTGCAAGACAACACAGAAGCCGTTTTTGGCTGGATTAAGTGTTAACGTGGCAAGTATGTGCTGTTCTCACCTGGTGTTTGTTTGGGTGTGTCCTGAGGTGTGTGTTGGCTTGACGATGTGGGCGTGGTCGTACTTATACTAGATGTCACGGACAGACTGGGTGACTGAGGACTAGAATTTGCAGAACCATTCCACGGAGACTGTAAACAGAACATCCATCAATGCAGGCACATGCAAAATACAGGTAGTACATGTATACGATACAGATACAGTGAAGGAATAACCTAAAGCAGCAATGTATTTGCTGCCTAATGCAGCAATATCTTCCACTCCAATTATGTTGAAAACGTTCAGCTAGGCTTGCGCGATTACGTGATTTAATCGAAAACCACGATTATGTTTTAAATCGTGAATTTATATGATTAAAAATTAAATCGCATAATCGTGAATATTTTCTAACTTTTAATTAATTTTTAATGCGATCGTTCATGAAAAATTACATTTTTCTTAGTGAATGTATGTCCATTTGCAGGACAAGAGAAGCCTATTTTTGAAAATGTATGACTGAAATGGCTGGCTCGAGAATCGAGCCAGCCATTCCAGTCATACATTTTCAAAAAATAGTCTGCAAATAAACTTTTCTCAACACCATTGTAGCTTTTAGTTATTGATATGTGTTTGTCGTTACGTATTGGTAATTTGTACCCAAGCTGATTAATTGAGTAATCCCGATTATTTTAAAATAATCGATCGCTATCACTCAACACAATAATCGCGCAAGCATATGTTCAGCCAGAACATTTCTTAAATTGTATTCAAAATTATACTAACATGGTTTTTTTTCAGACACGAGGGTTAAATCATTAAATGAACCCTTTGATCATGAGAAGCCAAAAAGGAAAAATTCTTCAAAAACAAGAACTTACCTGTTGATTATTTGAAATCACTATGACTGGAAGCTGTTGCTACCTAATGCAGTGACAGCTTCCAGTCAAATTAATTTGCAAACATCTAACAGCTTACTAATATGGGTACTTTCAAATTGAGACATTCAGATTACTCTGGTGAAAAGATTAATTACAATTTTCTTTTAAATCATGGATTTAAATTTGATGACTTAATTAAAATTTTCAAACCATAAAATCACTGTGTTTTAAATAAAATTTCATTAAAGTGTTTCAAACAATGGTACCAGTAATCATTTCAACGACAAATCCCTGAAAAAATACATTTTTTACAAATTAGAGCCTATTCGGTTGAATATTTTGACATTAATATGACTGCAAGCCGTTGCTGCCTATAGCAATGGCTTCCAGTCATATTAATTTCAACATATTCAACTGCTTTTCTATTTGTTTGCTCTGAGATACAGGGAACTTATCTGTGAAAGGGTTAATATTATTTATTTCCAATGCTTTAGCAAAAATTACTTTCATAAATAAAATTCTGAACTCTCAGTAACTGCATCTATATCACATACAATTATATGGTTGGGATAGCTATACTAATGACGAACAATATTCCTGATCTAAAGAAACAATAAAAACCAATCTCTAACCACTAGACGAGTGAAATTATCAAGTTCCATTCCTTTTTATAGTAGGAACTGGTAATTCTGTAAGCAATGTTGATGGAAGCCATTGCTGTCTAAGAGTTAAAGATCAATTTAACACTGTGCAGGGTAACCCGGTGCGAACGCACTACAGCTGTGACAAAGGTGGCTCTGACAAAATTTACCAGACAGACAAGACCAACTAAGGTTTATATAAATTCTACATGCAAATTGTCTAGACTACAGATATCTAAAGAGTGTAATATAAGCTTGAATCTTGAACAGACAAATGACAATCAAAAACACTCTTTTAAATCTCTGTCAAATAGTGGTGTATGTCTTTACTATTTAATAAATATTATGTTGAATATTTTGAAACTAATTGACTGGGCGCTGTTGCCTTAGGCAGCAACATCACCCAGTCAAATTGGTTTCAAAATATTCAACAGCTTACCCGTATAGTTTTCTGGAAATTGATACTCAGGGAGTTCAGGGATCGATTGATGCCAACACGGGCGAAGTGTGGGTGGAGTTTAGCTAGAGATGGGTGGGGCATAATTAAAATTGGATTCCTCCATTAGTTGACAATTTTAAGTCCTCGATTGTATTTTTTGACCAAAAAAGGAAATCATTGAATTTACTGAATTAAGAACAAATAATTTAACACAACATACTGTTCGACATTAAGATATTAAGTTGCAGCAAACAGTCAAAGAAATCTATCAAAATGATTTTAATGTTAATTGATAAGACTTTAGATCAATTCACATACATGTACATACCTAAATAAACAATACGAATTATATTAATTAGTTCGCATACATTATACTATATTATAGAAATTTAAACTATCACTTTACAGAGAAATCAAGCAATCAATTGCAACTGGGCTGGTTATTATAGATACACCCTAGTCGGAATGAATATACATGTAGTCTAATAAATTAACATAGAAGCAAAGGCAATAACTCTTACACACTTAAAGTATAACTCTGAATTTATGTGCAGATTTATTTCCCTTGAGTAATAAAATAGGCATATTTTCTTCTAAAAACATCCTCTTCAAAGTGAAAATCAGTTATTATAGGAACATAATAAAACGCACGCACGAACACATTTCTCAAGACCACTCTAAATGTAATTTTTTATGACATGACCTAAAGGATGAAAGTGCCGGTAGTAGACAACGCCTGAGTTCATAGCAGTTGCAATTTGTCATTTTTCTCCACACTATATCATATTAATGTATCGCTTACCCACAGCTCAACAATCTCATTTTTCAAATTTAATGAATTAATTAAACAAAACAATTAATTTATTTAAACTACCTGTGCTCGCGCAGGAGGCTCCGTCCATTCATGTTGACGCCAGAGTTCAATTTCGCCGAATAAATCATAAACGTTATCAACCTGTATTTGAACCATATCCCAGAATCCTTGTAAGTCCTCCCATTTCGTGGGTCGCTCGGACACTGATGGAGTCTACAATATACACATTATTATTATTATTATTATTATTATTATTATTATCCCTTTAATGGTCATACCGGCCAAAACCGGCCTCGGCTATAACCTTATGGAATGTCCATTTACAAGCCAAGAGAATACAATTTAAAAAAATTTACCACTGGAATGACTGGCTCGATAACCGAGCCAGTCTTTCCAGTGATAAATTTTAAAAGATTGTATTCTCTTGACCTGTAAATGGACATTCAATAAGAAAATATTTACATTTTTTGACTAAATTTAACCATTAAAAGGTTAAAGCATTGCTTCATATCTCACAAAGGTGCAATGTGTAACATAAATCAAGGGAGATAACTAATTACTGGATGAATCCAGTTTTAACTATACTCCGCCCATCTCTAGCTAATCTCCACCCACGCTTTGCTCATGTTGGGATAGATCGACCTCCCTGAATCTCATTTTCCAGAAAAATATGCCGGTAAGCTGTTGAATATTTTGAAAGAAATTTGACTGGGTGCTATTGCTGCTATGGATATTAAATTGGAGAAATACAATTTGTACACTTGACTCGACTAGTAAGCGGTCATGTTAAATTTAGATACGTCATTCATTACATATTTTGATTGTGACGTAATTCATTAAAATATCATATACTTGAGCTACAGATTAGATTCATCCATTACTATGGTTAATAAATAACAAGAACAAATTTTTCAATAATTTGTCCAATAATTGTGTCGCCGATATATCTTTCAATCGGGCCAGCATGAGCTCAAAAGCGTATACTTTGGAAACAATGTTGCTGAAAACAGTTATTGTTGCGCTTTAGCTTTTGGCTAAAAAATTGGCACACATCTTCGCGCCACCATGGAAAACATCCACCTAAAGTTGGAGCAGATCACTCCAGTAGAACAAGTCATTGACGAAATGTCAAATGTGTAAATTTTGAAAACATAAAAAATTTGTCCTTTCTGATATCTGTGAGCGTTAAAGTGTTAGCCATTATCATTCTGCTGTAAAAAGATTAAATTTTCAAATTAAATTCAAAGATGAAATGGTGTTAATTTTTCAACATATTCGCTGGAAGTTATTGCAACATGCGTGCTGGAATCGATATGAAATTTTGAAACATGAATTCAGTCTAATTTTGAGGTAACTTATTTTTACAGGTAAGCTGTTGAATATTTTGAAATTAATAGAAGTAAATATTTATGAAATTGCAAATTCATCAAAAACATGCAATTTGTACACATTAGGGACAGTGTTTTCGCTTTTTGTGATGGAGATATATCATTGTGATTGTGACGTCGGCTAAAAAGTGATGTCATTATCAGTGACGTCATGAATGACGTAGATAAGTTCTTTATAAATGCTTAATTGATGACAGACTAAGTTTTGTTGTGCGTTTTGTGTCTTTGCTAAGCGTTGTTGTGCGAATTGCATATCTTTACTAAGCGTTGTTGTGCGAATTGTATGTCTTTACTATTTAATAAACATACCATTGAATATTCTGAAACTAATTTGACTGGCCGCTGTTGCTGCCTAGCACCCCAGAAAAATTAGTTTCAAAATATTCAACAGGTTACCTGGACAGTTTTCTGGAAATTGGGGTTCAGAGTGCAGCTATAGTACCTAGGCAAATTAGTTTCAAAATACTCAACAGCTCACATGCATAGTTTTCTGGAAATTGAGATTCAGCGAGTGAAGGGATCGATCGATCCGAACACAGGCAAAACATGGGTGGAGCTTAGATAGAGATGGGTGGGGCATAGCTAAAACTGGAATCGTCCATTGCTTATGATGCCAGATAATTGAGTGCCAGATTGGATGGAGCCCTCTATAGGTGCCAGCGTGCCCACATGAGCACTTACCTGATGATTGCTGCACAGTTCTCGGAATTGTTTAAATTTTTTGGTCGTGAGTAGATTTGACTTTCCAATCGCTGTTCGTATTTTACCGCTTACTGTAAGGATAAATACAAAGGAATATATAAATAAGTTCATAAATATATCTGTGGTTAAGTTTTATTTGCTAAAATTAGTCAGTTAGCTTGTTCAATGTTCACTGATCATGTGCATTGCTACATGAAATGAATGACAGATGGTTAACTATAGTTAGTTGGTACACAATTCCTCTTTGAATTCTCATAACAGAATATTTGGCACCAGATACCAGTTTCTGTTAACTTCTTCATTAGTAACAGAACCTTCTATCCTGATGAGCTATGAAAATGGGTATTTTGGTTCACTAAAACACCAATCAATATCTATGGGAGAGAAAATGGGAATGGAATAGGCCTTGGGAACACTGAAATACTGTAGGAAAGTATAACTTCATTAAACTTAAATCAATTATTGAAATACTGACATGTTAATTTGCATTTAGCACTGAGAAGCGAAGGCTATCTGCCATTTGAATTTTGACTTACATTTTGCTTTGACAAGCTCGGGAGGCTGGTTGACTATAGTTATGGTAACTAGCAAATTAACTATTTCAGGTTTGATTGGGGTCTAGTAAAATATATAGATAACTATGGTTCGTGAATTGAATTTGACCCTTGCCTCCTTCCGAGAGGTGATGCATTTTTTTGAACATTTATAACTGGAATGACTGGCTCGATAACCATTAGGTTGTCTGCAAATGGACATTCACTGAGCAAAGTTTATATTTTCTTGACGAATCTTGACCACTAGGTGGTTAATGTGAGATGGCTCACCTTCCTCGCATAGACTATGTTTATCTAAGTGCGCCTGCGCTCGATCACTCATCTCATGCAAGCGGTCCTCCTCTGTCTGCACAATCTCGAGATAATAACTGGCATCCTGTGGTGAGGGAATAAAACACAAGATTAACATCCATATTTATTCAGGTTTGCTCAGTTCATTCACATTAATATTGCAAAGGACTGGGGCTGGTGACATGTTCTCCTATATTATTTCCCACAGGTCTTTTATACTGTTTAATTTCATTTAATCAAGCCTATTTTTGAAAATCTACTGCTGGAAGTCATTCCAGTGGTAAATTTTCAAAAAATAGTCTTCTCTTGGTCTGCAAATGGACATTTCTCAAGAACACTGCAGAAGCCGTTTTTGGCTGATATTTGTGTTAAAGGGTTAATGGCTAAATTTCTACAAGAGATTAAAAATATTGGCTTATTGAATGCCCATTAGCAGGCCAAGAAGACTGTTATAGAGCCAGTCATTCCCATGGTATTTTAAAGAATACTCTTCTCTTGGTCAACAAATGGACATTCCTCAAGACCACTGCACTGTGACTGCAGAGGCCGGCTTTGGCAAACTTCGCCCTCAAAGGGTTAAATCTATCCAGCAAAGAAAATACTTTAGGGGAGATAATGCTTATGTATATGGAATGGAACTGGTGAGGTCTTGAACCATTACACACCAGTGACATGTGGACCAAATTTGAATTGACAAGTTCTAAAGGGGGTGGGGGTGGGGGTGGGAGAGCATTATTTAGTTAACTATCTTATTTTCGGGGGTGGGGTGGGGGTGGTGTAGAGGAGTTCCTGTACATGTTTTTTATGAATAAAAGGTAGGATGATGAGTGTGGGTGGTTAGATATTTAAGTCTACAATTAAATCCAAATACATTTACATATATAATTACTGGAGGCTTTGGCCTATGCAGTATAAAATTCAAGCGTGTGAAACTTTTTGTGGAAAAATTGGAAATCTTTTTTAACCTAATTTTCACATTTCGAACATGATTCTGATCACTAAGTTGATCAATCCTCCGCTCAGTAACTATTTGCGGATCTACCGCATGTAGTTACAGTTTCCAAATATTAAGCATACAATGTGGAGGAGGGCAGATGATGACGAACCAATGGACATTTCCATTTTTAGCTATGCCCCGTCCATCTCTAGCTAAGCTCCGCCCACACCTTGATCATGTTCGGATCGATCGAACTCCCTGACTATTAATTTCCAGAAAACTATACAGGTAAGCTGTTGAATATTTTGAAACTAATTTGACTGGGCAACAGTCAGATTAGTTTCAAAATATCAACAGCATGTTTATTATTAAATAGTAGAGACATACAATTCGTAAAACGTGTTGGACTATTAAGAGTTAACAACAGAACAAGCGCCAGGCAACATAAAATTTTCTCAGTTTTTAGACTATGTCGTTATTACGCTTATTAAGAGTTAAAGATGGCCCCGTATAGAATCATTTATGGCATAATGATTATGATGTCATCCTACATGCCGCTTAGCTGATTATGACATCATATGACATCATTACTCTGGAAAGGTCAATTGCCTGCCCTGATTTCCATATTCCCCCCCATTTGTACAGGTCGCTCCCCACCTACACCCCCCGCACATACTTCCCTTATTAAACTTTTTAACACTTTCATGGTGAAGGCGACCAAAACTGGCCTGTATAGTGGTCTTGACAAATGCCCATTGTATGCCAAGAAAAGATGATTTTAACAAATTTCCCACTGGAATGACTGGCTCTGGCTCGATAAATGAGCTAGTCAATCCAGTGGTAAATTTTCAAAGTCTTCACTTGGCCTGCGATTGGACATTCAATAATTAAATTTTTTTATTTTCCTGACAAAATTTAGCCATTAAAGGTCTGATCACTGAATTTGGTCCAGAAAATGTCATATAATTTCTCGTAGACAATTTTTTAAAGATGATTGCAAGTCATTTTTGGGTGTTACATCTTTCTTTTGTCAGCTTGTATAAAAGAATTAGCTATATATCTAGTGACGCAGAGGAAAAGAAAACACATACATGTAATTTATGCTATGATTTATTATGATTAAACAAGGAGCATATCAAAGACTTGATATTCTTGCTTATAAATTATTATTATTATTCATGAATAATAACAACACAAAATACTACTAACACCTGGTGTAACAACGAACAAAAGCGTCTTTTGATGATCGAAGAAAAGCAAAAATAGACATGCCCAGCAGGGGTCTATGCATCTAAAATAGAAAATAATCTTCATCCGCATCATCACCCACTCACCATCTTCATTCATCCTCATCAGTGCTGTACAACATGGACAGACAACAAACAAACCAGCATGCGCGCACACGTTCAGAAGCGTACAATTTCACAGAACTATTTCTGCATCTCTGAAAACCTATCAGTTCTCATATACAATGCATATCTCATTGTAGACAAAATCTGGTAACTAGATAATACTTCACCTGCCTGGTGCCATTTAAGAATGTGTTCTACAGACAGTCGAGACAGAGAGGTTATCCTGACGAGATGGGGCTGGGTGATTGATAAGTAGTTGTCATGGACATTATATATTTATTTCAATATTAACCCGTTACCGCCCAAGCTGGCCAAAAAACTACCCTCTACAGTTGTCTTGAGAAATGGCCATTTGCAGACCAAGTGACTATTTTTGAAAATTTAACACTGGTATGACTTGCTCGATAAATCTTTCAAAAATAATCTCTTGATCTGCAAATGGATACTTTTAATGATAAAACTACAATTTCCTTGAACAAATTTGAGGGTTAAAGGGTTAATATTCGTGGAATTCAATCAAATTTGTTATCCCAGTTACCCATATGATGGGGGATTGCAAGAAAGACTTACATTAGGCTGTCTCCAGGGTGGTTGGTGGTGGCAGGGTGGAGGAGATGGGGGAAAAAAGTAAAAGTTGACGGGATTCAATCAAATCTTGCACGCTAGTTAGCCATATGATTGCAGATTGCAAGACAATGTTTATATTAGGCTCTGCCACTGGGGTCAGGGATGGAATTTAAGGGTGGGGTGTAGGTCAGAATGTCAATGCTTGGTGGAATTCAGACTAATTTTGCATGCGAGTTACTCAAATGATTGTGGATTGTGAGGTGATGTTTACCGCACCCGGGGTGGGATTGAGGTGGGTGGTGGGTGGGGGGGGGGGGGGGGAACAGTAAAGTTAGCAAAAGCATGGAAATTTGTGATTGTGTGTTTCTAGTTTTAATTTGTGACAAAATAATTTGAAAATTTCCTGTACTCGTTGCAATTAAAATAGTTTGGGTGAACCCCTCCTCCCCACCCCCCACCCAACCCCCAATTTTCAGCTTGATTGCTCCAAAAAAAATTCTTTACCATTTTATGCCATTCATAAATTGGTGGATGCAGGATGCAATTTGGATTTCAGTTTATCTTTACTCAGTTTCCCATCGCAATAGGGGATGAGAAAAAAGTGTTCCGCATTCATGTGACGTGTGTTTCTGCGTGGCATGTGCATCAACACCACATGCATACAGTCTCGAGTCACATACAGCGCTGTCAATAATCTAACCACACCATATCAATGGACCTTTCCAGTTTTAGCTATGCCCTGCCCATCTTTATCTAAGCTCCACCCACACCTCGCCCGTGTTGGGATCGATGATTATATTTTGAAAACGGCACTAAATTGGGCTGTTGCTGTCTTAACACATTAACACTCATATCAACTAAAAACGGCTTCTGCAGTGGTCTTGAGAAATGTCCATTTGCAGACCAAGAAAATACAATTTTTGAAAATTTACCACTGGAATGACTGGCTCGATAACCGAGCCAGTCATTCTAGTGGTAAATTTTCACAAATAGTCTTCTCTTGGTCTGCAAATGGGCATTTTCTATGAAAAGATTGAAATTTTCCTGACCAAATTCAAGAGATAACGTGTTAGACACTTTAGCAACCCTGCATGACTTTCCGGATTCTTTTGGGATCACGCTCAAGTTGTGGAATCCTAGAGTATGGTCACACCATTTCCGGTGTTAAAATTTGAGCCAAATCGGACTAGTGGTTTATGAGATATCCACAGAAACAGAATTTGATCCAATCAGGATACAAATTCTTTTATCCAGATCATAGGCAAAATCTGGAAATCCTCTTGCAAGGCAAGTTCTTTCGTTGTGTTAAGATTTGAGCCAAATCCGATCAGTAGCTTTTGAGAAACAGCCTGGAATAAGCTTTTGTGACTGACTGACTGGTTGACTGGCTGGTTGACTGACTGACTGACTGACTGGTTGACTGACTGACTGGTTGACTGACTGATTGACTAACTAACTAAGGGACATGATGATTTATTGAGCCACTACCCATAGCTAAAAATGTATGCGCTTTTGAAGTTTTTATTTCTAAACATCTTCAATGAGTCAATCATTGACAATGCTCAGCAAGTTAATTATAATTTTCTGGTGCTTACAGTAAGACCTGTTCAGATTAAATGTCATTCTGAGTTCATGTTTTAAAACCTCTTGAAAGACTGACAAAGGGTGACAGCAATATACACTCAGGTGTTTATCATCCTTCTCACACATCATTCAAACAAATAATAACAAGGACAAATTTGTCGCTGATATTTTTTCAGTTGGGCTGACGATGTAAGGTCAAAAGTATCTTTTTGAAAGCTGTTGCTGTTGCATTTTAGCTTTTAACCCCAAACTTGGCACACGCAATCGAGACCCCGCAGACATGCATGCTTCCCTCCAAATTTGAAGAAGATTTCTCCAGTAGAACCATACATGGTGTAGTTATTAAAAGATGTCCTAACACTATAACACTAATATCAGCCAAAAAACAGCCCCTGCAAGAGAAGACTTTAAAAGAATTTATCAATGGAATGACTGGCTCGATAACCGAGCCAGTCATTCCAGTGGTAAATTTTTAAAAATTGTGTCTTCTCTTGGTTTGCAAATGGACAGTTTCAATGAGAAATTCAAAATTTTCTTGAACAAATTCAAGGGTTAACCCTTTAACACTTAAATTTATTCAAGAAAATTTCAATTTTTCATTCAAAATGTCCATTTGCAGACGAAGAGACGACTATTTTTGAAAATTTACCACTTGGTTATCGAGCCAGTCATTCCAGTGGTAAATTTTCAAAAATAGTCTTCTCTTCGTCTGAAAATGGACATTTCTCAAGGCCAGGGCAGAAGCCGTTTTTGGCTGATATGAGTGTTAAGAACAAGAAGAAGCAACTCACGCTTGCATTTTACCCATGCATCTAGCGACTTCTGTAAAAATGGTAATCCGGAAAAAACCCTGAGGTCAATTCACCTTTCCAGAGTATCCATCCATCATCTGACCTCATATGATGTCATAATCAGTTCAGTGTGTGTATGATGATGTCACAATCATTACGTCATAAAAGGGTTCCGTATAGATCGTCATCAAATCTCAAATACTCTGACACGTTGTATGAACTGTATGTCTTTGTAATTCTTTGCAATTTAATAAGCATGCTGTTGAATATTTTGAAACTAATTTGACTGGGCGTTGTTGAGCAACAGACTGGGTGCAGTTGCAGCAACAGCACCCAGTCAAAAAATTGTCCAGCTTTGGCATGAACCCTTACCACTCTGATGTCAAAGTTTAAAATTTTCAAATTAATGTAAAAGAAGAACTGGTGTTTAATTTTCAACAAATTTGGTGGAAGATGGTGTTGTCGCAGACAGCAACATCTTCCACCAAATTGTTGAAAAACGTACACCAGTTTCTTTGCTATTGACACCGTAAAAGATAGAATATTGACATCAGTGTGCTAAGAGTTAAATTATGTATCTAGACACTAAAAACAGTAATAGACATAAATATCTATCTATATCCACATTATTAGGCGAAAATCATAATATCCGAGAACATTCAGGAAATTCAGCCGACAATAACGCTTTAAGCATCATTGACCAGGACCAACAAATTTTTCATGATGTAAGGAGCTGGAGGCTTACTATTAACACCCCCACCCACCCACCCACCACACACAAATGGACAGACGAACATATGTATGTACAGGATGGGCCGATGCAAAACAATTTCAACATCACACATCTTTCGGTTGGGTACAACCATCTGGTCAAGTTGCAAACAATCCCCTCTCAAACTGTAGGAGTTGCAGCGACAAGATTTTCAGGCCGTTGCATCAAAAATAATTTTGCGGATGTACGTACCTACGGATGGGCCGATAGCAAAAATTATAACATTAGGTACATCGCCGGCCTGTGGGTGGTACACACAATCCCCTTGTCAAGTTTCAAACAATTCTCTCTCAAATTGTAGGAGTTGTAGCGACAAGATTTTCATGACGGAATTCAACATCATTTGGCAGCGATGTCGACTAACATGTTACATATTTAATTATGTGACAGATCAAATCCCACTATTAGTGATAATCAATTTACGATGACAAATCCTATCGCTATGAGTATATAAATCCCCTTAATAAACAACCAGTCGTTCATTGAAAAAAAGATGAATCATAGAAAATTACGGTTGCAAAAAAAACCCTTGAACATTGATTCAACTATTGATGCAGGTTTGTTCCACTTGAGCGCGTGATGCTATATGTTCAAAAGCCTTGCCAGAGCGATGATGCGGCTCTGATGGAGTTTCCCCGGATATGAGTCAGAAACTCATAATATGACATTATTGATTAATTACCTGGTGAGGGGGGGGGGGGGGGAGAGGGAGGGATCTAGGCTTGATCTGGACGGATAAACTTTTCAACGACAAATCCCGTAAAAAGTAAATTCTTTACGATATAAAACTTAATCTGTTGAATATTTTGAAATTAATTTGGCTGGAAGCCGTTGCTGCCTTAGGCAGCAACGGCTTCCAGTCAAATTAATTCCAAAATATTCACAGTTTTCCTGCATAGCTGCTTGAAAATAAGATACGGGTAATTCATCGGGAAAAGAGTTAATGAGCGTATTCAAGCAGACAATAAATAATACATAAACTAATAGAAATATGTGCACTGAACAGGATTGACAAGATAGACCCCCATATAATCTTGTAGGGTGTTAGTAAATAGCTCATACATGTACTTATATAATTATGATGTCAGATGGTGACGTATGTTGCCATCTGTGCCATCAATTCATAGGTTTTTAGCTCCGGGTAGCAGCTCAATAAACCGCCATGTCAGTCAGTCAGTCAGAAAAATGTATTCTGGGCTCCTGTTTTCAAGACCTTTATATATATATATATATATATATATATATATATATATATATATATATATATATATATATATATATGATAATGAAACTTGGTATACATATATGAATGCATTGTGGGTTTAATGTCACAAAAGTAGGTCAGTGTGACCTACTTTACATGCAGAATGCCCCGGGATTCTATCAACACTGTTTACCATTTTAACCTGTGTAAATACATTTACAACCTAAAACTAATTCAATTGAATATTCTGAAATTAATTTGTCTGGAAGCCATTGCTGCCTTTGGCAACTTCCAGTCAAATTAATTTCAAAATATTCAGCAGTTTTCCTGTATGCTTACCATGAAAATTAAATATGGGGGAATTCATCGGCGAAAGGATTCACATTCAAACTGTCAAAAAATGGCTTATGCAGGTGGCCTTGGGAAATATTCATTTGCAGACCAAGAAGACTATTTTTGAAATTTTTTGACAATTGGGCCAGTCATTCCAGTGGTAAATTTTCTAAATTAATCTCTTGATCTGCATATGGAAAATTTTCTATGAGAACAAATTTGACTGTTTAAAAGGATTAATGCTTTAACACTGATATCAGCCAAAAACCGCTTCTGCAGTGGTCTTGAGAAATATGTCCATTAGCAGACCAAGACTTTTTGAAAATTTACCACTAGAATGACTGGCTCAATAACCGAGCCACTCATTCCAGTGGTAAATTTTCAAAAATAATCTCTTGGTCTGCAGATGGGCATTTTCTGAGAAAATTTCATTGAAATTTTCTTAAACAAATTTGAGGGTTAAAACCTAAAAGTGTTAAGCACCTCAGGCAGTTACCATTTTCAACACAATACACACAAAATACAGGGTGTGAATCCTTGTATGGGGGGGGGGGGCGGCTCATTTGAGAAATTGAACCCATGGTATTTCAATGGTCAACATCAGGGTGATTTTTACTTTAGTACAATGCATAGACAAGAATTTGTGGGATGGGTTCCAGCCATTCTGGACTAAGATGATTATATATTGATATAAGCAAATCTAAAATCCTACTCACCGTATCTGAATCTCCAGTTGGATACGAACAGCTGCTCGTTGACCGATGTCCATTCACCAAAGTGACCCCTGACTTTGACAACTCTATCTCATTATTATTATTATTTTCACAATTCCCGACCGTAGAGTCTTTGCAACCATTTTGTTTGCGAGTCGTTTCGATAATGACACCATCACCATTCTCTATACTCGTCCGTTCTTGACTAGGCTTTGAATTTAGTAAATCATCTGGCAAACTTTCTGTACTACTAATAGAACCGTCAGACTTTATACTTATGGATAGGCTACTCGTGAACGATGGCTTCTCCAAGTCTTTAGGCTGTTTGTAAGAACAGTATTTCCCATAACCACTTAAAGCACAGCTTAGTTTTAAATATGAAGGCATCCGATTAAACTCTTGTCCCGCAAACTCGGAATCTGAATCAATAAGAATCGGCATGTCGACAGAGTTTCCTGGCAACCAACTTGGGCTACCCTTATCCAAAATAATACTTGGTGCAGCTGTTGGTAAGTTTGTGTCGTTTGCCAAATTAAAAGTTTTTAATTCACCTGTAGATGCTGTTCCACTTCTACTGACTTGTTGACCAAGACTAGGTGTGTATTTCTTAGGTTGCTGGCTTAACGTGGCCGATGGTGACGGGCTGACGTCACCGAGGATGTTATCCTGACTGAGCACTACTTTTTTAGAACCGGACAATGACACTGGTTGACCATTAGTGGCGAGTGATGCTTCACTGCCTGCAAATTGAAAATAAACAAAATACTGATGATAAATGCAAGTCAATATCACATGAAACTTAGTGAATTAAACTTTCAATGGTAAAATTTGGTCGAGAAAATCTAAATTTTTGCTTCTTGAATGTTCATTTGGAGGTCAAGAGAGGACTATTTTTTGGAAATTTACCACTGAAATGACTGGCTCGGTTATCAAGCCAGGCATTCCAGTGGTAAATTTCCAAAAATAGTCCTCTCTTGGCCTGTAAATGGACATTCCTCAAGACCACTCCAGAGGCCGGTTTTTGCCGGCTTGACCATTAAAGGGTTAAAATAATATGGCATTATTATTATTATTACCATTAAGATATTTATTATGAAAATAAATAAAATACCACAGAAAACTTATCATCATGCATCTCATGCCCTGTGGCCTTGTATACCATTCAGGTACACTACAACTCAGAAACTATAAAATACCGCTTCCAAAACAACGTAAAACCACTGATTAATCAAAATTCAACGAAATATAAAATACTGTTGAATATTTTGAACATAATTAGATTCGGCATACAACATTTTTCCATGAGGTATAACTTATGCTGTGTATTATCTGTAGCGATGTTGACCAGTCATTCCAGTGGTAAATTTTCAATAATAGTCTTCTATTGGCCTGCAAAGATTTCGACATTCAATAAGCAAATATCGTGATTTTCTGGACCGCGATATATAGATATGATCGTCACACATTCAAAACATAATCATACTGACAGTTCATTTGTCAACTTGTATGTTTGCGAGTAACCGATCAGACAGGGGAGAAAATTAATTTGCTCATCTGTTTGAAGTAATATTGTAACTTGTATAATTAATTAGGCTAATTATTACAATATCAATCAAAGTATATCCAGTCAGTTCATTATTGAATATCCGGTACAGTACAGTACAGCTAGGAAATAACTTTAAAATGTTTCCAGAACAGAATATGTCCTGTTGAATATTTTGAACATAATCCGATTAGGTCCAAAATATTCAACAGAACATTTCCTACATCGTTTTCAAAATTGTACTAACTAACATGTTTCTTGGCTTTGTTTTAGAACGATGTTAAGTTAGGTCCCTACACTAAAACACAATTAATATTTATATTAACCTTTTCATTGTCAAATCTTCCAAAGAAAATCTAAATATTTACTTACTGAATGTCCATTTGCATAGCAAGAGGACTATTTTTTTTAAATTTACCACGGGAATAATTGGCTCAAATATCGAGCCAGTCATTCCAGTGGTAAATTTTCAAAAACAGTCTTCTCTTGTCCTGCAAATGGACATTTATTCCTCATGATCAGAGGGCATCTTTTGCTGGTTTGACCCTTTAAGAGTTAACAAAAGCAAGCCATCAGAGATTGAAGCATACCTGGCCACTCAGTCGTTATCTGTCAGCTAGCTACTATATTTAGTCAAAATCTTTTTTCTAGAAAGCGCCTTGTTATAGATCTATATAAAGCATTAAATTCATAACAATTATTTCTTCTTATTCAAGTTTTTTTCTCTCTTTTCCCGGTAGTTTTCTTAGCTTAAGGGAACAACCTCCCTCCATACTGTGTTAACCAGTTAAACTTTAACCGTCATATCAGCCAAAACAGCTTCAGCAGGTCTTGAAAATTTCCATTTGCAGACCAAGAGAAGGACTATTTTTGAAAATTATCACTGGAATGACTGGCTCGATAACCGAGACAGCCATTCCCGTGATAAATTTTCAAAGATAACCTTCTCTTGGTCTGCAGATTGACATTTTCTATGAGAGCATTCAAATTTTGTTTAACAAATTTAAAGGTGCATACTCACACCAGAATGATTGAAAATAAATATTGTTAAAATTGCATACTTTTATAAGCTTAAATTATGTGCCTATGTGTAATGAAACGAAATAAATCTTAACATATGATGATTCCCATTCCATATAAATGAATAGAATTTTTTAAGTTGCGAAATTGAAATAGAGGCCTGTGCCTCTATTTCAATTTCGCAACTTATATTAATTTATATGGAATGGAATCATCATATCTTAAGATTTATTTCGTTTCATTACATATAGGCTCACAGTTTAAGCCTCAAAAGTGTACAATTTAAACAATTTTATTTTCAGAAATTTTACTGTGAATATGCACCTTTACGGGTCAATCATTCAGAGAATCGCTTCTGCAGCCGCCTTTTAAATTTCATCAACACCTAAATATTTTCCTATAAAATGTCCATCTGTAGGCCAATATAAGAATATTTTTTGAAAATTTGCCACTGAAATGACTGGCTCGGAATTCAGTGGTAAATTTTCAAAATTAGTCTTCTCTTGGCCTGCAAATGAACATTCCTCAAGACAACTGCAGATGCCGGTCTGGTCAGCTTAGACATGGAAGGGTTAAACTATATAAATTTGCAGGCCAAGAAGGCTACTTTTTAAAAATTTACAACTGGAACAACTGGCTCAATATAAATAAACAAAGCAGTTAATCCAGTTCTGAATTTCCAAAAATAGCCTTCTAAATTGCTCCGAAACTCGGCATTCGCAAATCCAAAAATTTTGGGGTTATTTTTGTGTGCAAATCTTGATAACTAAACGGGAAAAACTGTATGTAAATCATATCACAGCAACAGTCCTTCAAGACAAAAATACCCAGAATGCAATGCTATCACAATCCTGATTGAAATGCAATGCTATCACAATCCTGATTGAAATTCAATTCTATCACAATCCTGATGGAGACATTTGGAATCAGGGGTCAAAGGGTTAAATCTGCTTGAGTGACAGGTGAAATATTTATACTGGATTGACCCTGAAGGTAGTGACAGCTAGTGAAAACTGAATCTCTACATAAAATGACACCTAACACCTTAATGGCTAAATTTGGTTAAGAAAATCAAAGTATAAATTTGCCAATTGAATGTCCATTTGCAGGAAAAGAGAAGACTATCTCTGAAAATTTACCACTGGGATGACTGGCTCGGTTATTGAGCCAGTCATTCCAGTGGTAAATTTTCAAAAATAATGTTATCTTGACCTGCAAATAGACATTCCACCTCACCACTGCAGAGGCCAGCTTTGACTGGCTCCACTACAAATGGGTTAAACATGTTCAAACGATCCAGCACAATTTCTCTCTAACAAAATTTTCAAGTTAAATTTGTTCAAAATATTCATCAGCTTGCCTACATGTTGACGGTTGCTTTAGAAATATGAGGTAGTGTCATTTTACCCGTTAACACTCATATTGGCCAAAAACGGCTTCACAACTGGTCATGAAAAATGTCCATTTGCAGACCAAGAGAAGCCTATTTTTGAAAATTTACTAGTGGAATGACTGGCTCGGTTATCGAGCCAGTCATTCCACTAGTAAATTTTCAAAAATAGGCTTCTCTTGGTCTGCAAATGGACATTTTCTAAGAGAAAACTTAAATTTTTTTTAACAAATTCGAGGGTTAATGAGCAAAGATCCTTTAATTTCTAAGACACGTAAGATGATGTCTTCCCTTTTAGTAACCACAATCTCCTTGAAATATGACACAGTTCTTGGTGAGAATATGAACTTACAAGTGATAGTCTGGTATACAGCAGGCACATAAACAGGGGGAGGGGGGGGAAGGGGAGTTGCCCATCCAGATTTCAGCATTGCGCCACCCCACCCCCCAATTATTCCAAACATTTGTTTTTTCACACACTCTCAAATTTTCTAATCTGGCCATGACTTTTTTCACCAGGCATCCCCTCGATTATCAAGCCAGTTAATGCAGTTGTACATTTTTTTTAAATAATCTTATCTTGGCCTGTAAATGGACATTCTCTCAAGACCAATACAAAGGTCAGGAGGCTTCACCACTAAAGGGTTAAGCTCTGTCTAGACGTTGCTATGGCAATACTACTTGTGTGGGTGTATTTTATCTTGATCATAAAAATATGCAAAATGTTTAAAGATTTTATGCCCTAATCATGTCATAATTACTACCTACTAAATTTTTCAGAAATATACATTATTTTGACATATCCTGCTTATTTAAAAAAAAGAATCCCCCAGAATGATCATATTACTGAGTAAAATGTTTCACCTGACTGCTAATTTATTGATAAAACATGTGTTATCCTGTCAGGTTATATGCTAAACACATTATTGGCAAATTTCAGCCCACATCACCCACCAACTAGGCTACAAGCTGTTTTGTCCATGATATGAACGTTAAATTATTATTAAAGGGAAATTTCCACATTCTAACCCCTTAGGAACTTAACTGTCTGACTGCTGCAAGCCACTGGACAATAATTCCTATTGGCAATCACTCTGGATATGCTTAATATTTTGGAAACAATTTGACTGAAAGTCGTTGGTGGCTTAGCCATGGCCATGGAAAATGTAGTCCGCAGAAATTCAGTAGCGAGACAGTTAAGCATATAACCATACATTTCATTTTATATCTACTGTAATCATATATTATTTAATGAAAAGCTGGGTATATTTGGGAGGATTATAATAATGTTTAAAACTAATTTGACTAGAAGGCAACAATTTCAAAATAGTCAAATCATTTACAAAATACTTGAGCATAATTCATATTTTCCACGATTGAAATTATGCAATTTAAAAAAATTCAGAATGAAATTGGTGAAAATTAAAATTATTATTTTTGAATAATTACTAAATTAAAGGAACAATTAAGTTTAATTTGAACATTAGCTCTCTTTAAACTGCCTGGCTACTGCAAGTCGCCAGACAAAAATTTCAATCAGCAAAAACTCCTGACTTTCTGAATATTTTGAAAACAATTTGACCGTCAATTTGTTTTCAAATTATTCAAATGTAGTCTGTAGAAATTCAAACAGTTAAATTCTTACCTTCAACCAGCGAACTATATTGCTACGCTAACTATAATTAATGATCAGAATTAAAATCTTAAAATTAAATATTATCCTCTAACATGCCCATTGAAAAGCACAGGGCTATTTTCAAATGTCACTAAATTCTGTTCAAGAAACTCTCCACAGTATCCGACTAGCGCTGTAACTAATGTACAAAATTCATTCCAGTTCAATATATACACAAACCCAGATCCCGTTACACACATCAAACAGCCAACCAGAATTCAGATTTTATCTTACATTGACCACTCAATATCCTTCTCTCATATTTATTTACAAATTTCTGCATTGACAGATTTTCCCTGTCAGCTAGAATCATGTACAAACATCACACACAGACAAGTTCTGGCAAATTTTTACATATTTTAGCATTTGTTATCCAGATTATTCATTCTTCATTTACACATGAGTGACTTGGTCTAGAGATTTAATCCTATTAACCATTTTAATGCACAAATCCTTTAAAAAAACCTTAATTTTTGACACATTTTCATCTGAATTCTTGTAAAATTAAATGAATCCAAATATAAAACCTGAACATTTGAAATACAATTTGACTGCAAAATGTTGCAACATTTTTCAGTAAAATTATATTCAAATTATTCAGTGAAATTTCAAATTTAAATAAATAGGATGAAATGTGTTAATCAAATTTAATTAATGTAAATTCAAGGATATTGGGGGTGTTGTCCAAACAAGCATGATTATAATACTAATGGTGTTAATTTGTTAATTACATAATCCTATTTGGTATTAACAAATAAGTAAAAATCAATTTACATGTTATATTGTCATAAAAATCAATCACATTAATTAATTAATCGACCCTTCATGCTATCAAATCACTAAAATTAACACATCAATATTATAAGACAATAAAATTAATGTTTCAATATTTATTTTTGGCCTGCTTGCCTGTCTGTCTGTCTGTCTATTTTCTAAATTATTTATTTATTTATTTATTTATTATTATCAATATTATTTTTGTTCCATTTTTTAATTGTTTCATTGAAATTTATTTAATCCATTTATTAATTAAACCATCAACCTCGCACCAAGACTGTGAACAACCCATCATTCATTCGATCGACATTCCTTCATTCATTCGTTCACTCATTCAGTTCATTTCTGTTGAATATATATGCTCTAAGTAGATTTCTGCAGATAATCTATTAAAGGTGCACATTCACAAAATTGTTTAAATGGTATACTTTTAGAGGCTTAAATTGTGTACCTCAAGGTAACGAAGTGAATTAAATCTTTGGATTTGATTCCGTACAAATAATTATATTTTTTTAATTGCAAAATTTAATTAGGGGCTCATGTCTCTAATTCAGTTTCACAACGTAAAAAATTATACTAATTTATGCGTAATGAAATCATCACATGCTAAGGTTTATTTCATTTCCTTCCATTCAGGCCCACAATTTAACCCTTTAACCATAAAATTTATTTAAAATTTTTTTAATTTTCTCATAGAAAATGTCCATTTGCAGACCAAGAAGACTATTTTTTGGAAATTTACCACTGGAATGACTGGTTCGGTTATCACACCAGGCATTCAAGTGGTAGGTTTTCAAAAATAGTTCTTTCTTGGCCTACAAATTGACATGATACCGAAGACCACTTCAACTGCTGGTTTTGGCTGTCCTGGCTATTAACCCTTAAACACTCAAGTCAAACAAAAACGACAGCTGCAGTCGTCTTGAGAAATGTCCATTTGTAGACAAAGAGAAAACTATTTTTGAAAATTCAACACTGGAATGACTGGCTCGATAACCGAGCCAGTCATTCCAGTGGTAAATTTTCCAAAATAATCTTCTCTTGGTCTGCAAATGGACATTTCCTAGGACAAATTTGAGGGTCACTAAAGGGCTAAAAATCTGTACTAATTGTAATGTTATTTTTGTTTACTGTTTGTTTTAAACAGTGACAAAACATTTACTGTTACATTATATAGATTATATATAACAACTAGTGAGAATTTTAGTTGTATATACATTTACAGATTCCTGAGAAAACTGTGCACATATTCCACCAAAATACGCCTAATTAACACCTTCTCCCTAAAACAGCAATTAGGGATTACACTTTTTGACTGTCCTTCTGCTTCAAACCATGAGACAATACTTTCAATCGGCAATAACACTGGACCTGCTGAATAATTTGAAAACAATTTGACTGAAAGTTGTTGGTGACTATGTCACCAACAACTTTCAGACAAATTGTTTTCAAAATATTCAGTATACCCAGAGATAAACCTTATCGAAAATGTAGTCTGCAGAAATTCAGCAAGTAAAAATTAAAGTTGAAGATTATTGTGATCTTTTTAATTTTAAATAGTATTGTTATAAATAATATACCCATAAGAAATAGATAAAAACATGCCTTCAGTAACACAACACCAATTTCAACTGAATAATGATAGAAATTTCTCAAGACTACTACAGCTGTTTTTGGCTAGCTTCACAGTTAAAGGGTCTAATGGTCAAGTCGGCCAAAACCAGTCTCTGGAATGGTCTTGAGAAATGCCCATTTGTAGGCGAAGATAAGAATAATTTTCCAAAATTTACCACTGGAATGACTGCCTCGATAATCAGGCCAGTCATTCCAGTGATACTATTTTCAAAAATTGTCTTACCTTGGCAAATGGACATACACTGAGTAAAAATTTGTGTGAAAAATCTTGACCAATAAGGAGTTCATACATGATGGAAATGGGGACGTTAATCATCCACAGAGGTCATGACGATCAATCAGCCTATGGTACTATGATTATTGATTCCTATACATATTGGTTGTATAAATAAATTACTCTGCACTAATAACCTATAACTTCTGTCTCCTGTGATAAGTCCAACACCCCGCATTAGCATCAATAATTTACAGGTTGTTTTCTGGCAATAGGTGTCCTAATGTTGTCCTAAGCTGGATCACATTGCGGTTTAGACACCAATCAGTCTCTATCCATCCATCTCTCTCTCTCTCTCTCGGCCCTTTCCACTTCCACCCCACACCCCTCTCTGTCCCTGACTTGTTCAAGAAAAATTCATATTTTCTTATAGGAAAATTACCAAGTGAAGACTATTTTTGAAAATTTATCACTAAAATGACTGGATTGATTATCGAGCCAGTTATTTCAGTGGTAAATTTTCAAAAAACTGTCTTCTCTTGGTCTGCAATTGGGCCTTTCTCAAAACCCCTGCAGAACTTGTTCCTTGCCAGCTTGAGCGTTAACGGTTAAATTTGATCAAGACAATTAAAATACTAAATACTTAGTAACATTCTAATGTTCAAGCCTCTCAAAACTGGCCTTTGCTGTGTGATCTTGAGAAATGTCCATTTGCATGACATGAGAAGACTAGTTTAACACTTACTACGCTGATGATAGAAAATTTTAATTTTTAAATTAAATTAAAAGATGAACTGCTGTTCATTTTTCAACAATTTTGGTGGATAATGCTGCTGTCTATGACAGCAGCATCATCCAGCAAAATTGTTTTAAAACGTACACCAGTTTCTTTGCTATTGCTCCTGGAAAAGATAGAATATTGACATCAGGGTGCTAAGGGTTAAAGAGTTTACCACTGGAATGGCTGGCTCGGTTATTGAGTCAGTCATTCTGGGAGCTAAAATCTCAAAAATACTTGTCTCTGGCCTGCAAATTGACATTCATTCAACCATTTGTAATTTCTTGGCAAATCTCTACCACTAACTGTCTGACTGCTGCAGGCCACTAGACAATAATTTAAATGGGCAATAAATCTGAACCTGCTGAATATTTTGAAAACAATTTGACTGAAAGGTAAATGTACCCCAATTTGGAAAAATTTTAGGGAAATAAGTATCTTTGGAAAATGTTTTGGAAAATCTGGTGCCTTGAGAAGCCATTTCTAGTGACAGAATCTTGGCTAAATAATCTGAGTAAATAATCTGTGCAAATACATATTTCCCCAAAATGTGTTGCAGTCTGCCCCTATTGACCCTGGCACGTCCCCGCCCCAAGTAAATACGCTACTGCTTGACACATCAAACACATTACACAATAATTACATCAAACCTCCCAAAAAAAATAACACTTTGAAAATACTTTTAAAGCGGAAACCTTTGACATCCCAAAATATATATAATTATGAGATACATACTATATATATTGTCACATGTTTTCAATCTATAAGCTATAATCCTGCTAGGGTTTAACCATTTAAAACTCAATCCGGGCAGCTTCCGCAGTCCATTTGTAGACCAAGAAAAGACTTTGAAAATTTACCACTGGCCTGACTGACTGACTCGATAGCCGAAAAAGTCATTCCAGTTGTACATTTTCAAAAGTAATGTTCTCTTTGTCTGCAAATGGACATTTTCTATGAGAAAATTGTAAATTTTAAAAACAAACTTGAGAGTTATTGGGTTAAACACCCATACTATTAAAGACGCTTATGGCATAATCTCCTCTAATAAATCTTCAAAAGAGAAGCTTAAATATCATATACATAAAACACTTAATGCAGTATTAAGTGGAACACTTAAGTTTGCAGCAACACTGATTTTAAATGTACCCTACTCTATTAGAGGTGCACCGTCACCCAACAAGCTTGAAAATAAAATTTCTGAGATTATATCCCTTTAATGATTAAATTGTTAAAAAAATCTAAGCATTTGCTTATTGAATGTCTATTTGCAGGACATGTGAAGACTATTTTTGAAAATTGACCACTGGAATGACTGGCTCGGTTACCGAGCCAGTCATTTCAGTGGTCAATTTTCAAAAATAGTCTTCACTTGCCCTGCAAATGGACATTTCTCAACACCACTGCAGAGGCAGGTTTTGGCCAGCTTTGTCATAAAAGGGTTAAACCTTTAGAGGCTTAAATTATGTACCTCAATTCAATGAAGAAAAATAAATCTGATATTGTTTTCTATATATTGATATGTCACTTTTCTTTGCTTTGAAATTGAAATAGGGACTTGTATCTCTAGTTCAAATTCACAACTACTAAAATTATATTAATTTATATGGAATGAAATCATCATATCTTAATATTTATTTCACTTCATTACATTGAGGCACACTTAATTTAAGCTTTTAAAAGAACTATTTTAACAATTTTGGTTCAACTAGTCTGGCCAACTTGCTAGGTTTGTTAAGAGGTGTTCTGAAGCTGATACTATGTGTATCCCAATCCGAATGTCAGTGCAGTGTTGTTCTACAGCTGCTTTTAGCGTTTTTCTCGTCAGTCAATCATGCAGACTGGTGATTCTTTCATAATTAGGTTTTTTTTAAATTTTAACAATTTTATTTTCAAGTATTCTGGTATGAATGTAGTCCTTTGAAGGGGCATTATATACCATTTAACCCGTGAATCGTTTAAAAAAAATTAATTTTCTCATAGAAAATGTCCATTTGCAGACCAAGAGAACACTATTTTTTAAAATTTACTACTGGAATGACTGACTCACTTATCGAGCCAGTCATTCCAGTTTTAAATTTTCAAAGTCTTCTTTTGGTCTCCAAATGGACCACTGTAGAAGTCGTTTTTGGTTAAAGAAATGGCTTACAGCATAAAATCTTCATTAACCAGTACCGCACTGATTTCAAATGTTTATAAACATTGAATGAGTCAAGCCGGCCAAAATGGGCCTTTGCAGTGGTCCTACGTACGGAATGTCCATTTGGAGGCCATGAGAAGACTATTTTTGAAAATTTACCACAGGAATCAGGGCTAGGCACGTCTGCTACATGCAACCCGTCCTGCAGGGCCGGTGACCAGAAATTTCACCTGCCCTACACGCTAAATAAAAAGCACTTGCCCAAATGCATGATCATCTGTTATCTTATTCAATACATTTTGATGCAATTTTCTAATTTTTGCTTGTCTGTTGTATAGTGATTGACCTGTCTGGTAACGCAGTTATGCGTTAGGTAATGATTTTTCCCGGGCAGGTGAGCAGTCCTCAGCATCTAGCCCTGGGAATAACAGGCTTGATAACCGAGCCAGTCATTCCAGTGGTAAATTTTCAAGAATCATCTTCTCTTGGTCTGCAAATGGACATTCAGAATGCACATGTTTATTTTCTTCAACAAATTTGGCCAGGAGAGTTAATTTAGAGGTTCCCTTTAAATAGGTCATCACCATAGGTGGTCATATAACCCTTTAACTCTCAAATTTGTTCATGAAAATTTCAATTTTGTCATAGGAAATGTCCATTTGCAGACAAACATCGAAAACTATTTATGAAAATTTATCACTGGAATAACTGGCTCGGTTATCGAGCCAGTCATTCCAGAGGTAAATTATCAAAAAGTCTTCTCTCGTTCGGCAAATGAACACTTCTCAGGACCACAACAGAAACCATTTTTGACCGTTTTGAGGGTTAAAGGGTCAATACACTTCATTTGCCATCACATACGATTTTTCAGTTTACAATATAGAACTGCGTTAAAACCGACCACACAAACTCCATCTTTGGTCCCAAAAGCTGAGGTGTCCATTCGAGACAGGGTTGAATATACTTTTAAATTTATACTTACATGTCACATTTGACAACAAAGTGCTCATTGTTGTTGTACGCATAATTACGTTTCAAATTAAGTAGAGGTGCTCCAAATTGATAGGAATCGCCAAGAAACAAAATGGCCAAGAAACAAAATGAAGACCAACATTCAAAACATTATGTCGTTAGTAATATTTCTTGTTAAAGCACAGAACATTGTAGGACAGAAATTTAAAATACTAATTTTGTTTAAATTTTCAATGATACATTTAAAAATACTACCTACGCCAGCTTATTGGCTTCAAATGCTTAACATTTCGCAGTCACAGATGAGCCATAATTTCCTGATTCTATTTTAGTGATATACAATATTACGCTCTAATATAATCGTTACAAATATGAATGAGTACTAAAGCACATGGGTTACTTCTGTGTTTTATCCGCATCAACTCATCAACTAGTCAGACAAAAACAGAAACAATTCTGTCTGTCAGCCTCAATCCCAATTCATAAACCTCTGCTAGGATCACTCATTCTCATGTTAACCCTTTCACAGACAAAATACTGAAAGTATATTCTTTACGATATAAAACACTCTGTTGAATATTTTGAATTTAATTTGACAGAAAACAGCTTCCAGTTAAATTAAATTCAAAATATTCAACCGTTTTCATGTATGGCTGACTCGAAAATGAGATATATACTAGGAAATTAATCTGTGATACGGTTAAAGCTATGGGAACTCAGCCTTCTAACCCCACCCTTCCCCACCTTGTTGCACCACCCCTGCAGAGCATATGCAGATATTTCATCAATACTTAGGATCCATGGCAACACATGTTCACGCTGTCTGAGGATAACGCATTTCAATAATTATATCAATGAAAGGGATATGTTAATACTTCGCGTTATAATAAAGTTATCAAGACATACAGATTTGAAAATTTTTTAACTCAAATCTTTGAGTTAAATTATTCTCACGGTATTCAACGATTTTTATATGTAGGTCAGTAGAAATCAGGTTTGGCAGTGTACTTGTAAAATGAAAAAAACAAAACTTCCCACTAATGAGCGATGAAAATTGATGGTGTGTTCTACATCTGTCTTCTCCATCCATAAGACTAGGCCAATGAAGTGTAAACTCACTCCACCCCTCACCCGACCCTCACCTTGTGAACCAATAACAGCTTTCTTTGTAAAATACATCTTCCCATTAAACCTTTTGTTTATTTTTCAGAGACTTTCTTTGTCGGATAAACAAATAAGCAAACAAATAAATAAAGTAAGGGAACCATGACAAATGTTGACTTAAGCTACATTCGAAACAATTTAAACAGATAAATTAATAAAACAAATTAAGTCAGTAAGTAAAATGTTAGAATATTTATTTGTGGAGAAAACTGCAACTGACATTTTCAAAACATTTAATTTTTTTAAGATACAGTTTTCTAAACATGTCCTTCAAATCTGATCCAGTAATAGTATAGGCGCTACATTGTATCTGTGAAGTTGTCAACTTCGGAAATTGGGAAAACCTGATATTTGGGGACGGTATAATCGAAGCCATTTGATAAACCTGTCAGGGGTGGGGTGGGTGGGGTGTATGGTGTCCCCCACCCGTTGAAGGGTTTGATAATCTAGATGCTATCCGGAGTGCTCTTCTTGACTTTCTCATCAACATCAGAGTTTGTCATGTTCGCAAACATATTTAGAATACATGCATGGTACATAACTCCATTACACGTAGAACTTAAACTCACCTTTTAAAATCCTTAAAGGCACACTGTAAATAATCCACACTGTAAACTGAACTTTTAAAAACAAAATTTTTTTTATTTTTTTCCATAAAACTCTATCTATACATCGTCGTTCACCAACCTTAAACTGTCGCGATACAAGACTTTCAAATCCTCTACACTAACTCTAATCTATAATGAACATATAACAAATGTTCAAACGCCTAAATATGATATCCGGAATATAATATATTTATACAAAAAGATAAATTTTCATATTTGATTGTTAATCGCACGCTGGGTACACTTCATATAAATACAATTTTTTCGGTATTTATACCTGTAGGCGATTCTGATTAAATTTTTTTTAATGCTTTGCCATTTGAAATTGTAGTGTCTCAAATTCACGGTAACCAAGTTACATGAAAGCTATTAAATATTATGAAACAAATTTGACTGGAAGCCATTGCTGCCTGTAGGTGTCTGATGTATTTAACATGTACATTATCATCACTATCTGAGATAACACGAAATGATAACTTGATAAATATCATAAAATTTACAACACCCTATAATTTTTCAGTTCTATAAATAACAAGATTTTGGCGTTAATTTACACAAGTACCTGCACAATCGTCTAACTTTAGTATTATCTGTGGCTGCCTGGCGGTCGGTCAGTCAGTCATAATTGCCAAAAGCCAATATTTTATTTATGTGTTCAAAATTATTCGTCCATTTATTAGCCAATCGTAGACCACTAAATAAAGTCTAGCAATTATTAATCTATTTTCGATCATCATGGATTGCAATTTTGTAAATTCAGCCCTTCTCCTCACCTATATATAAACCGTAGATAACTGACGATGATGTCAGAGCAATTATTGAGGTGACAGATTTTGATGGACTGTTATTAATTTATGAAAATTATAAATTTATCAGACTAATCTCACCAATGGACACAATAGGAATGTTATACAGTACAGCTAAAACAAAATAAAATATACTGTTGAATATTTTGAACATACTTGGACTGGAAGCCATTGCTGCCAGTATGCCATTTCCAAAACAAAACCAGAAACATGTTAGTTAGTAATTTTGAACACTATCCAGCAAATGTTCTGTTGAATATTTTGAACATAATTCGATTGAAGCCCTAGCTGTGTATGGCAGCAATGGCACGTGTTAACTTATTTATGAGCTGTACTAACAGCAAGATGGCAGCATTAACAGGTTAATGCTCAAAATTAGTCAAGAAAATTTAAATATCTGCCTATTGAATGTCAATTTACAGGTCAAGAGAATACAATTTTTGAAAATTAATCACTGGAATGACTGGCTTGGTAACTTCGAGCCAGTCATTCCAGTCCCAGATTTTCAAAAATTGTATTCTCCTGGCCTGTAATTGGACATTCCACAAGACCATAACGGAGGTCAGTTTGGCCGGCATGGCCATTAACCTGTAGCACTCTGATGTCAATATTCTATCTTTTACTGTGTCATTATCAAAGAAACTGGTGTTCATTTGTCAACAATTTTGGTGGAAGATGGTGCTGTCTACGACCAATTAATCTTTTAATTTAATTTTGAGTTTAAATTTTGACATCAGAATGCTACGGGTTAAAAGGTTACTGCATACCCCTTACAGGGCAGAAATGATAAATTCTTTATGATGTTAGAAATATTGTGTTCTTGATTGAGCAAGTCATTATCTCGTCACCTGCAAATGGACATTGTTCAAGATCAAGGCAGAAGACGATTTTCGACCAGCTTTCAAAATTGTTCACGGAAAATTTGAATTTTCTCATAGAAAATGTTCATTTGGAGGCCTGGAGAAGATAATTTTTGAAAGTTGACCACTGGAGTGACTGGATCGATGTAAGTCTAATGGTAAATTGAAAAAAAATAATCTCTTGGTCTGCAAAAGGACCAGTGTACAGAAGCCGTTTTTCAAGGTCGGCTTTGAGTGTTACAAGGTTATAGAGTTAAATTTATAGATAAATAATTAAACCGAATTTCAAAACAATTTTTAGTTGTGACTCGCATAACTCAGTTTGTCGATCTGTCTGTCCATCAAATTTTTGGCATTTTAACCTATAGCCACCTACCGTATGCACCAACTATATGGCGAGTGACATACTTGCTTTTAATGATGACTAATATCAAGTTATACCGCCTACGTTATTGACCACTTGATCAGTATCATGAAAATTGCGTATTTTACGTGACTTACCGGTACTCTCTGCATCCTAATACGACTAGGGGATTTACATGTACTAAACTAGGGAAATTGCTTTCGCCTCAACAATCCTGATTAAATATATATCGCTGACAGCCTATATGAACTAGATAGAGATATACACCAGTATATGTATCATACAGTACACCAAATAAATAAGCTAAACTGTTTTCAAAACAAAAACAGAAACATGTTAGTTAGTACAATTTGGAACACAACGCATGAAATGTACTGTTGAATATTTTGAACATAATTGGATTGGAAGACATTGCTGCCTTAGGCAGTAATGTCTTCCAATCCAATTATATTCAAAATATTCAACAGTACATTTTATTTTGTTTTGAAGGCTGAGTTTAAATTATTTATGAGCTGTCCTGTATATAGTGAGTCATGGTGAAAGTATGGCTGACGTTTGTCTACACGTACAGTCCACTCCTTATAAAACACAGATGTGTAACCAGATAATACGCTCACAATGTGGATAGCCAAAAGATGGGTACATGGACAAATAGACAGTATTATTGTCATGGCAACAAACATTAGGCTTAGATCGACAGAGACAGACAGACAGTTCACACAGACAGACAGACAAATAAACTAGTGACAAAACGGTATATACCTTCATACGTTGTGATTGTAATCATCTGTCAAAAATAATTATTCATTGAAAAAACTGAACGACCAGAAAATCAACATAAACATTTTAAAATTAATCTCAAAATCTAGTCTCTGCGATGACCAATGCCTATCTGTAGGCCAAAAGGAAACTATTTATGAAAACTTATCACTGTCCAGTGGTAAATTTGTCAAAATAATCTTCTCTTGGTTTGCAGATGGACATTCCGCACAACGGCGACAAAGGCCAATTTGTGGTCATTTTGACCAAATAGGTTACCCTGTATTGGACAGATGAAGCTGAAATCTCTATATTCAAGTTAAAGTTACTAAATGAAATCTCAAATAACTAACACACCACCTATGCTCATGTACTATGATATATATTAAGCCTTAAAATTAACTACAATACTGCTACGACTAGTAAATTACCACCCAAATTACTCAGTATTAGTAAATTTGATGCCAAAAAGCTGGGTAGAAAATGTAATTATAAATACAATTATGCACACCAAACACGCGCAGCACTCGTACACATATACTGGTATATTACCGTCTTAATTATAATACATATAAACTCCAAACTCCCTTACAAACTCTGCCAACTTGTACTGAATGCCAAGAGTGTGAAACACAATAGTCAAATACGTTCTCATAAACTGTATGGTATGCTTCTTTTAAGTAAGGAACTACACCGATTTATTTGGCCATTTAACACCTTTAACCCTTGAAATTCCATGTCTCAATTTCAAGACAACTATACAGTAACGCTGTTGTTATTTTTACACTAATTTAACTGGGAGCTATGGCAGCTGACAATGGCAGCAACTGCTTGCAGATAAATTATTTTCAAAATATTCAACAGAATATTCTTTACATCATAAAGAATTTGCGATTTCTGGTCTGTAAGGGTTAAAAGCATTAACCTTTTAACCCATACATGAACATTAATTGTAAGGAAATACAAATTCTGGTGAATATTTTGAAACTAATTCGTCTGGAAGCTGTTGTACGGCAACAACAGCTTCCAGTCAAATTAGTTAGAAAATATTTAACAGCTAGTTTGTATGGTCGACTTGAAATCATTAAAATACTAGGATTTTTTAAAGATAAAATGGTTAAAACCAGTCCCAAGAAAGCTGGCTCTCTGATACAGGCAAGTTTGGACACATGTAAATTTGCAAGCCAAAGTCTTTAACCTTATAACACTCATATCAGCCAAAAACGGCTTTTGCAGTGGTCTTGAGAAAAGACCATTTGTAGACCAAGAAGTCTCTTTTTGAAGATTTACCACTGGAATGACTGGCTCGATAACTGTGTACTGTCACTACTGTGCGTGCATGCGTGGGTGCGCGCGTACATGCATGTGTTTAAAACTCTGGTATAGCTAATAGCTAACTTATATTGGCTTAAAATTTAGATTCTGGGACTTCAATGGTAAAAGGGTTAAATAATATAATACACAAGCAATTAAATACTATTAAGTATGCACTAAAATTATTTTTTTATTCCCCACACAAAAACATGTTAGTTAGTAGAATTTTGAACATAATATAGGAAATGTTTTGTGGAATATTTTGGGCTTAATTTGATTCAAGGCAAATGGGTTCCAATCAAATTAAGTCCTAAAAATTCAACAGCACATTTTATTTTGTTTTCGAAACATGTTCAGTTATTTCTGCGCTGTACTGTATATTGTGAGACATATTATCAATTCCACGCTCAGTGCTTATCTTTGAACCCTTTCATTGTCGAGACTGGTAAAGAAAATTGAGTGTGTTGCCTAGTCAATGTCCCTTTGTAGGCAGAAGACTATTTTTGAAAATTTACTACTGGAATGACTGGCTCGATTATCGAGCCAGTCATTTCAGTGGTAAATTTTCAAAAAAATAGCCTCAGCCTGTAAAGAGACATACTTCAAGACCACTGCAGAGGCTGGTTTTGGCCGGCATTAACCATTACAGGGTTAACAGCCTATTACCTGGAAATGACCAAGTTTACAAAATAGTGTCAAGGGAGATGTATAATCGCTACAAACACCCTGGCCAGTTAATTCATGGTAGATTAATTAGGCTTACATTTCCATTCATTCTGACAAAAATGGAAAACACCTAGATTTAGAAATTTTTGTACGGCCACAATGTATAAATATTGATGAAAATTACCTTTGATATGTTTTAGAGCAATGATTAATCGGAAAAAATTCAAGCAATGTTGTAATTTTCAAGGGACATAACTCTATCAACTTTCGGATTAATGACAAAATTAATGCAATAATAAATTGCATGCCTCAGGATTCATCAGCATTACCCATTTAACCCGTTCAACTTTCCTTCAAGAAGTGTCCAGGAAGGATAGGTAGGGGAGATAATTCTGCTGTGAATTTAACCCGTTAATGGTCACGCCAGTCCAAACCGGGCTTTGCAGTGGTCTCGAGGAATGTCCATTTGCAGTCCAAGAGAAGACTATTTTTGAAATTTTACCACTGAAATGACTGGCTCGATGACCGAGCCAGTCATTCCAGTGGTAAATTTTCAAAAATAGTCTTCTCTTGGACTGCAAATGGACATTCAATAAGAACATTTTTAGATTATCTTCACAAAATTTGCCAGTTAAAGGGTTTATGCTGTGGTGAGCTTTGTTCATATAGTCTATGAAGGCAAGATTAGTTTCTCCTCCCCAGATCATAAAGATATCATCTATGAATCTAAGCTATAGGAGAGGTTTCAGGGGTGCATTTTGAAAAGGTTTTTCTTCTAGATTTACCATAAAGATACATGCATAGGTGCAAACTACCTCTTTACAGTGATGGCTGTACGGCCACATTGGTCATAGAATACGTGATGCAGACAAATTTAAGTTGTTCGTTTCTAGACTAATCTAAAGAGGCTGTATACACATTAGGGACCCTTCCAGGTCTTGTTTTTGTAGGAATTTGCATGTGGCAGAGATTCCTTCAAATAACATGTACTTTACCACACAAACATGCTCAGCTCACTTTCATACACAAGACTTTAATGCTATCAAATATCCCCTAATAATTAAAGGGAATAATTAAGGAACTGACATAAATATTTCTATTCTCACCATACCAGATTAATTTACAATGAAGTTTAACATTAGTGTCAAATGAACCATATCACATTATTTCCTGTATATAGGATTAACTCTTTAACACTCATGGTGCCCCCAAAACAGCTTCTGCAGTGGTCTTGAGAAATCTCCATTTGCAGACAAAGACAATATTATTTTTGAAAATTTACCACTCGAACAACTGGCTCAATAGACGAGCCAGACATTCCAGTGACCAATTCTCAAAAGTTATCTTTTCGTGGTCTGCAAATGTACATTTTCTATCAGAAAAATTTAATTTTCTTGGAACAAATTTGGGTGTTAAATGGTTAATGTACTTGTAATTAAATACTTAGTGGTTATGTACTCAACAACATTTAGCCAATGATACAATCCCAGAATACACCATACCCCTATCCCAGGCACATTGCCATACCATCCATTCCATTCCCACTCAAGCAGTACTAAGCTATTGAAAGCAAAATTGACAGAAGCATTGGTAAAAACAAAAGCTTAATATCTATCATTACCTCAAACCCAAATTCTCCCTCAAACAGGATGAAGGGGGTGGGAGTAGAGGTGGGGTAGGGGAAATAATTAATTTTTCTGTGACCTTTCATTCCTGTGGTGGGGTAGGGTTGTAGTGGAGGTTGGGTATTCTCTGTATCATATTGAGGAGGGAGTATGGGGGGTGGGGGAGTAGGACAGGACGGGTATATTTTCTGTTGCCTTATCAAAGTTAACACTCAAAAATCCACTTCAGCGCTTGAATTGAGCAGTATCCATTTACAGATCAAAAATATTTTTGAAAATATACCACTGGAATGACTGTCTAGATAAATGTTAACAAATAAGCTCATGGTATGCAAATTGTTATTTCTTATGCGAAAAAATTAATTTTCTTTAACAAATTTGAGGGTGAAAGGGTTACAATTGTCAGTATCTGTTATATATACCATACCTTATACACTTATTTGTTTATGCCAGCTGACACGCATGCCTGACATTCCAGGAATTTAAATTAAAAACAGATATCATAATCAATTCTTTAACCCTTTCACAGATGAATTCCCCAAATCTCATTTTCTAGGCAAACTGTTGAATATTTTGAAAATAAAAAATATTCGACAGATTAAGTTTTATATCATAAAGAATTTACTTTTTCAGGGATTTGTCAATGAAAGGGTTAAACCTTTAGCACTTGTAGACCGGAGACAAATATTCTTTACGAGGCAAGGAATATTCGGTAGGATATTTTGAAACTAATTTGATTGGGAACTGGTGTGCGTGCGTGCGTGCGTGCGTGCGTGTGTGTGAATGCCCATCTATAGCTGTATCTAAAAAAAATATTGATCTGATTTGGCTCAAATTTTAACACAATAAAAGAACTTGCCGTGGAAGCAAGAGGATTTCAAGAATTAGTTGTGATCGGGATCAAATAACACGGATCAGATCAAATTCTTGATACATGGATATCTCAGAAACTGCCGTCATCCAATGTGGGCGAAATTTTAATCAAAATAATTAAAAGTTTGAGTAAAATCGGACCAGCGGTTTCGGAGATATCCATGTATCAAGAATTTGGTTAACTCGTTAAAATGGTAGTCGGCAAAAATGAGCTTCATCAATTGTCTTCAGGAATGTACATTTACAAGCCAAATTGGGAAGCATATTTTTTAAAATTTACCACTAGAATGACTGGCTCGATTATCGAGCCAGTCATTCCAATGGTAAATTTTCAAAAATACTCTTCTCTTAACCTGTAAATGACCATTCTTAACCAATTGTAACAATTAACCCTTTAACACTCAAACCAGCCAACACAGCTTCTGTAGTGGTTTTGAGAAATGTCTATTTGCAGACCAAGAGAAGACTAGTCTCGAAAATTTACAACTGTAATGACTGCTTCGATAATCGAGCCAGTCATTCCAGTGGTAGATTTTCAAAAAGTAGCCTTCTCTTGGTCTGCAAATTGGCACTTTTCTTAGATCAAAATTTTATAGAACAAATTTGACCATTTAAGCCTCAAAGTTGTTCAAGAAAATTAAAATTTTCTCATAGAAAATGTCCATTTGCAGAACCCGAGGACTATTTTTAGAAAATCTACCACTGGTATGACTGGCTCGGTCATCAAGCCAGTTACTCCAGTGGTGGATTTTTGAGACTATTCTTCTTTTGGTCTGCAAATGGACATTTCTCAAGACAACTGCAGAAACCGTTTTTGGCTGATATGAGTGTTAAAGCATTTAAGTATCAGATCCACAAAATAACTTATAGCCACCACCCCATACTCCAAGCAGACCACCACTGTCTGCTAAATTTGTTCAGTCATAAATTAAAATTGAGAATTTATGTACTTTTAAAAACCACAAATTTAACTTAGTAAATGTAATTCTAACAGTAAACACACTTAGTCCATTATATTACACACACATAAAGGATTTTAATATTTGTTTTTTGTATTGATTTTATCAAGTCAAACAGAGGTCATATATACATGCTCGTATCAGCAATAATAAAATAGATATGAACTCAAGTAAAAAAATGTCACAGTGACAGTTATTAAGTGCTATATGGCTAATTTCTGTCAATCTAAATAAATATTAAAATAAACAGTATTATCAAAAAAGAAAATATGCTAAAATCAATTTAGAAATTCCTATCCATTGAGGCGTAGCTTGATGCACAACACTAACATACAGGTATCCCTTTCTGTGATAAAAATATAGGGTGGCAATTTCAAAACAACTATCATATCCATGCAAGCTATTGAATATTTTGAAACTAATTTGATTGAAAAGCATTGCTGCCTTAGGCAGCAATGCTTTTCATTAAATTAGTTTCAAAACATTTATTAGATCTATTAACTTACTGCAGCTTTTAAGCAAAATTTTCTAGGAATTCACAATAAAAAGGGTAAAATTTGAATCAATATACACAATAGACTCAAGTCCTTCGCACAGACCATAGTCCTTCACACTAATCACAATGGGGGTATATTTACCATGATTTACACAAGCCACCAGGTATAATCCTGTTTCTATGTACAATCACAAATACAAGTGTGAGAAATGTATACCATTAAGGCCAGACTAGCTGACCACCCCCCTAGGACATGAATTGTCCATCTGACACATTATAAGAAATTAAAATACATAATATCATACTAAGGTAGGGAGTAAATAACATTTCAGTAAAACACACAAAGGTAAATGGTCTGTAAGGGTTTCACTGTTATTAAGATTTTATCCCTTTATTGTTTAAATCTGTTCAAGAAAATCAAATTATTCTTATAGAATGTCTATCTGCAGGTAAAGAGAAGAGTACGTATGTATTTATCAAAATTTACCACTGAAAGGACTCGTGCGATTATCATGCCAGTCATTTAAGTGGTAAATTAAAAAAAATACGCACTTATCTTTACCTGCAGATGGACATACCTCAAAACTACTGCAGAGGCGGGTTTTGGACGGCTTGACCATTAAAGGGTTAAAACATATTCAGAGGTGGTCGTGAGAAAATGTCCATTTGCGGGTTAATAGAAGGCTATTTTTGAAAATTTCACATTGGAATGACTGGCTTGATAACCGAGCTCAAGTCGTTCCAGTGGTAAATTTTCTTGACCAAATTTGAAGATGAAACTATTCAGAGAAGCAAAATTTCTATCTCAAACATATACATATGCGTGCATGACACTCACGCACGCACACTCACGTGCACACTCTGATGGCCGATGCAAACATGCGCACACACGAAGGCACACACACACACCACACACACGCACGCACACACACACACACATGAATGTACACACAATTGTGCAACGATTGTACACACGAACAAACGCATGCACGCACGCACATGTACGCATGCACTCAATCGCATATGTATCAGGCGTGTATACAAATAATTCTCCCAGGAGATAATACTCACAAGCTTTAATTTCTCTATGGGCAGGCTTGAAGTGGGATAGGCCTACTGAGATTTGAACCAAACTTGAATCAACTAATATTTAGGATCTGTCATCAAACACAAATACAAACAAAAGGCAGATCGAATTAAATGTTCAAACGGACATTTGTGGGTGTATACAAACACACACACATTAGCTGAAACAACACTGTCAAAATAATGATATCCATTTAGCAATACAAGCCAGCTACCTTTGTTGATTCCCTAAATATTGTCATATCCTTAACCGTTTAATAGTCATGACGGCCAAATTGTGGCATCTGTTATGCTCATGTGGAATGCCCATTTACAGGCCAAGAGAAAAAAATGAGCCAGTCATTCCAATGATAAATTAAAAAAAATTGTATTCTCTTGTCCTGTAAATGGACATTCAATAGGCAGATATAACATTTTTTTTACCATTAAAGGGTTAAACACAGGTCACCCTTCGACCATATAACAAGTGGTACATATTTGTTTTCATATGCCAGGGGAGATAACTGATCTTGATCGCTGAAATTACTTAAAGATGAGGAAAATGTATATTTGATATGCCTGATGGTCGGGCAACAACATTATTATAAGATCAGTGCTAATGGGGGGGGGGGGGGGGGGGTGATGCTTCCACCACCCCACCTCATCATATTTTGTATGAATTTTAAGTTTTAAAGGGAGATAACTCTGTCCACAATTTAAGCCTTTAAATGTGTACAATTTTGACAATTTTATTTTCAAACATTTTTGCTGTGAATACGCACCTTTATAATGGGCAAGGTGACCAAAAACGGCCTCTGTTACGGTCTTGTGTAATGTACATTCACAGGCCAAGAGAATACTTTTAAAAAATTTACCACTGGAATGACTGGCTTGATAACTAAGCCAGTCAATACCAGTGATAATTTGAAAAATTTGTATTCTCTTGGCCTGCAAATTAACATTCGATAAGTAAATATTTTAATTGCTTTAAAATTTTTTAAAGCTTGTAAACGTAAGCACACCAATGAGAATTTTTGATAATTTACACTGGAATGGCTCTGACTCGATACCTGAGCCGGTCGTTCCAGTGGCAAACTTTCAAAAGTACTTTCTTTAGTTGTCACGGCAAATTAACATTTTCTTATTAGAAAATTTAAATTCTATTGAACAAATATAATGAAGATTAAACGATTAATGGTTAAGATTTGTCAAGAAAATTCACATTCTTTTTTAAAAAGTGCAAGCAGTCAATAATTTGTAAGCCTGACTAAAGACTGTTTTTTCAAAATTTACAACTGGAATAACTGGCTCGTCTTTCAAATGGACATTACCGAAGACCAGTTCAAAGGCTGCTGGTGTTGACCAGTTTGACGAATAAAGGGCTAGAGTTTGTGTGACTGATCAAACACTTTATCAGTCAGATCAAGAGCTAACACTTTTAAATTTGTTCAAGAAAATTTCAATTTTCACATGTCCATTTGCAGACCAAGAGAAGATTATCTATGAAAGTTTACTACTGGAATGACTGGCTCGGTTATCGAGCCACTCATTCCAGTGTTAAATTTTCAAAGACAATCTTCTCTTGGTCTGCAAATGGACATTTTTCGGGCCGACTACAGAAGCCATTTTTGTCGGATTTGAGTGTTAAAGGGTTAATACTTACCGGAGTTAATCCTAATTGATAATGATGGTGTTTCCATGGCAATCAGATGCCAGCTAGACCACTGTCTACGCTAAAGGATAATTTACTTAGCTACTGGCACTGTATACAGTTACAGAGATCTAAAATCAATTACCTATGATAGGGGACTTTCTATCTTATAAAATAAAATAATTGACACACACAGTGATTAACTATATACTTATAATCAAGGGTGACAAGGGCGATAACTCCTACATTTAGTAAATAATTAAGTACGTATGTAAATGAATGAGAAAGCGATTTTTCAAGACAAAACTTGTGTGCTTTTTAATGGCACACCACTCACAACTAGAATAAGTCTGCCTGCCTGCCAGCCTGCCTGCCTGTCTGTCTGTCTGTCTGTCTGTCTGTCTGTCTGTTCACATTTCTGTCAAAGCCGCCTCTGTCGCAACAAATAAATGTATGGAGTGTTGTACTTGTTTTCTTAAAGTCTGTATGCAAACACAATTTGAATCGCCAATTATACAACATAGTTAAAGTACAATCAAAATCTGTCTCCAACATATTAACTGTGTGAGCATACAGTAAGAAATAAGCAAAAAATTCTGATTTCAACTTTTTCAAATCCGGCAATCGATAAGCCACCTATATATGCATCACTTCAGTTACCCCTAGCATAGCGCTGCAGAGGAATCAATAGTAAATAACGCAGATATCGAAAGTGGTCGCGAAATGACCTTTAGTACACACGATATTTGTAATCGGTTCTAGCACAGTTTTTCCTGCTGAATACACTCGCTCGCACATGTTTATTTTTTATTAAACAGACTGATTTCCTCTAAATCAGTTATCAAAGCGGTGTTGGAAAATTCCACAAATCTTGCTTATTTTCATTGAAATTATGGTGAAAGGGAGATAAATGTTGTCTTAAAAGAATTAAGTTAGCGTGATTACGTCCCATACTGTGATGCATTTTGAGTTGGTAATCGATCAGTGCACTGGTAGCAGGCTGTCGGATATAGAACAAAAGTAGTCTTTTTGTTATTAACTGAGAAAGTTTCAAGCGAATCAGTGTGTATTTTATGAAATATTGTCTCATATGTAATCTACGTATGCACAGTTATACTAGTCGTGTCATGCGCACTTTAAATGCTATTCATATTAGGGTAACCTCTACCTTTCTGTACGTATGTAGATTGGTAGACTACGTGGATAACATGAGTTAATACCCTTTCTCTATATGACCAGTAAAGGTGTAATGATAGCAGCCCTTCATCATTAGTAGGTATCTAACTGGACTCTGCATTCACAGCGATGTTCACAATGAAATGTTCCATATTATAGTTGATATTTTTTTACCTGCATGAACACGCATATTTTCGCCTATGATTTATAGACAATATATGTCAATACAGTCTTAAATTTGCAAGGTTTTTGTTGGCCCGCAAGTGGACTAATAATTGTGACATTCTTGACCAATCTTGACCACCAGATGTACCATTCAAAGTGTGTTTCATTGCCAGATGATCTGACGTAAATTAATTTTGACCATATATATGGACGAGACGATAAACAGCAACGGCACATAGCAACAAAACTGGTTTCAAAATGAATAAAGTCTGTCATCTAAAGTGAGCTTATACTTAACAGAAACAGACATTTCAGGAACTGGTAAAAAATCAGCAAAAATAAACAAGAATTTGATCTCCCATGTGGTCCCTTTAACACTTGAATTAGATAAAGAATATTTAAATTTTCTCATAAAGAATGTCCATTTGCAGACGAAGAGAACAGTAGATTTAAAAATTCATCACTGGAATGACTAGCTCGATTAACCAAGCCAGTCATTCCAGTGACAAATTTTCAAAATTCCTCTTCTCTTGGTCCTCAGATGGACATATTCCAAGATGACTGCATAAGCTATTTTTGGCCAGCTTGAGTGTTGAATGGTTATCTATCTCCCATAGAGGAGCTTGGCTGGAACAGCACCATCAAACCATCATGTTTGTTTATTTCTGATCAAGATAACATCATGCAGATAACCATGAGATTTTTTTTTGAGTGACAGAAAATTTATTAGACACTCTCTTGGGAGTTAACCAACCCCCCCCCCCCTTTTCTGGTCACATGATGGAACCACTCTGATGTTACAATTTTTTATTTTCAGATTAAATTAAAAGATGAACTGGTGTTAATTTTTCAACAAATTTGCTGGAAGATGTTGCTGTCATAGACAGCAACATCGTCCAGCAAAATTGTTGAAAAACGCACACCAGTTTCTTTGCTATTGACACCGTAAAAGATAGAATATTGACATCAGTATGATAAGAGTTAACACTCATATCAGCCAAAATGTCTTCCGCAGTGGTCTCGAGAAATGTCCATTTAGAGGCCAAGAGACGACTATTTTTAAAAATTTACCATTAGAATGACTGGCTCGATAACTGAGCCAGTCATTCCAGTGCTAAATTAGTCTTCTCTTGGTTTGCAAATGGACATTTTCTGAGGAAATTTAAATTTTCTTGAATAAATTGGAGGGTAAAAGAATTAAAGCCTCTCGCTGGATGTTTAAAAAAATATTTTTAGCAACCCAAGAGCTGGCTATTTAAAACTTGAATTATTTCCTCTATGAGTAAACATTTAAAGAAATGAGATTTATTATTTATTATTATAAAATTGAATAAAGATATCATTTCTCATGAGGGTAATCTCATTTAAGAACTGTGTAACCCTTTATTGGTCATGCTGCCTAAAACCACCCTCAGTATTCATGACAATAGTTGTATTTTGAAATGTCATTTTGTGGGTCAAGAAGCCTATTTTTAAAGATTTGGCCACTGGAATGCCTGACCCGATAATCGAACCAGTCATTCCAGTATTAAATTATCAAAAATTTGTTTCTCATAACATACTAATGGACATTGACAAAGCAACATGTTTTTATTTCCGTGACAAATTTTGACCATTAAAGGTGCATATTCACAGTAAAATTTCAAAAAAATAAAATTGTTTAAATTTACACTTTTAGAGGCTTAAACTGTGAGCCTATATGTAATGAAACGAAATAAATCTTAACATATGATGATTCCATTCCATATAAATTAATAAAATTTTTAAGTTGAGAAAATTGAAATAGAGGCACCGGCCTCTATTTCAATTTCGCAACAAAAAATTACATTAATTTATATGGAATGGGAATCATCATATGTTAAGATTTATTTTATATCATTACACATAGGCACATAATTTAAGCTTATGAAAGCATGCAATTTTAACAATTTTATTTTCAATCATTCTGGTGTGAATATGCACCTTTAAATGTGTAAATGTTGCATAGATGTAGATGTACCTATGAGAGATCCTACTTAAGCTTTTACTTGTCAGAATTGGTCAAGACAGTTAATAATTTCTACTTAGTGAATGTTCGCTAATACAGCCCCGAAGACGATTTTTGAAATTTTACAACTGGAATGACTGGATCGGTTAGTGAGTCAGCCATCCCAGTGATAAATTTTCCAAAATAATCTTCTGCTGGCCTTGGACATTTCCCAAGACCACTGCAGAGGCCGGTATTGGCTGGCCTGACCATTACATAGCTAAAAAGACTCCAATTCCAGATTCAGAAAGAGCCGTCCCCATGACTTATGAATAAAGGTTCTTTGCATACTACTTAAGGGAGATAACAACTTCTAAATTAAGGACAATTAAATAGAGTTATCTCCATTGAACTAAAAATATTACAAATTAATACTTACCTCCCCTGATATAAAATAATTTAGTACTCAGTAAGCTTACTGCTAGCTAAATTCAAACTTTGTGACCGCCATTAACATGATGGTAATGAACCGTTCCAGTTTTAGCTATGCCTCGCCCATCTCTATATAAGATCCGCCCACACTTCACCTTGTTGGGATTGATCGATCCCTGAATGCCCTAACTATCAATTTCCTGAAAACTATACAGGTACATGTAAGCTGTTGAATATTTTTACAGCACCCAGTCAAATTAGTTTCAAAATGTTCAACAGTATATTTATTAAATAGTAAAGACATACAGTTCGTACAACAACGCAAAGTCCGTCTTCAAATATGCTACCTATCGACGTCATTCATTATGATGTCATTCAACACGTCGCGTAGTTGTTTATGACGTCATAGGATGGGTTTATAAAGTGGAAAGGTCTGTTGATCTTCATCTAGATATTAATGTCACTAAAAGCTGTTGCTTACCTGTATAGTTTTCTGGAAATTGAGATTCAGAAAGTGCAGGGATCGATCCCCACAAAGCGTGGGTGGACCTCAGATAGAGATGGGCGTGGCAGAGCTAATTCTGGATTCCTACATTGTGTTGCTTTTTCATACACTTGGGAGTGAATATTGGTGGCGATACTGCTATTAGTATCAAGCTTCATGGATCAAACTGTTCAGGAAATCTAATTTAGCCTCTGGGATTTGTCACGAACATGTGGTAAAATAGAACACAAACATTGGCTGCAATGAAAATATATATATCTGTCACAGCCACACGATTCATCATCATCAGAAAATAGGGTGTGCTTAATAGCCCTGTAAACCTTTACTTTTTTAACCATTGAATGTTTTTAAAAATGTAAATTTTCTCTTAGAGAACGTCCATTTGCAGACCAAGAGAAGACTATTTTTGAAAATTTACCACTGGAATGACTGGCTCGGATACCGAGCCAGTCATTCCAGTGGTAAATTTTCAAAAATAGTCTCCTCTTGGTCTGCAAATGGACATTTCTCAAGACCACTTCAAAAGCTGTATCGGCTGACTTGAGTGTTAAAGGGTTAATAGTGGTCAAGTCGGCCACAACTGAGATCTGTAGTGGTCTTGACTCTTGGACAATGCTCATAATTGCATGTCAAGAACATTTTTGAAAATCTGCCACTGGAGTGATTGGCTCGGTAAGTTTGTCAGTTATTACAGTGGTCAACTTCAAAAAATTATTTTTGACCGATCCAGACTATTAAAGGGTTAATAGTCAAGATTGGTCAAGAATTTATTTGAAATGTTAAATTAGTGAATGTCCATTCACAGGCCAAGAGAAAACTTTTTTTGAAAAATTATCACTGGAATGACTTACTCCGTTATCGAACCAGTCATTCCAATGGTAAATTTTCAAAAATAGTATTCTCATGTTCTGCAAATGGACATTTCTCAAGACGACTGCACATGTCAAGAATTTATTTGAAATTTTTGATTAATGAATGTCCATTTACAGGCCAAGAGAAAACAATTATTTTAAAATTATCACTGGAAAGACTTGCTCGGTTACTGAGCCAGTCAAACTAGTGGAAAATTTTCAATGATAGTCTTATCTTGGTCTGCAAATGGACATTTATCAAGACCACTATAGAAGCGTTTTTAGCTGGCTTGAGAGTTAAATGGTTATATGATGCTTCAAGATGCTGCAGGTATCACAAGTGCCACACCCAATGTGCAAACCACACCTCACTCTGACCCACTGCCACCCAATGCACAAACCACACCTTACCCTGACCCACTGCCAGCCAATGGCCATTCATCATCACCTAACACACCCATTCCGCAAGAATGCAGTTTTTTTGTTGCGGAAACACATCAGTCATGCACATACCCCTCTCGGTGAGAAAATAGATTTATTGAACAGCAAGCGAGCCCTGAGGTAATGTACAGTCATTCTTGTTGGCCACTGGCCAGACTCAAAACACAAAATTCAGACCTGATAGAATATGAAGGATTGATTTATGGGAACGTGTCCCTCATCTGGCAGCCATCTTTCAACCAACCATCCCAGCCAGACAGAATAAATTCCTGATAAAATTATTACTGCCAAGAACATGCATAGATCAAAGTATCCTACCTGCCAATCAATGGCCATTTTATGTAAGAGGAAACCATCGAGACAGGACACCACAACTCAGAAATGAATAAAACGCACTGTTGAATATTTTGAACATAATTGAAATGGAAGAGTTTGCTACCCTTAAGCCCACATATCAGTCAAAAACTGCTTCTGCAGTGATCTTGAGAAATGTGTCAACATTGCGGACCATGAGAACTCTTTGAAATTTTTCCACTGGAATGACTGGCTCGATAACCGAGCCAGCCATTCCAGTGGGAAATTTTCAAAAATAGTCTCATGGTCTGCAAATTGACATTTGTTTGAGAAAACTGATATTTTCTTAAGGCTAGCTTAAAGGTTTAAGGCAGGAATGGCTTCAAATCAAATTACGTCCAAATTGAATTCAACAGAACATTTCTTACCTTGTGTCCAAAATTGTACTAACTAAATTCTACCATGTTTCTGTTTGTTTTGGTCACATGTATGTTAACTTATTTATGAGCTGCATTATATGTACATTGCTGTAACCCTGATTGATGAAAACTTGCAAAAGAGTAACCCGAGATTGCGCCCAATCGCAACCCCAGATTCTTGTAACATATTTTTTAATTTTTTTATTTCCAACATTCTTTTTTATTTTCTCAGTAGTACTAAGGATCACGACCAAACTTGTGGAATCTTAACTGCCTGCCTGTTGAATTTCAGCAGATTACATTCTCCATGGGCTTTACTGCGCTCTCGATATGCTGAATATTTTGAAAACAATTTGATTGAAAGTTGTTGGTGGCTAAGCCACTAACAACTTTCAGTCAAATTGTATTCAAAATATTCAGCCGATCCAGAGTTATTGCCCATTGAACTTATTATGGCCTCCAGCAGTCAGACTGTTAGTTCATGCATGGGCAGACTTTCCAGCGTTAAAATTTGCGCTAAATCGGACTAGCAGTTTCCGAGATATCCAGACATCCGGAATCAGATCTAATCCGATCCAAATTTTTAATACAGATCACATCTAATTCAGCCTATTATATTCTGCGATATCTCCAAGTCCAGAATTTGATCCGATCTGGATCAGGATTTTGTGATCATCGTCAAAGTACGGAAATCATCTTGCAGAGCAACATCTTTTCTGTGTTAACCCTTTAATGGGCAAGCCGGCTGAAACCAGCTTCTGTAGCGGTCCTGGGAAATGCCCATTTGCAGGCCAAGAGAAGACTATTTTTGAAAATTTACCACTGGAATGACTGGCTCGATAACTGAGCCAGTCATTCCAGTGGTAAATTGTCAAAAATAGTCTTCTCTTGGCCTGCTAATGGACATTTTCTAAGGGAAAATTGAAATTCTCTTGACCAAATTTGACCATGAAGGCATGAAAGGATTAAGGTTTGAAAACGCACGCACACATGCACATATTGACAGACACGAAAACAAAACAGTCTTCCCATTACAGGATGACAAGGGTGACTATTAACCCGTACACACTCAAAATTGGCCGAAAACTGCTTCTGCAACATTTGGTCTTGCGAAATGTCCATGAGACGACCATGAGACTGTTTTGAAAATTTACTACTGGAATGACAGTCTCGATAACCGAGCCAGTCATTCCAGTGGTAAATTTTCAAATATAATCTTACATTTCTCCACAAATGAACACTTTCTATGAGAAAATTGAACAATTTTATTAACAAATTTGATTATTAGAAAAATGATATAATATAATATACAAACCTTTCTCATCCTGGTCCTGAGTAAGGCATCCACAAAACTCCCACATCACGACAGCGCTACCAGTAATAATTGCCCATCAATAACTATATCCAGAAATTCCACGGTTCCAATTACAACGAAATATTGGCTGAATCTAATAATTGTATTAACGCATCAATGGCTATAAAATATGGTCAGGAAAATCAAATTATTTGATCACTGAATGTCCATTTGCAGGCCAAGAGAAGACTATTCTTTATAAACTTACGACGGGAATGACTGGCATGGTTATCGGGCCAGTTATTTCGGTGGTAAATTTTTAGAAATATTATTCTCTTGTCCTTGCAAAGGGACATTCCTCAAGATCACTGGTTTTGGCCGTCTTCACCAGGTAAGGGTTAATGAGTGCAGGAATGTTAATATCTAGCACCATACTATTGATGTTTCAAAAACAAATTCTCTTCTGATTAACCCGTTCACGCCGAAGTCGACCAAAAACGGCCTCTGCAGTGTCTTTGAGGAATGTCCATTTACAGGTCAAGAAGACCATTTTTGAAAATCTACCACTGGAATGACTGGCTCGATTATCGAGCCAGTCATACCACTGGTAAATTTTCAAAAATTGTATTTTTTTGGTCTGCAAATGAACATTCAATAAGCAAATATGTCTATTTTAAAAATAAAATTTAGCCATTAAACGATTAACCCTTAAATTGCCAGTGTCTCAATTTCACGACATCTATACAGGAAAGCTGTTGAATATTTTGAATGTAATTTGACTGAAACCTGCTACTGCCGATAATGGGCTGAGTAACAGTTCTCCGCAAAACTGGTTTCAAAATATTCAAAAGCATTTCTCTTACATCGCTGATTAGTTGTCGCTTCTGATCAGTGAGAGTTTAAGGGTTAATACATAAATCTAAAGAAAAACACAAATTTTTTTTAATAAAAATTGTTATAATGTGAGAAAATCACACAATCGCAGACTTAAGCTTTAAACATTAGACAATAGTACATTGTAAATTTAGACACATTGTATTCAGTCTGAATATGGCTATAAAATATAGTACAGGTCAGAAAAGTTTTCCTAAACAAAAATAAAACATAACTTAGTTGAATATTTTGAACATAATTGGATTGGAAGACATTGCTGCCTTCGAGGCAGCAATGTCATCTAATCCAATTATGTTCAATATATTCAACAGAACATTTCTTACATCGTTTTCAAAATTGTACTAGTTAACATTTTAACTTACTTATGAGCTGTATTGTATCTGACACCCGCTATATTTAGCAAATACAATTTACCAGATCAAGATCTAATGGAAACAGAGGGAATTATACTGGCTGGAGACAGCTGGAAACACAGCATGTTTGAAATTCCTGACTTCTAGCCAAATTACGAAAGACAGATGGAAATAAATAATAAGCTCGCTTTCATTTATCATTTCGGTAAGCTGAATAATAAACGGGTTTTACCCCTAAATTGTGCACACTATCAATTTTTTACATTGCGATCAAATTCGAAACCTGATTAATAAAAAATCTTCTTGAGAAAGTGTCAATTAACATTAACCCCCTAGCACTCAAGCCTTCAGCGGTGGTCTAGAGAAATGTCAATTCACAGGCCAAGTACACAATTTCTTAATCTACCACCGGAATGGCTGGCTAGATAATTGAGCCAGTCATTCCAGAGATAAATTAAAAAAAATAATCTCTTGATCTAGAAATAGATATTTTCTTGAACAAAATTTGTGTGTTAAAGGGTTACTTATCAAATCCATTCTCTCTAGTCTCTAGGCAGCGGGATCATCGAACGTGAAATTGTTGCGGAACTGGAACCAATTCCAGATTCCCTTTCATAACAGAACTGTTGCTGTAAGTTGTTGTTGTTATCCATTGACAACAGGAAATTATTCAGTATATTTCAAGGTTGGCTTCCATCTATTTAGATCAAACTTACTGATAAGTACAGGGTTCAGCACCAGTTTAGCACGAGGAAATTCACAATAATCCATTAGAAATATCACCTACAGCACATCTCAGAAATAAATTATAATATTTATGAAACAAAATAAAAAGTAAGTGTTTTGAATATTTTGAACATAATTGGATTGTCTTCATATCCTCAAAATATTCAATAACTTTTATTGTATCTCCGAAAATGCTGGTCCCGATCCCAGGATTATTCGTAATAAAATAGACATCCCAGAGAGGTACATGTAGATAATATTTCTTTATTATTTATTATATCGTTTTCAAGATTGTACTCACGACATGTTTCTGTTTTTGAAACAGTTTAACTTATTAACCCTTACCACTCTGGTGTCAAAATTAAGAATTTTCAAATTAAAGTAAAAGATGAACTGGTGTTTATTTTTCAATAATTTTGGTGGAAGATGGTGCTGTCGTAGACAGCAACATCTTCCACAAAAATTGTTGAAAAATGTACACTAGTTTCTTTGCTATTGACACTGTACAAGATAGAATATTGACATCAGGGGACTAAGGGTTAATGCGCTGTACTGTAAGATTCAATGACACCCAAAAATTAACCATTTAATGGTCACAATCTGTCAAGACAATCTAAATTTGTACCTAGTGAATACCTATTTGCCGAGTATTTTTGAAAAAATCTTAAAAAACAGTATCCTCTTCATCTGCAAGTAGACATTTCTCAAAAGCACAGTATTTTCAGCCCGCTTGTTTAGTGACATTTGTCCGAAGTAGTGCCTCCGCAGAACCAGTAATTCAGAATGTAAGTGGCGACTTAAGGATCGCTGAAGAGAAATAATTTAGATCGATCAAAACTCTAGATCATCGTAGAAGCTACATAATCACGCCAGCCCTGTATTTATTTACAGGCAATTCTCCGAATCAGAATCAAAGATTATTTGGTACGGTAAACGGCAGTTGGTTCCTGACATGATTCGACATCCAGTAGTCACAATAAATCAGATTAATCAAGTGATGACTGTCTGGAAGGGTCTACTAAAAGTTGATTATCTGAATCGTACATAGGTTATTTTGGCAAAGATTCCTGCCATGGGTCACATTTGACCTTCAGCGTTGAAATGAACAATAGCTTCAATAACACAATTTCAGTGCAATAATCTTTTTCACACAGAATTGGGCCAAAAACCGACTGATATGAAAATTGATATTCTTTTTTCGTTTGACGGCAAGTTGCTGTTCTTTTAGGCAGCAATAGCACTCAGACAAATTAGTTTGTAAAAGTATGCAGTAGGGTATTATTGATACATTTAGGAATAAATCGTAATAACGAAATTCACAAAGGGGTCAAAGCAGTCGACGGTTGAAAGTGCCTCTTTAATGCCTGAAATTCCAGTGTCTCAATATGAACACAACTGTACAGGGAAGCTGTTGAATATTTTGAAAGTAATTTGACTGGAGTCTGTTGCTGCGATCTATAGGCAGCAACAGTTCCAAGTCAAATCAATTTCAAAATATTCAACAGAATATTCCCTACATAGCAAAGAATTTGCTGCTTCTGGTCTTTGATGGTTAAAGGGTTAATCCTTTAAATCTGGAATTTGTTAGAAAAATTTCAATTTTCTCATAGAAAACGTCGATTTGCAGACTAACTATTTTTGAAAATTTACCACTGGAATGGCTGGCTCGGTTATCGAGCCAGTCATTCCAGTGCTAAATTTTCAAAAATAGTCTTCTCTTGAACTGCAAATGGACATTTCTCAAGACCACCGCAGAAGACATTTTTGGCTGATATGAGCGTAAGCGGCCAAAAATGGCTTGTGCGAGTGCTGGTGAGAAATTTCCATTTTCTTATAGAAATCGCCCAATTTGTAGACCAAGAGTCAATCTACAATAATTGGAAATTAACCACTGGAATGCCTGGCTCAATCCAGTCACTCTAATGCTAAATTTAAAAGAAATATTAAATCTTGATCTGCAAACGGACATTTTCTATAAGAAAATTGAAATTTCCTTGACAAAGTTCTACAACCATCAAACGGTTAAATGCTGTCTAGAATTTCCATGATTTGTTCTAGGAGACTCAGATTAACCCTCTCAGTCCCATAGGCCGGATAGAACATATTCTTTATGATACAAGAAATATTAACTTAATGGAAATTGCAGGCAGTGAAGAAGGCTTCTCGTAAAAATAAGTTAATTAAGCAACCTGGCAAAGCAATACATGTATCTGCCAAAGCAATAACAGGAACTGGCAAACTGACACCAAAGCCATACAAACACTTCCAGCTATAAATATTATATTAAGAAGAACGTCAATCAGACATTGCTAAAGTATGCCCCCCCCCACCCACCCGATTTAGCCAGTCACAACCTCCCACCCAAGATTGGTCCCCGTGACTGAGCTTTGACACCAAAATCGATAGGGTTCTTCGAAACACCAAGGACAAGCTCCCACCCAAGATTAGTAACGATCCCTTCAATCGAACTCGAGTTATCATCCGGAAACGCAATATTAGATGTACATCATTAATTAGGTCACAGTGACCTTAAGCTTTGACTTAAAAATCGATAGGGTTCTTCGGACCTCCAAGTAAAAAGCTCTCATGCCAGATTGGTAATGATCCCTTCAATACTAAGAACTTGAGTTATCATCCGGAAATGAATGCCCGAACGGACGGACAAAGCACACGCTATATAACTCCCTTACATTTATATGGGGGAACATAATTATTTATTTAAATAATTGAATTACTTTGGACTCTTTAGCACTCATATCACCCAAAAATGGCTTCTGCAGTGGTCTTGAGAAATGTCCATTTGCAGACCAAGATATGACAATATGTATGAAAATTTACCACTGAAATGACTGGCTCGATAACCGAGCCAGTCATTCCAGTCATAAACTTTCAAAAATAGTATTCTCTTGGTCTGCAAATGGACATTTTCTATGAGATAGTTGAAATTTTCTTGAACAAATTCGAGGGTTAAAAGGTTAATCCAATCGCTTACTGATTGAATCATGAATATATTTCAAAATTTAGCACAGAAAAAATGTATGAAGGATAGCCAGTCTAAATGCAAGAGACCACACTGGCATGACTGGGCTACACTAAGCAACTTGACACGCGTATGTATATTAAACATCTACACACCCACAAACACTATGTACACAACTAATAGAAACTGTCAAAATTCATCAGCTCATCTATCCATTGATAAATCTACAATGAATTCCACAATGTATCTCACAGGAACCTTGGACTGCTTGCTCATAAAGCGACTGATCATCAAATATATAATTCAAAATTAGATACAGTTATAGAAACACACACTGGTAATATTATAATTGCAATGTCCATGATTATATATACACATAAGTAGCCTTCAATCATCAATCAATTCTATGCTAAACCTATATATATATATATATATATATATATATATATATATATATCGCAATTATACACTCGCTGTAATGAATCGTTGCACGAATGAACATAAATCTGTTGCAAAGACAATGCTTTACTATCTAGAGAGTAGAGAATGAACTCTACCACTAACCCTTTCTGGACTAAAATCCCCAAATAAGTTTACATTTAAACCCAAAACACTTACACATAAGTAGCAATTAAGTGAATATTTTGAAACTAATTTTCAAGACTGTTAAGACAGTTTCCTGCCAAAGTTATTTCGAAATATTCAACAGTTTTCCAGCATGATTGATATAAACGGGGCATCAACAGGTCCCAGTCCAATCAGTTTCAAAATATTTAAAAGAATATTTATTACATCATAAAGAATTGTCATTTCTGGTCTGTACGGGTTAATTAACCCTTTAATGGTCAAATTAGGTCAAATTTTTAAAAATATTTTCTTATTAAATGTCCATTTACAGACCAAGATAATACAATTTTTTTTAAATTTATCACTGGAAGGACTGGCTTGGCTATCGAGCCAGTCATTCCAGTGGTAAATTTTCAAAATTTGTGTTCTTTTGGCCTGTAAATGGATATTCCACAAAACCATAGCAGAGGCTGGTTTTGGCCGGTATGACCATTAAAGGGTTAAAAGCTTATTTGCTGAATAATGCACTACTATCATGCAAAACGATGAACCATTGCATCGTGGGAAGACACCAGAATCCGTCCTCAATACTAACAAGTAACGATATATAGCGTGTATTTATAATCCTGGTTGCCGGTCGTTGCACATTTTATTGATTATTAGATGATTCATAAGTGATACGATCGTGTGTACATATATATTGTATTTTATAATAGAGATTCTAGACAAGTGATGCTCCGCATCGCTCGCTAATTTCCAGAAAAGCATTCAGCTCAGGCTCGCCTGACAACGCAATATACCATCTATTTAATACTCAGTTCCGTTTATACGTAGCGAACAGAATTATTCAGCACAAACTTGTCCGACTTTAAACACAGTCTGTGAGGATTAAATGGTTTTAAAGGAAATCTGTCTATATATAGATATTCTCCAGAGTTTAACAGTCGAATTTGTTCAAGAGAATTTAAATTTTCTTATAGAAAATGTCTATTTGCAGACCAAGAGAAGGCTATTTTTGAAAATCTACCTCTGGAATGACTGGCTCGGTCATCGAGCCAGTCATTCCAGTTGTAAATTAAAAAAAATAGTCTTCTCTTGGTCTGCAAATAGACATTTCTCATGTCCACTGCAGAAGCCGTTTTTGGCTGATATGAGTGTTAAAAGTTTAAATCACCAAGAAACTGAAACATCGAAAATACAGTACCGACACTGGAAGGTTGAACTTGAAAATTAGCTTCCTGAAGATAACTCTGACACAGCTTGTTGGATTGGTTAAACATGTTACATGTGCATTGAACTATACAGTATGTATGGGGAAAATTGGATAATTACAAATTTCATCAGGCTTCGATCTCCCCGAAAATCTAGTTAAATAGACGTGGGAAAAATAATTAGCCTTTTAACCCTTTAACATGCATACCAGCAAAAAATGGCTTCTGCAGTGGTCTTGAGAAATGTCCACTTGCAGACCAAGAGAAGACTATTTTTGACAACGTTGATAATCAAGCCAGTTATTCCAGTGGAAAATTGTCAAAAACAGTCTTCTCTTGGTCTGCAAATGGACATTTTCTATGAGAAAATTTAAATTTTCTTGAACAAATTTGAGGGTTAAAGGGTTAATGGTCAAGCTAGCCCAAACTGGCCTATGTAATGATCTTACACGATGTCCATTTGTGTGCCAAGGGAAGTCTATTTTTGAAAATGTATCAATGGAATGCTTGGCTCATGCACGGAGTCCATCGATAAATTTTCATAAAAAAGAATCTTCAGGTAGGTCTGTAAATGGACATTTCTTCACTCAGCAAAATTTCCTTGACTAATCTTGATGCATAACTGTCTGGCCGCTGCAACTCACTCGATAATAATCTCAATGAGCAATTACTCTGGACTTGCTGAATATTTTGAAAATAATTTGACTGAAAGTTGTTAGTGGCCAAATATTCTTTTTAATATTTTGAAACTTTCAGTCAAATTGTTTTAATAATTACCATTTGGATTTAAACCACTTTACTGGTCAATAAGAAGGGCAGCGTCATCACCTATTATACCATACTCATTTTTGTCTGGATTAGAGAATTCCCATGGATTTCCACGCCAAGAGGAAGATAAATCTTGAAAATTGGATGGAAAAAGCAAGATAAAACTATTTTTGAAAATGTACAACTGATTCGATTATCCAGTGGAAGAATTTCAGACGTGTTCTCCTGCTTTCTTCAAAATGACCGCAGCATCTGCTTTTGGTCTGCTTTACAATTAACTGTCCGCCTGCGAATTTCTGCAGTCTATATTTTCCATGGGATTTAAACTCTGGACGTGCTGAATATTTTGAAAACAATTTGACTGAAAGTTGTTGATGGCTAGTCAAATTGTTTTCAAAATATTCAGCACAACCAGAGTTATTGCCCATTGAGATTATTGTCTAGCGGCCTGCAGCGGTCAGCCAGTTAAAAAGTAAAATAAATGAAATAATTTTAACTTGTAAGACATTACACACAGATTGATACAAGAGCTAAGGCACGCAAGAGACAGAAAGATACGACTCATCTGATCCTCGAGATCAAAGCATTGTTAGAAACAAAACTCCACCACACATGTATTATATCCCCATGAACTACTAAAGCTAATTTGCTCGAAATATCACGGAGCGCGACACCGAATCTAGAGCTACTTAGGATGAATAAAACTGGTCAATGCGATCCCTACGACTGTGTCACACTTCCAATGACACCAAAGTCATTTAGAAATCAGCCGCATGGCTTCGGTTGTCCAGCTCTGAAATCCACCCTGTTTCTGAGCATGGCTGGATGGCTTAGCGTAAATGTATAATCAGTCCAAAGGCATAAAAGACTACGTTGGTGACAGGAGTTTCAGCAAAACTTACTAGCGCCCAGAAACCCGGAATGTCTTCTGTACAGCGGGATAGCTAAATCTGTTTACTCAGGAGGAAAATAGACAGATAAAAAAAGAATGCACGAATCACTCCAGAGCAAGATCTATAGCCAGAAACAGAAGTGTCTCCTGATAATAGACTTAAATCAACTGCAACCAGATAGCAATGGATTGCCAGCAAATTGTTTTTGAAAATCAAGAAAATTTTTAAGATTAAAAAATATAGTACGCCATGAGTTTAATGCATTAACGCACTAGCTAGCAAAAAAAAAAAGAGGCGATTCTACAGTCGTCTTGCAGATCAAGGACTTCTTTTGAAAATTTACCACTGGAATGGCTGGCTTAATAAGAGAGCCAGTCATTACAGTGATACATTTTCAAAAATAATCTCTGAGTTTTGGTCTACAAATGGACATTTTCTTTGAGAAAAGTATGAAATTATTAACCCTTTAACAGTCAAATTTGTTAAAGAACATTTCAATTCTCTCATAAAAAATGTAAATTTGCAGACCAAGAGAAGACTGTTTTTGAAAATCTACCACTGGAATGACTGGCTCGGTTATCAAGCCAGTCAGTCCAGTGGTAAATTAAAAAAAAAAGTCTTCTCTCGGTCTGCAAATGGACATTTCTCAAGACCACTGCAGATGCGGTTTTTGGCTGCTATGAGGGTTAAACGGTTAATCCTTGAAATTCTACAAACTCAATTTCAAAAACAACTATAAAGGAAAGCTGTTGGAATATTTTGCTGTTAGGAAGCATTATTCCCGGTCAAATTTGTTTCTAAAATATTCATTCCATACATCCTTAAAGAATTGGTCATTTTTGGTGTTAAATAGTTATTTAAATCAAAATAAAACCATTTTCAATCAGACTTAGTCTTAAAAAATCAAGTTTCAAATTTAAGGCGGAAATCTGATTAATAGTTTGAAAATAATTTTAAGTGGAAGTCATTGTTGCCTAGGAGTTTAAAAAAAAAATACATATCATGTCTAACCCTTTAACACTCATATCAGCCAAAAACCTGAGAAATGTCCATTTGCAGGCCAAAAGAAGACTATTTTTGAAAATTTACCACTGGAATGACTGGCTCGATAACCGAGCCAGTCATTCCAGTGGTAAATTTTCAAATATAGTTTTCTCTTGGTCTGAAAATGGACATTTTCTTCGAGAAAGTTGAAATTTTCTTGAATAAATTCGAGGGTTAAAGGGTTAAGCATCAGCTATATGGTATGCTATGGTATTAACCCTTTAATCCTTTAACACAAATTTGTTCAAGAAAATTTAAATCTTTTCATAAAAAATGACCATTTACAGACCAAGAGAAGACTATCTTTGAAAATTTACCAATGGAACGACTGGCTCGGTTATCGAGCCAGTCATTTCAGTGGTAAATTTTCAAAGATAGTCTTCTCTTGGTCTGCAAATGGACATTTCTCAAGACTACTGCAGAAGCCATTTTTGGCTGCTTTGAGCTTTAATGGGCTCGACCATTAAATGGTTAATATAAGATGGCACTGGAATACATTCACAAAGCATTTGTGAGCTGATGAATTGTAGCATCTGTGAGAAGAAGTGTGGAAATAATACAAGCTTGAAAGAGAATTTGCTACTAGAATTCATAAATACGTACTCAGGTCAGATCTGTTAGAAGTCTGGATTATTTTATTTAAAATGGAGCAATAAAAAAGTTTCCGAGATGTTCGTCCTGATTTCAGGATAATACATAATTAGGAAAATTAGTTACCTCTCCGCGTCGAATTTGTTTGAGTATAGCTTTAATGATCATCTCAGCTCACTTATTCAGGAGTAATTGTCAGTCACTGGCTATGTCACTCTGGTCAGTTCTTGTGGAGTCACGTTACAGGATTGATGGTAGACGGTTGGCATACGCTGGTAGCCCTTGTCTCGGTTCATGGTTGGTCGGTGTTTAAAGAATTCAACAGGCTCCTTGACCTTCCGTGACGCGACCAGCGACTGCCAGTTATCACTGAAGAAATGACCGAGAGGGTACACTCACACAAATCCGTCATCTCGGAGGTAACTTTTTCCTTGTTATTTCTGACAAATGTCTGATGTGATTCAGTCAGTCAAAGATGAATATTAACTCCAGAGATTATTAGGTCCAGAGTTTGTGATCTCCACCACGGAAGGTAGACATAATAAATGTTTTCACCCGTTGTTTGTTTCTTTACTTGCAAACAAGGATATTTATAAAAGCTATGTGAAAAATCAGATGAGGATTGGTCAATTGAGGACAAGTTTAGCTATGCCCCGCCTATCTCTAACTAAGCTCCACCAAAGCTTTGACCGTGTTGGGATTGATTGATCCCTGCACTCTCTGAATCTCAATTTCCAGGAAACTATACAGGCAAGCTGTTGAATATTTTTTGAAACTATATTGACTGGCTGCTATTGCTGCCATAAGCATCAAGTCAATTTAGTTTCAAAATATTCAACAGTATGTTTATTAAATAGTAAAGACATACAATTTGTACAACCTGACAGACTATTAAGCGTTTAAGACGGACTAAACCGAGCCATTCATGATGTAATTAATTATGACGTCAGCCTACATGTGACGTAGTTGATTATGGCGTCATCTGATTGACCGAGAAACTAGATTCCTCAGTTGTGGTAAAAGAACAATACCTTAAAGCATTAACCATTTAATGGTTAGGCCGGTCAAAAACGACTTCTGCAGGTCATGAGAAATATGAATTTGCAGGCTAAGATGTTTGAAAATAAATGAAAATGGACTCCACTAAGCAAACGTTTTGCTTTCCATAACCATTAACCTGTTAGTGGTCAAATTTGGTCAAGAAAGTTTAAATACCTGCCAATTGAAGTCTACTAACAGACGAAGAGAATACAATTTTTTGAAAATTTATCACTGGAATGTCTGGCTCGGTTATCGAGCCAGACATTCCTGTGGTAAATTTTCAAAAATTTCTTTCTCTTTGACTGTAAATAGACATTCCACAAGAGGCTGGTTTGGGCCGGCATCATGGCTATTTGAAATTAAATGAAAATGGACTCCACTAAGCAAACGTTTTGCTTTCCATAACCATTAACCTGTTAGTGGTCAAATTTGGTCAAGAAAGTTTAAATACCTGCCAATTGAAGTCTACTAACAGACGAAGAGAATACAATTTTTTGAAAATTTATCACTGGAATGTCTGGCTCGGTTATCGAGCCAGACATTCCCGTGGTAAATTTTCAAAAATTTCTTTCTCTTTGACTGTAAATAGACATTCCACAAGAGGCTGGTTTGGGCCGGCATCATGGCTATTTGAAAATAAATGAAAATGGACTCCACTAAGCAAACGTTTTGCTTTCCATAACCATTAACCTGTTAGTGGTCAAATTTGGTCAAGAAAGTTTAAATACCTGCCAATTGAAGTCTACTAACAGACGAAGAGAATACAATTTTTTGAAAATTTATCACTGGAATGTCTGGCTCGGTTATCGAGCCAGACATTCCCGTGGTAAATTTTCAAAAATTTCTTTCTCTTTGACTGTAAATAGACATTCCACAAGAGGCTGGTTTGGGCCGGCATCATGGCTATTTGAAAATAAATGAAAATGGACTCCACTAAGCAAACGTTTTGCTTTCCATAACCATTAACCTGTTAGTGGTCAAATTTGGTCAAGAAAGTTTAAATACCTGCCAATTGAAGTCTACTAACAGACGAAGAGAATACAATTTTTTGAAAATTTATCACTGGAATGTCTGGCTCGGTTATCGAGCCAGACATTCCCGTGGTAAATTTTCAAAAATTTCTTTCTCTTTGACTGTAAATAGACATTCCACAAGAGGCTGGTTTGGGCCGGCATCATGGCTATTAAAGAGTTAAAAGCTAATGGTACGTTTGTAAATGCTTACCTTCCCTGTACATATCGAGTGAACACTCGCCGATACTCTCATCACCGACTGATCCAACACTCATGAACGACATCTGTAGCGGCTTCATTCCGGGTCGACTCAACGGGTGAACATTCAAACTTTTCGGTGGATCAACTTTTGTCACAACAGCGTCATCATCGCGATACGGTGTTGATGCTATCACAGATCCCTCATGAAAAGTTAACTCATTCTCCTTGTTCATTTCAGTTTTAGTCGAAGAACAATTTTGTGATTGCCGCATAATATTGGCATCAGGTGATGCCTTTAGCGCTTGAGGTTTTGGAGAAGAAAGGGACCTTTCACTAGAGCTGCTACTCTTTTCTTTAAACTTGTGATAGATATTACGATCTACGCTTGTATTTTGTTCGATCGATTTCAAAATACGGTTAGTGCTATCCGGTAACTGTCTGTGAGTTTTCTCATTAGTAACTTTCTCCTGGTCATCATGTGGAGATTGAGGAGTTGTTATGGCATTGTCACGTGACTTAGAACTTGCGCGCGATCTCATTCGCCCGAGCAGCTTTGTGAGTGATCGACGACCTTTACCCCTTGATAACTGGTTTCCTGACTGTTCACTGTCCATGGACCCAGCCTCACTGACACTTAAACTCTGCTCACTGCCTTCGGCAGAACTAGTACTACTTTTCCCAGGTTTTCGCCTTAAGTTCGGTGAGATCCTTTTAAAGAAGTTACCAATACTAGAGCTTAACGATCGTTTTGAACCACTTAAAGGTTTACTATTGTCCATTGATGAATCTCCTGGCATTGTATTCGATCGCTCAGCCCGGATCTCTGGCTCAGGTGAATGTGACTTCTCGTCAGCTTTAGGATCATTTGGCGGTGTTTTCAAACAACTTTCTGATATTAGATCCGGTACAAGCTCATGGAAATTAACCTCGGCTAATCTCCGGACTTCATCAGAATAGTGAGCATGTATAGCCTTACGATAACTCACAGTCCTGTCATGAACGTAGTCCCTCTGAATATTGGTCCTGTGAGGTTTTACCGGGATATTAGCTTCATCACTAGTGTACACGCCTGAATCACCTGTAGCCTGTGACACTGACAGTCCAATAGGTTCACTAGGCAGACGAGTTCGCAAAGGTTTTGGCGTTATATTTGGCATACTATTAGTTGTGGGTGATCTCCCATTAGCTGGTGGTGACACAGTAATGGGTGATGGACCCACTATTTGGCCTCGAGTGTTTTGTTCTAATAAAGAAGCACCATTTATCTGTTTAATAACATACGGAGATAATTTTTGTAAATCGGCAGAGTAGTCGCCCATGGATGTGTCATCGGAGACTGAGCTGAAACTCACTTGAGCATTCTCTGGACTATTTTTATGCCATGTTTTTAGCCTTGGACTAACCTCAAATGAAGATAATTGTCTAGGACTATGCTCTAGGTCTTCATCGCGTCCAGATAGATCTGTCAGGACACTTTCTTCAGTGTCCGAGTGACGTACAGTAACTTTTTCATCATACGTCACATGTTTTGGGCTTGATTTCTTACGCTTTCGAACATGAGGACTCTTGGACCGACTGCGACTGGATGTAGTCGAGGCTACTAAACTCGGACTAATTGAACGTGTTCGATCAGATGTCCATATTCGCATCGGTGCTGTCACGGCAGAAAGACTGGTTCGATAAGGTTGCGGAACCCGCGGAATCACCTCGAGCATGTCTTCGTCATCATCGCGTGCCGCACTCCGACTCCGATGTCGTGTAATGTGATCAGCGTGGATCCGTGAGAGTTGACGAGAGCTTCGGTTATCCAGCACAGACACAAATTCACCGCTAGTAGACATGGCTAGGATATATTTTTGGCAGGATGTGGACGTGGATGTGGTGAGCTCAGACACTCAATAAACGAACTCCATGCCAACACATTTCTGAAAATAGTAAAATTATTTTTTTTGTATTAATTAATTTTATTTTATTTGTCACTGAGCAATATGCTTAATTAATTGCTCTGTTTATTTTGTTGGTTTATAATAAATATGCTTATATTCATTCATTCACATATATACTTTTTTATTCTGTTACTTCATTTATTCATATACATGTATAAGATTATTACAACACAGCTAGATCTGTTCGGTATACCGTATTTACCGTACGGTATCGGTATCACGACAATATCGAAATACTGTAGCGAGCAAATCTCAAATTACCAAAATTTTGATACTGTTACATCGGTGCTGCGCAAATCTCAAAATATTCAACTTTTTTATTAAGAAAGGTTACCACAATTACAGCTCACAAAAACATAATCATATTAACTTTTGTGCATTTGTCATGTCCAAATATTAGTGCACCATTATTCTTGTTGAGTAAGAATGATCCTCTAATGATTCGAAGCAACCGCAGCAGATTCTGTTGAGCCAGAAATACCACAGGTCAGTTGAAAAAAAATCGTGATTTTCACAATAAATCCTGATAAATATTCTATATCGAATGATGAAACAATAAATGTGGTTATTTTAAAATTAAATCCTGGCACAACTAGGCTCAAATCCGCAAAAATAGATGTTTACGAAAGTCCAAAGATATTCAACTATGATATATTTCACAACTTTACGGGATCGAGGGTGTGTTACAAAAAAGCCAATCAGAGAGCCAGCCGCATTAGGTAGTAATTATAATATGATAATGTCCAATATGGATGCCACAAATTGCGCAAAAGAGAAAAGAATTCCATCAACTTTCCTTGGGCAATTCTCATTATGTCCCGCAGTAAATTTTCCACAATTATTGAATTAGGTTTCTAAGAAGTCTTACAATGAAGCAGGCCATAATATTTTTTAGAAATCTGAGGCTTTAATAAGGATTAGTATGGATTTAACAGCGACTGATTTTGTGCGTTGATGATGAGATTCACAGATTTACGACATTCTCTGGCGATATGAAGGCTTTTTTAATTATCAGGATTTTTGTAATAAAGTCAAAGAAATCTAACATGGTCAAACGATAACAGCCATAAAAGTTAATATGAATACATTAGTTCGCCAATTGCAATTAATGATTTATTTTTTGTGACATTTGGTTGTTTTCAGATTCACTGTGATTGCAAAGTAATGTAGCCGAATATAACCCATTCTTGCGTCACCAGCGGGCTAGCCAGGCATCGTAACACTACTATCTTACAGTGACAGATATTATCAATGTACAGTATAGTATCAATGCAATACCGATACCATACCGATACAGAGGTAATTGGGCCCAAAAATACAGATACCGGTACCGAACATAAAATATCAATACCGAACAGCTCTAAACACAGCCCATAAATAGCTACGCTCCACCCACACCACACTCGTGTTGGGATCGATCGATCGATGAACTCCTTGACTATACATGTATCAATTTCCAGAAAACTATACCGGTACTCTGTTAAATATCTTGAAAATAATTTGACTGGGCGCTGTTCCTGCCTATGGCAGCAACATGGTCCAGTCAAATTAGTTTCAAAATATTCAACAGAATGTTTATTAAATGATAAATACATACAATTCGTACAATGTGTCGGACTATTAAGCGTTAAAGACGGACTACATCGTACCATTTATTACATCATGATTATGACTCCAGGCTACACGTCACATAGTTGATTATGACGTCCTATGATGGATGGGCAAACTTGGACCACTGGCTTCCAGTCTGAGTCACAACTATATCACACCTGTTGGATTGCAACAACATATCTTATAGAACCACCATGTTGTGGTTTCAAAAGCCGGTGTCCATTATAAACAGGTTTCACTGTATTGCCACATACTATATAAGAGTAGCATTATATTTCAAGATAGCGACAGTATAATTCATGGAGATTTAAACATTTATCACTCAAATTTGTTCAATAAAATCTTAATTTTCTCATAAAAATGTCCAATTGCAGGCTAAGAGACAAGTATTTTTTTTTAATACCACTGGAACGAGTGGCCATTCTGGGGGTAAAATTTCAAAAATAGTCTGCTCTTGGACTGCAAATGAACCTTTTTCAAGACCAGTACAGAAGCCATTTTTGGCAAAATTTTGTGTCAAAGAGTTAATTCTAAAAAACCGAAATTTCAAAAACCAGCAAAACAAGATGAGTTACCTATTGCACATTTGAAAACAACAAATTATTTACGTTGTAAGCAATATTCTGGAGAATATTTTGAAACTAATTTGACTTGGAGCTGTTGGCGGCAACAGGTTCCACTTAAGTTAGTTTGAAAATATTCACCAGCTTTCCTGTGTTGACTAAGAGGCAACAAACTACAGAAGACAGGTGGTCACATAAATGTCAAAAATAGTTCAAAAGACAGACATCATTGCTAAATACATGTGGTCATTTAAAGCTTTTTGGGTTGCCAAAACTGGCTTCTGAAATGGTCTTGCGGAATGGAATGTCCATTTGTAGGGCAAGAAGAATATTTTTTAAATTTACCACTGGAATGACTGGCTCGATAATCGAGCCAATCATTCCAGTGGTAAAATTTAAAAAATAGTTTTCTCTTGGCCGACAAATGGGCATTCACTAAGCACAAATATAAAGACACAATTGGGCTCATAACCCGGGCAACAATCAATAAGAAACATCTCTTAGTACCACACAATGCATCTCTTTAAACCGTTAATGCTTAAATTTGGTCAGAAAAATCAAATATTTGCTTATTGAATGTCCCTTTTCAAGCTGGAATGACTGGCTCGGTTATTGAGCCAGTAATTCCAGCAGTAAATTTTCAAAAAAAGTCCTCTCTTGGCCTGCAAATGGACATTCCTCAAGACTGCTGCAGTTGCCAGCTTCATACTGAAAGGGGTAGAGCAGTTTTCAGAAATTCTAAAGTACCACCATTCTTATAGAACAACTTGTTTGGTTAAAAAGGACATGTGCCCTCAGGCTCGACTGAAAGTTCAAACATCTTCACAAATCCTCAAATAAGTTCATTTAATATTGTTCTGAATTTGCTACAATTCAAGGGAGACAACTCAATGATACTAAATTCACTTTACTTTAGTAGATCAAGAGTTATCCCCGACTGATTGCGCCAAGGAAATACTTAATCAAAACTAAACACTATTTTAAATTAAAGAGGTAATGCCTAAATCCAATTTTAATATGCTAAATATCCTGACAGCAATTTTAACGGAAAGTCAAGACAGCAACTGCTCCTGAGAGTCACTGAAATTGAAACACTGGAATTTCAATGGTCACAATTGTAAATAACTACAGAATAAATCTTTAACTGTGTCTGCTGCAAGCCACTAGACAATAATTTGAATTGTCAATACCTCGACATGGTGAATATTTTGAAAAAGATTTGACTTACCCACCAACAACTTTCAGTCAAGTTGGTTCCAAAATATTTAACATATGCAGAGTTAAACTCCGTGGAAAATGTGGTCTGTAGAATTTCAGCAGGCAGGCAGTTAAAATATCATCTACCTATATACCATACCCAGAATAAACTGGATTATTAGCCAGCTGATAGAGAAATATTCCTGACAATTTTATTGTACAGCATCAATTATTCAGGGACAGATATAGTAATGAACTGGAGCAATATGAAGACATTCTGTTATATTACACACAATTTGATTTATCCAGGGGAGATGAGCTAAGATCAGTGCTTGGGACCATTTGTAGACCATAATTTGGGGTTTATAGTTCTGGACAGCCACACATACACATGGCCAGACAGACAGACAGATACAGACAGACAGACAGACAGACACACACACACCCTCGGTTAACCAAGCCAGTCATTTCAGTGGTAAATTTTCAAAAATAGTCTTCTGTTTATCTGCATTTCTCAAGACCACTGCAGAAGCCATTTTTAGCCGCTTTTGAGTGTTAAACGGTTAACCTTCAAATGGGTGTTTATGACACAACAATTTAAATTTTCATGACCATAATCAAAGTTTGGTTAATTTCTTACTACATTATAAATTATAGCTTGACCACTGACCAGATATTATATGACTTAACCATTTAATAGTCAAGATGGCCAATACCGGCCTATGAAGTAGTCCTGAACTTGTCCATGTGTAGGCCAATCTTATAAGACTATTTTAAATATTTTACGCCTGGAATGACTAACTCGATAAGCGAGTGGCCAGTTATTTCAGTGCCAAATTTTCAAAAATAGTTTCTTGGCCTGCAATTGGCTGCAAATAGACATTCATTGACTGACTGAGCAAAAATTTTAAATTTTCATTAAAAATTATACACCCACTAAAAGATTACTGTTCAAGTCGGCCAAAGCCGGCCTCTGCAGTAAGTCTTGAGGAACTTGTAAACTTGCAGGCCGATATAATAAGACTATTTTAAATATTTTATATCTGGAATGAGTAGCAAGTGTTTTCAGTGGTAAAATTTCAAAAATAATCTCCTTGCCTTCAAATAGGCATTCACTGACTGACAGAGGAAATGAATTTCCGATTTTCATTAAAAATCCTAACCATTACAGCGTTAAATAACAGCAATAGCACATGTCACTTTTTCAATGGACATTTACATTTTTAGCTATGCCCCGCCCACCTCTAGCTAAGCTCCACCCACGCTTCGCTGTGTTGGGATTGATCGATCCCCGAATGCCATAACTATCAATTTCCTGAAAAATATACAGGAAAGTTGTTAAATATTTTGTAACTAATTTAACTGGCAGCAAAAGCACCCAGTTTAATTAGTTTCAAAGTTATTGTTGCCTTGATGTTTACTAAGAAAAACTAATTTTCTCTAAATTCACAACAAAACAGACTTAATCGTGTAATGGTCTAGAAAATATTACAATTTATGAAAATTTAACACGGGAATGATGGACTCCTTCATAACGGCCAAACGTTCCATTTATAAATTTACAAAAATAGACTTCTCTTGGCCTGTAAATGAATGGCCCACCCTGAGGCAGAAGCCATTTTTGTCTGGCTAATTGACAGCCTTTTAAGGTTAAACAAACAGACAGCTAGACACACTTCCTTTATCCTTATAGTACAGTACACATCATAAATATGTTTAAAAATCTTCCAAAACAAAAACAGAAACATGTTAGTTAGTAAAATTTTGAAAATAGCATATCAAAATACTCTGTGGAATATTTTGAACGTAATTGGATTGGATGACATTGCTGCCTTTAACCCGTAACATTCTGATGTAAAAATTTAATATTTCCAACTTCTGTGATCTGGTGTTCCATCTTTCAACAAATTTGGTGGATCATAATTATGTTGCTCTCTTAACGATAGTGACATCGTCCACCAAAATAGTTGAAAAATGTACACCAGTTTCTTTGCTATTGACGCAGTAAAAGACGGAATATTAACATCAGAGTGGCAAGGGTTTAAACCATTTAATGGTTAAATTTAGTCAAGAAAATTTAAATACCTGCCTATTGAATGTCCATTTACACGCCAAGAGAATACAATTTTTGAAAATTTACAACTGGAATGACTTGCTTGGTTACCGAGTCAGCCATTCCAGTGGTAAATTTTCAAAAATTGCATTCTCTTGGCCTGTAAATGGACATTCCACAGAACCATAACAGAGGCCGGTTTTGGCCAGCATGACCATCAACCCTTAGCACACTGGTGTCAATATTCTATCTTTTACCATGTCAGTAGCAAAGAAACTTGTGTACATTTTTCAACAATTTTGGTGGAAGATGTTGCTGTCTACGACAGCACCATCTTCCACCAAATTTGTTGAAAAATAAACGCTAGTTCATCTTTCACTTTAATTTTAAAATTTAAAATTTTGCAATCAGAGTGGTGAGTGTTAAACGGTTAAGGCAGCAGTCTTCCAATACAATTATGATCAAAATATTTTATTTTGCTTTGGAAATTTTCTAAGTTATTTCTGAATGGTATGTTAGTAACATCCTGGATGGTTGCAAATAATATATAATACACATGTAGATCTAAAATGAATGTAGCATTCCAATCACTGACTCGTCTCCGGTATCAAGCCTGGAAAATCTACCTATATACCAAAACAGATAATATCCCCTGCACTCAGACTCAGGCTAATGATATTACAGAAATCTTATATAACATATATATATAGATATATAACATGGACGAGGGCAGATTCTCTCTTTCAATCCTGTTTCTAGAGTAACAACAGAGAATGATAGAAATCGAGTGAATCATCAGTGGCTGGTTAACCCTATCACTGAGGAATTCCTCATGTCTCATTTTCAACTGAACAACACAAGAAAACTGTTGAACATTTTGAAATTAATTTCACTGGAAGCCATTGCTGCCTTACGCAGCAATTTCTTCCAGTCAAATTAATTTCAAAATTTTCAACAGAATAAGTTTTATATAGTAAAGAAATTACTTTTTCAGGGATTTGTTGGTGAATTGGACTAATAGCGTACTAGCCAAACACTACAATATCATTATATTATGGAAGTTATATATTTTGTTGAATATTTGGAGAATAATTGAGCTGGGAGCCTGGTAAATTATTTCCTAAATATTCAACACTTGGTTACCTATAATAACACTTTATTAACGGTGTATTCAAGAATCTTAAGCAATGTCCATCGTAAGCCATAATTTGTTTAAGAAAATCTAAATTTTCTCAAAGAAAATGTTTAAATTTGCAGTCCAAAAGAAGACTTTTTGAAAATTTAACACTGGAATGACTGGCTTGGTTAAAGTGTTAAGATTCAGTAGGCCTATGGTTGTATATATGCAGGTCAATCACACATAAGTACTGGCTGTCTACCTACTGTTTGTTGCCTTATATTCTATTAGGGGCTGAGTTTCCATGCCAATGATATTACCTAAATGATCCATCCTGAACTCATTAGTCAAATAATGACTCTATAAACAGTAACAGCTGTCTATGAGATGAATGTGGGTGGTGTGGTGTGTGTGTGTGTGTGTGTGTGTGTGTGTGTGTGTGTGTGTGTGTGTGTGCTGTTGAGTATGTGCGTGCGTGCGTTCATGCCGGAGTGCATGCATGTGTTGAACTGTGTCATCATATATATATATATATATATATATATATATATATATATATATATATATATATATATATATATATATATATATATTTCAAATCAACCCTTTCATGAGGATGCCGGCCAAAACCGGCCTCCACGGTGGTTTTGCGAAATGTCCATTTGTAGGCCAAGAAGACTATTTTTGAAATTTTACCACTGAAATGACTGGCTCTGTAAACGAGCCAGCCCTTTCAGTGGTAAGTTTTCAAAAATACCCTTCTCTTGGCCTGCAAATGGATATTCAATAAGGAAATAGTTACAATTTCTTGACCAAATTTAGACATTTAAGTGTTAAAGTATTTGTAAATGACAATGTTATGAAACTAAGTAAAAAGTTAATACTAAGATTCAGTGGTCGCTATAATATACTGAACCAAAAATGTTTAGCAACACTGAGAATATTACTGTATAAATGTTATTTAACAAAAACAATAAATTGATTCAAATATATTATTTAATTGATAGGTCATTTTCCAATTTGAACAACAGTCTCTTGTTACTGTAATGCTAGCATCGCGCCTTTAACACGGCATCATTCAACGGAAGGGTTCAATTTAAATAATGACACTGAGCTAACAATACCGGTTGTGACCTCCGCGCGCATTAACCACAGCCATACATCGCTTTCTCATGCTTCGAATTAAGCACCTGATGTCACGAAGAGGAATCGCATCCCATTCCTGGAGCAGTGCAGCTTCCAGCTCCCGCACGTTGTGAAGATATGGATGGTTCTCACGCACCATACGGCCAAGAATGTCCCACACGTGTTCGATAGGAGACAGGTCCGGTGATCGCGCTGGCCAGTCCAACACCGGAATGTTGTTAGCCTCAAGGAAATCACTGGTGACCCTAGCTGAATGAGGATGGGCGTTGTCTTGCTGGAACATAAAGTCTGCATGATGCTGCATAAGAGGGATGACAACAGGGGCGACAACTTCTTCACAGTAATGTTGAGCCGTTAAATTTCCGCAAATCATAATAAGATCTGTTTTGCCATTTTCATGGATTCCAGCCCACACCATGACACTGCCGCCACCGAATCTGTCATGCTGAATGATGTTGGCTGCATCATACCGTTCTCCTAAACGTCGCCAAACCCATTGCATACCATCCGCCACATCCACACAAAACCTCGACTCATCACTGAACAAAACGTGGCTCCATTGTTGAGCACGCCATCGCTGATGAGTTCTTGCCCATGCAAACCGATTCTCGATGTGACGCTCTGTAAGCGGAACAGCAACAAGTGGACGACGGGCATGCAGTCCAGCATCATGGAGTCTGTTTCGCACAGTTTGTGCATGCACTGTAGTGCCGGTAGCGGTGTGCAAATTACAGGACAGCCGCGGCGCAGTCTCAAACCTGTGACGTCGTGATGATGTCACTAAGTAGCTGTCTTCTCGTGGTGTTGTTGCTCTCGGTCTGCTAGATCGTGGTCGGTCATTAACATGTCCAGTTTCCTGCTCATGTTGGCGGAGACGGGAAATGGTTGAGGCGTGAACATTAAAATGTCGAGCAACAGCGCGAACACTCTGCCCAGCAGCAAGGCTTCCCATTGCTTCATGGCGCTGATTTTCGGGTAGCCCTGGGCGGCGGTTCGGTAGGGTAAACTTTTAAGCGTTTTCTGTTAGCGTTCGTTATCTGCTTTTGCAATATGGTGAATTTTTGCCTTCGCTACCCGCCAATGTGGGCCAGTGCATGAAAAATACATTTTCACATGCAGTAAGCGTGCTGCCGAGAAATGCAAGAAATGATTTGCATTTTTTCATGATCAGCGACACATTACATTGACGAAACATGCCTGCAAATTTTGTTATAAATGGATGCATAGTTTTAATACAACAAACCAAACTTCACTGTTGCTAAACCTTTTTGGCTCAGTATATAAACAGCATCCCTCTTGCATTCTCTCTATGCTGATTATTTTGAAGTGTTACTTTGCAATCACTGCAATGAATTTCTAGGAAATTATTTGAAAAACATTCATCAGCCTTGAATTCAGTAGAGAAAACGTTCCAGAGAGCACTCTGCGAGTGCAAAATTGGCTTTTTTCAATTAGTATCTTATATGATGTAATTAATGCGAAAACAGCAGATTGTCAATTCTTTGCAGATTTAGGAAAACGTTTTGAATCTTTTTCCATACTGAATGCAAAGTAGGTCTTATATCTAGCACAAACCGAGCCAGTCATTTCCATGAATATTCTTCTTACTTCACCTGTAAATGAACATTCACTCACTAAGCAAAAGCTATTAATTTTCTTAACCAATCCTTGCCATCAAAGCGTTAACCTCTGTGGTTTTATAAATGTCTGTACAGACAGATAAATGATAATGAGTTTCATTTTATCAATGGGATTGATGAAAGCTAAGTCAGCTGTGCCATTTACAATTAACTGTCTGCATGCTGAATTTCTGCAGACTACATTTTCCATTGGGTTTAACTCTGGATATGCTGAATATTTTGAAAACAATTAGACTGAAAGTTGTTGGTGGCTATGCCACCAACAACATTCAGTCAAATTGTTTTCAAAATATTCAGCATATCCAGAGTTATTGCCCATTGAAATTATTGATTGGTGGCTTGAAATGGTCAGACAGTTAATCTATAGGTAATATGTTCTCGCAGGTAATCTTTTCAAATTAGCATAGTGACAATGAAATACTGCTTCCATCTTGCCTGGAGCAGTAATTACGCAGTCAAGATTATCTCAGAATATTTGCAAATAACACAGTTTATTATAACTAATTCCATAGCTGTGTATATAAACCTTCCACGACGAACTAGGACAAAACAGGCCTCTACAGTGGTCTTGAGGAATGACCATTTATAGACCAAGAGAAGTATTTTTGAAAATTCACGACTGGAATGATTGGTTATCGAGCCAGTCATTCGAGTGGTAATTTTTCAAAAAATAACCTTTCTTGGCTTGCAAATGGTCATTCAATAAGCACATATTTTGGTTTTCTTGACAAAACTTAGTCATTAAAAGGTTAATTAGCATTAAGATAAACGATAAACATTTATATAATTTTAATGAGGTGCTGAGTGACTGTTGAGTCATCATTGGTGATTTAATAATATATATATATATGCAGAATGAATTCAAACTACCAATCACAGGGCTGTAGGAAGGTACTTGGACCTGGGGGGGGGCTGAAAAGTATGGGTGGGGACAAAACCATGGGGTGGGGGGTGCTTGGGGGATACACTATGGGAGAGGCCAAATCTATGGGGGGGGGGGGGCATCTTAACAAATTAATCTAGCTGATAACACATTCAATTCTGATTTAAGCCAAAATATTCAGTCCTTTTGGAGATCAGTTTGGAGTTTGTAGTTATCCTATTATTACGCTACATGTATATTTCAGAAAACAATTAATTTAGCAAGATTTTAAATATTTACATACGTTTAATTTGAAAATATGCTCATTTCCTCAATGGAAATTCAAAATTTTAACACTATCCCCAACAAATCCTAGAAAACATATTTTATTTACTATATATACAACTTATTCTATTGAATATTTTGAAATTAATTTGATTTGGTCAATTTCGAGAGGTTTCTTCCCCAGACCTAGTCCCAGCAGCCCATGAAGTTTCAAAGCGATCTGATAAACGGTAACAGAGTTATCATCTGGACACCACTCTGCCACCTGCCCACCCGGACGGTGCCATCATATATAAGCCTTAGCCTCCCACACCCAAAACTTTTTTGGTGGCGCGGGGGGGGGGGGGGGGTCTCTAAGAGGTCTCTAATTCCAGTGTGGCCATTAAAAGCAAAATTGGCAGACAATTTTAAAAACAATCTGTCCGAGTGCCATAGGTAGCAACAATAATCAGTCAATTTCTTCACAAAACATTAAACATTTATATTATTATATTGCGCATATAATAATATATTAAAATATGACTTACTACACAAATACACCAATAAAATTAATCCTTTCACTGAGGAATTCACCATTTCACTTTTTCAAGGCAACCATGCAGGAAAACAGTGGAATATTTGTAATTTAATTTGACTAGAAGCCAGCAATGGCTTCCAGTCAAATTAATTACAAATATTCAACAGAATAAATTTTATATGGGAATATACTTTGTCCAGGATTTGTCAGTGATAGTGTTAACAGCGATATATGGTATAGTAGGTATGGTAGTTTTGAATCACTCAGTTCTTAAATATCTCTGCACAGCTGTTAACTCAATCAATTAAATTTCAAACTCCTGCTGTAGGGAGTAACTATATACTTCTAAATCACTACCATCAATCTCAATACTTAACTCAGGCAGAGAGTTAAAACCAAGGGAGACCACTCTTCATTACTGATACTGCGCCCAAGAATCTATTTTTGATTTCTATGGATATAATAGAAAGAGTATTCGATGACATTTTCCCTCCATCTGTAAGTAACTGTCATCAATCAGGAAGTACTACTGCAATAACATGTGGTTGCTTATAACCACGTACAAAAATTGCTTCTGCAGTGCCCTTGAGGAATATCCACTTGTTGGTCACGAGAAGACTATTTTTGAAAAAATGACTACTGAAATGACTGGCTCGGTAACCGAGTGGTCAGTGAGTCACTCCTGTGGTAAATTTTCAAAAATAGCTTTCTTTTGGTCTGTAAATGCTGATTCACTAAGCAAGAATTTAAATTTTCTTGACCAGGAATCCTGACAATTAAAGGGGGAAAATGCCCATTTACAGACCAAGAGAAGTCTACCTTTAAAAAACTTAACCACTGGTATGACTGGCTCGGTTATTGATCCAGTCATTTCAGAGGTCAATTTTCAAAAATAGTCTTCTCTTGGTCTGCAAATGGATATTTCTCAAGACGATTGCTGAAGTCGTTTTTGGCTGATATGAGGATTAAAAAGGGTTAAAACCCTTTAATCAGCCAAAAACAGCTTCTACAGTGGTCTTGAGAAATGTCAATTGGCAGACCAAGAGAAGACTATTTTTGAAAATTTACCACTGGAATGACTGGCTCGATAACTGAGCCAGTCATTCCTGCGCTAATCTTTTAAAGCGTCTTCTTTTGGTCTGCAAACTGACATTTTCTTTGAAAAAATTAAAATTGTCAAAAATCCAAGGCTAAAAGGGTTAAGACAAAATAGTTGCTATGGTAGATTTTGTGGCCAACTGATTAAGTCATGTCCGAAATGAGAGTAGCCTAAATGACCACCTGTCTTACAGAACCAGCAGCTTCTGGACCAATAAACATGTGTGTATTCCATCAACAGTTTTGACTGTATTTACAAACTACAGGAAATACTCTTATTTTTTTTATTGATGTCTAGATATATAGCAAAAAAATACTTACTGACAAATAACAGCTGTCAAAAAATTTAAAAAAGAAAATCCCAAAAATCTCACTGCCTTGTGCTTTAATTGACAAAGTGACAGGTGTTTTTGCAAAGTTATTTATAAATTTAAAAGCCTGGTTTACAGATGACAGCGAGATTACGCTTTATCTCAAACTTACATGTATTAGGTAACCTAGGTGTGAATTACTGAATCGCTAACTGACTCACTGCTGCAAGCCACCGGACCATAATTTCCTTTTGAGTTGTTGAATATTTTGAAAACAATTTGACTGAAAGATGTTGGTAGCTTAGCCACCAGCACCTTTCAGTCAAATTGTTTTCAAAATATTCAGCATATTAAGAGTTAAACCACATGGAGAAGATAAAACTTAATGTCTCAATTTGAAAATGTTCTTATTGTAAGCTGTTAAAGACACCAACATTGATTTGAAAACTTAAACAAGACACCTCCAAGTCTATTAACCCGTTAACGTCTGAATTTGTTTTTAAATCTTTCAATTTTTTTCATAGAAAATGTCCATTTGCATACCAAGAGAGGGCTACTTTTGAAAGTTTAACACTGGAATGACTGGCTCGGTTATCGAGCCAGTCATTCCAGTGGTAAATTTTCAAAAACAGTCTTCTCTTGACCTGCAAATGGACATTTTGCAAGACCACTGCAGAAGCAGTTTTTGGCTGATATGAGCGTTAAAGGGTTAATTATGACTGCACAAGTCGTAAAACAGTAAGCAATAAACATAGAACACTGATTCACCATACGTTTTGAAGCCTCTAAAAATATATATCCACCAACTATCTTCCAAAATCTCCAGAAAATACAATTTTCAGGAATTTCTGTAGGAAAAAAACCAAATTTTCCATTCAAATGATGGATGCATGAGAACATTAACTAGTACTATAAAAGGTGGAGAATCCACAATCACTGCCAACGCCTGTATCAGCGTACTCCATGGATGAATCTAATTTCTGTCACTCAAGTATTGACGTCATAATCAATTCCGTCACACATAGGTTGCCGTCACAATCATAATGGACAGATAATACTCCGTCATGAACCTGGAATAGTTTGCCCGTTGTAATGAATTGTATGGCTTTACTCTTTAATAAACACACTGTTGAATATTTTGAAACTAATTTGACTTTTCGCTGTTGCTGCCAGCACTCAGTTAAATTAGTTTCAAATTATTCAACAGATTAACAGTAATTGGTATTCTGGGAATTCAGGATTCAAGATCTATAAATTTATCCCAACACGAGCAAAGCATGGACGGAGCTTAGGTAGAAATGGGTGGAGCTAAGCTGAAAGTGGATTCATCCATTCATTTTAAACCCCCTTAAACTCACAATGACAACAAATTACTTTCTGCAGCGGTCTTGACAAATGCCCATTTCCAAATTTGCCACTGGAATGAGTGGGTTGAGAACTGACCCAGTCATTTTAGTGGTAAATTTTCAAAAATAGTCTTCTCTTGACTCTCAATGAACACTTTCTGAGAAAACCTAAATTTTATTGAACAACTTTGAGGGTTAATACATTATTCCACAGTTTGAGACGTGTCACACATAAATTATACTCGACTTACCAAAGCTATATTCAAGCATGCCTTTTAACCCTTTCACCGTCAAACCCCGGAAAGAATATATTCTTTACGATATAAAACTTATTCTGTAGAATATTTTGAAATTAATGTGACTGGAAACCCTTGCTGCCTTGGGCTTTCAACTAATTCAAGTGGTAAAATAAAAAAAAACACCTTTTGGTCGACATAACCAGTGAAAGGTTAACCCTTTAACACTCAAATTTGTTCAATAAAATTTTCTCATAGAAAATATTCATTTGCAGACTAAGAGAAGACTGTTCTTGAAAATCTACCATTGGAATGACTGGCACGGTTATCGAGCCAGTCATTCCAGTGGTAAATTTTCAAAAATTGTCTTCTCTTGGTCTGCAAATGGACATTTTTAAAGACCACTACAGAAGCCGTTTTTGGCTCATGAGTGCTAAAGGTTTAAACCTGAAAAAATGATGCATCTATTATACATACACGCAATATGCAAGCACAGTGTACACCTTGCGCTCAATAAACTAAGTGTTACCAAGGAAACTGACATAAATATAGTCGAAATCTCAATCAGTACAATATCTAACTGGAGAATTATTTTGTTTATCTAGCAACAGAAGCGAAGCTAATAACTCTCTCTTATGAAAAAAAGACAAAATAGGATTTATTTTTAGCAAATTCTAGTAAAGAATACACAACTTGTTGAAGATTAAACTTAGCACTTTTCTCGCAGAAATAATTGCAGTATCTCAATTTCAATGCAATCATACAGATTACCTGCTGTATATTTTGAAATTAATTTGACTGGAAGCTTAATTGCAGTCAAATTAGTTTCATAATATTTAGCAGAATAGTACTTATAGGACAACCTTTGCCATTCCATGTATTACAGTATTAGGTGCTCTTAATCCTTTAGCCCTCAAAATGTTAAAAAAAAATTTAATTTTCTCATAGAAAATGTCAATTTGCAGACCCAGATTTTTTTTTTTAATTGACCACTGGAATGACTGGCTCGATTATCGAGATTATCGAGCCAGTCACGATTATCGAGCCAGTCATTCTAGTAGTAAATTTTCAAAAATAGTGTTCTCTTGGTCTGCAAACCGTGTGAAATAAATTTCAAGTTAACTTGGATTTGCTTGGATTTTCTTGAATATCCAAGCTATTGGAAAATTATTCAACCCATACCAGCTTGGATTTCCTTGAATTAGCTTGGACTTTATATAGTTGCTTGAACTTCATGAAAATCCCCCCCTCTCATAATTCAAGCTAGCTGAGATTTTCTATGACTTTTTGAATATCGTCATGAAAAAGTGCAAGCTTCTTGGATTTGCTTGGACGTTTCTGATTTGACAGAATTCAAGCTAGCTTGGATTTTCTAGGACTTTGTTTTGTCAGACATAAAAGAATTCAAGCTACTTGGATATCCTTGAATTTGTAGACTCACTTACGCTACCTTGGATTATCTTGAAATAGCTTGCACTAAGGCAAGAACAGGTTCTGTATAGTCATGACTAGAGGTGACCGTGACCTAGTAAATTGGTGGGAAATTTAAAGTCTGTAAAAAAGCAAACTGTACATTCATTGCATTGATCATTACCAGCTATGGATACATAGAATATGATAGTTTGGAAACACTGACAGTACTGTTAGATAGAATGCTTAGCATCAGTAACCTTAAATGGAAACAGAACTGTATTTTGAGGTATGTATTCTATTGATTTCCAGAGATTTATTCAGAATTACCAGTTTTGGTATAGCTTTTTCAGTTCTATGTAATTAATGCAGTGATGATGACTTTCTAAATAATATGGCACATTAACAATCTATGTCTATAAGAATAACAGACAAATCAGTCAGAAACTCATACATTACTAATGTCTGGCTGAAATTGTATTTGTTATTGAGTAACCATGAAGGTGATTTTGTTTTTTAAGCATACATATTTATATATAATATCTGTGTGGCAGCATTTATGTGTACGTGAATAAATTTTATGGTAATGGCTAACCTATTTTAAAAGCTAGGATTAGCTGGGATTTTCTTGAAGTTCTAGATAGCTGGGACTTTCTGGAATAAAATCCAAGCTAGGTGGGATTTTCTTGAACGTGCAAGCTAGCTTGGATTTTCTTGAATGTTCAAGCTAGCTGGACTATTCTTGGATTTTAAGTGGCCAATACCGGCAAGCTAGCTTGGATTATCTTGAATGTTCAAGTTAGCACAGATTTTCTTGAATGTTCAAGCCATCTGGAATTGTCTTGAATTTTACTTTAACTAGGCCTTTCTTGGATTTTCTTGAATTATCTTGAATTTTATGTGGCCAATATCAGCAAGCTAATCCAAGCTTTTCCAAGTTATTAAAAGCTTGGATTAGCTGGTTTATTCAAGCTCCACAGAACTTGGATATTCATGAATATCCAAGCTTTTTTTGGCCTGGGAAATGACCATTTCTCGAGACCACTGCATCAGAAGTTTTTGGCTGATATGAGTGTTAAAGAGTTAATTTCCTCTCAATACATTTCTAAAAATGAAAACCATATTTACACATAAAATCAATAATACTGTACATGTGAAAACTCAATATCATCAAAATTGACAGACTTTATACGGAGCTTTCGTAAACTCAATACTAATTTATTGCATGGCAGATTTCAACTGACATAACCGCTTCCTAAAAGACTAATCAGAGGATGGTAATAAAGGGATGAGGGTGGGGGCGGGTGTTGATGCGTGTATGTGATCTAATGATTTTCGACAGAGTAATCACAAGGTGTCTTCAGAGTTAAAAAGAAAATCCCACGCAGTGTGACGCTTTTGGCCAAATATCAACTAAGGTAATAAAAAAGCAAAATCTTGAGTTTAAAAATACATTGTTAGCTCATACTAATCAAAAAATTAATGAAAAATAATGTGCCTGTCACACGAGTGAAAGAATTCTGTTAATTTATTTTGAAACCATTCTGAGCGAAAGCTACTTCCTTTTTAATCAACTTGATTTTAGAAAAACATGTGAAAAAGATTTCATAATATTATGAAAACAATGGCGTGCAAATCTGTGGTGAAATATGCTATTTATATATATATATCTATATATATTTGAAGAAATGCTGCATAATAAGCTCATTTAAGCGAGCTTGCCATTGTAGAAATACACTATCTACACTTTAACACTCAAGTCAGACAAAACGGCTTCTGCCGAACCAGTCATTCAAATGGTAAATTTTCAAAAATAGTCTTCTGGTCTGCAAATGGACATTTTCTATGAGGGCTAAAACGTTAAAACAACCACATGTATTAACCATTGAAATTCCAGTGTCTCAATTTCAAGACAACTCAAACACAGGAGTCATTGAATATTTTCAAACTAATTTGAATGGAACCTGTTGCTGCCATAGCGGCACCAGCTTCCAGTTAAATTAGTTTTCAAAATATTCAAAAAATTTTTACGACAGCAACATCTTCCAATAAACTTCTTGACAAATAAACACCAATTCATCCTTCAATTTAGTTTGAAAATTAAAAATTTTGGCACCAGAGTCATAAGGGCTAAGATGTTAAAAATACCAATTAACAGACAAAACAACAGCTGAAACCACTCCGATGACGGTAATACAGGAGAGCCATGCAACCTGCCAAGTAATACAACCACATTATAATGTACATTCTAATTTTTAACCACTTAAATGGCATCCTACATTGTAGTAGCACGTCAAAGCAGAAGACTTGAAATAAATCAATTTCAAAATTGATGTGACTAGTAGTAGTAGTAGTAGTAGTAGTAGTAGTAGTAGTAGTAGTAGTAGTAGTAGCAGTAGTAGTAGTAGTAGTGAGTAGTAGTAGTAGTAGTAGTAGTAGTAGTAGCAGTAGTAGTAGTAGTAGTAGTGAGTAGTAGTAGTAGTAGTAGTAGTAGTAGTAGTAGTAGTAGTAGTAGTAGTAGTAGTAGTAGTAGTAGTAGCAGCAGCAGTAGCAGCGGGAGTAGTAGCGCGAGTAACGGTAGGAGTAGCAGTAGCAGCAGCAGTAGATGGACATAGAGACTGTAAAAGGAAATGCCATATAACCCCATATATTGGGACTGGGGTGGGTGGGTGGCGTAGGGGGTAGGGGATGATAGGGCTACATCTATGCTTGCATGAACATCAGTATCAGATGGCTTAGATATATTGATCCAACAAATAAAGCTGAACCCATACTTCAACTACAATAAATAAAGCTGAACCTCTACTTCAAATAATATTTCTTGTAAAATGCATGTCTCACCTTCAATCAGTTTAGGAAACAAACACGACTGACAATAATCTTGATGTATGAGTTTGAGATTTCATGCAATACAACAAAAACATGTGTACAGGTCATATTGATCTCCCTAGCTGCATGTATTGATGGTCGCAACATGACAAATATTTTCGTAGTGACACTTGCTTGCGTGCTTGAATCTTAAATATCAACTGCTACCACTTCTGATTCGGTAGCCTCATAACAGGTTTTAAACCTTTCAATGCTCAAATTTGTTAAAGAAAATTTCTATTTTCTAAAAAAAAAAGCCCATTTGCACATCAAGACAAAATGAAAATTTACCATCGGAATGACTGGCTCAGCTATCGAGCTAGTCATTCTAGTGGTAAATTTTCAAAAATAGTTTTCTCTTGGTTCAGCAAATGGACATTTCTCACGACCACTGCAGAAACAGTTTTGGCCATCTTGAGTGTTAAGGGTTAAGATTGACATGCACCGCAATATTTTATACAAGTAATCTGGCAATATCACGTCTAGTATGATTTCTGGATAACGGTTGATCATTTAACTATCACGATTGATCATAAAAATCAACATCTTTTTGTTCAATGAATGTCTATGTGCAGGACTTTCTGAAAATTTACCAGTGACATGTCACTCTTTCACGCAATTATTGAGTACGGCCCGATTTATACGTCGAACTTCTCATGTGCAGTGCCATATAAATCAACCAGTCGTCATTGGTGCAGCGCAACAGAAAGTTTGGCTTATAAAACGGGCCTTAGTCATTCAAATCATAAATTTTTTAAAATCGCCTTCGACTAAATTGCAATACAAAATGGACATTTCTCAAGACTACGGCAAAGGCCAGTATAGGTTCAGTCTTCAGACCATTAACACGCTTAGGCTACTTTGCAAATCTATTTATATTATACATTCTACTAATACATACTACGCCAGGCTAATTCAACATCCTAAATTACATATAACTCAGAGTTATGCAGAGTTTGCGGGATTCATGTAGTGTGTGCTAGTTCCCAACTAGCCATACATACACCAATCAGTAAATCCAGCATGCAACATTTCTAGCACAGCTAAATCACAAAATGTCATCTACTTCCCGATTCATAGCATATTAATTCTGATGAAAAACAAAGATGGCCAATCCCATAAAATCAATAGCGTTCTTTACTCTCCCAGCAAGGGCATCCAAAGGTCAGACATTTTGTCATTTTCATTTTATCGTGTGGAAACACAAATTCGATATTCGAGTTTGTATTCCCTTACTTTACTACCCAAAGCAACTGTCAGCCCATGCCCGCTGTTGACATCAGAATCAATGTTGTCAGGATTCCGCTAGAGCAAGTCCGTTGAACGTCCCTCTAGTCTTATTACTACATATTTAAACACCTACCACTCTGATGTAAAAACTTTAAATTTTCAATTTAAATTAAAGGATGAACGGGTGCTCATTTTTCAACAAATTTGGTGGAAGATGGTGCTCAGGCTGTCGTAGACAGCAATATCGTCCACCCAAATTGTTGGGAAATGTACAGCAGTTTCTTTGCTATTGACGTGGTAAAAGATTGTATATTGACATCATGCCCAGATAACGCAGCATACTGGGCCGATGCTGGGCCGATACCGTGCCGATACTTCCAGTATCGGCCCGGTATCGGCCCAGCATCGGCCCAGTAAGCTGCGTTATCAGCGAGTGGTAACAGATATTTTGAAACAACCTTTACACCATTAAACCATTTAATGACCAAATTTGGTTAAAAAAAATCAAATGTTTGCTTATTGAATGTCCATTTGTAGGCCAAGAGAAGACTATTTTTGAAAATTTATCACTGGAATGACTGGCTCGATTATCGAGCCAGTCATTCCAGTGGAAAATTTTCTAAAATATGTTTTGTATGTTATGTTCACGTAGATACAGGTCAACGAAGACTATCGGAAAAGATGTGGTAGATTCACACTAAACGTCGAGAGAAACTTCCATTTATAACAATTTATCGCTCTACAGGGAAACATTTCTATAATCATCTGATACATGAACATGCGACTTGCTAAGTGCTACAGTTACTCCATGCTGGCTAATATGGAGAATTAAGTCAGGAACTATACAAGGAGAATGTATAATATAAATATATTTGCAAAGTACAATGTATGTGGGCAACATTTACTCATAACATTCGCCCTACACTGTCACCAGAAATTACACTTTATTTATGATGCTAGTTGTATTCTGTTGATATGATAATCGAGCCCCAGTCATTCTAGTGATAAACTTTTCAAAAATTTTCTTATCTTGGCCTGCAAATGGACATGCACTGAGGAAAAGCTTCAATTTTTGTGAAAAAATCTTGACCAATAAAGGGTTAAAGCAATCTGGCATGTGGTAAATGAATGTGCTTTAAAACATACACATTCTCTAGTAGTTGCACATGCTTGAAGATGCAGAACACATGCCACTGTTCCATGGTACAGGTAGACACGGATTTATACGCATTGCATCCAAAAACCAAACTGTACTGTCATGGCGATGTGAACTGATGACTGGTTTTCTGCTTGAAAAGATCATTTCCACAAGCTGTTGCTCAGGACTTTTTGATTGAGGGACAGGTTAGAGAAGCAATGATTTCGCAATTGGAAATAATCTGGCAAGACTACGACAACGGGAACTGATCATGCAATAGGATCCATGGAACAGCCAGTTTGCCATAAAATGGTTAAAACTATTTACCTGGTGTGCATCATATACATGCTTTAACCATATAATGTTCAAACCAGCAAAAAACAACGTCTGTTACAGTTTCGAGAACTGTCCATTTGCAGACCTAGAAAAAAATATTTTTGAAAATTTACCACTGGAATGACTGGCTCGGTTACCGAGCCAGTCATTCCAGTGGTAAATTTTCAAACATACTCTTCTCTTGCCCAGCAAATGGACACCCGCTATAAGCATCCATGTTGATTTTCTTAATCATTAAAGGGTTACACTTGAATGCGGTTCAGTTGATGTGCAATAATGCTCTCTACGTGTAATTGATATTGATAGTGAACAGTCTCAAGCAGCATATTTCCTGAGATAAAAGTGGTACAGGTATCTGCTAATGAACTCCGGTTGTTAGAATCATGTAATCAGCTCACCTGTGTTTGAAGACACACATTCTCTTCCAGAAATTGGTCCAGCACACGAGACGCATAGGATTAAACCTCTCAGTAGATGACAAATGGCTGCTTGAATAATTTACTAAATTGGTTGAAAGTTGTGACAACGAAGGTCGATTCTTTCCAAGAAGATGGCGTATTAATCTAGTGATAGTGAACAAGAGGTTTGCCGAAATTGTAAATATGCTTAATATCTCTTTTTTGGGCTAAGCAAATCTGTTTTAAGTAACCCATCTTGTTTTGAATTAATCCTTTTTGACATATTCATGTATAAAATAGAAACATGTGAAAGAAATTTTGGAAATGGAAAACAGGTTACACCTGAAATATGTACGTACCCTAGGCGTGAACTAGAAATTGGTTACGCCAATTTGGACATGCTTCACTGGCTTTGAAGCATATGTAGTGCATTTCAATAATCATTAACCCTGTAACAGTCAAACCAGCCAAAAACAGCTTCTGTAGTGACCTTGAGAAATGTCAACTTGCAGTCCAAGGGAGAAGCCTTTTAGAAAATAACCATTTAAAGTTTTTACTGAGATCAAATAAGTCCTTGATGAATCGATTAAAATATCCTCTGAACAAGCATGAACACGCAACAGCGCCTTATTTCGATGCAGGCGGATTGGCCAATGTTTACAAAAATTTGCCCGACCACCTGACTTATACTAGTCGCGAGTTGCAATTAAAAACTGTCACATTTACCTAATTCTTGGTATAACACTGTACTAATTATTATGCAGAAATTCTGTCCGCGTCATCACCCATTTTATTATTATTTTACATTTTTTGCACGCCGTAACCATTTAACTCTTGAATTAGTTCAACAAAATTTAAATTTTCTCACATAAAATGTCCATTCCCAGACGAAGACCATTTTTGAAAATTTACCACTGGAATGACTGGCTCGGTTATCGAGCCAGTCATTCCAGTGATAAATTTTCAAAAAATAGAAGCGGTTTTTGGCTGATATGAATGTCACAGGGTTAAAGTGTGGTGTCATCACTGCATAAATAAATGAGAGCAAATATTCAGTATATCTGAGCTTAGTGGAAAGGAACGGTGTCTAGACATTTGGCCGCCTATGGACAACAAGATTCCACTCACGCGCAGCACTTTTTGAAGGCGCTCTCCAAGAAAATAATACAAAGGACATCAAAGAAATCAATTTGGTGACACCATCACAATGATGCGTACAAAAACATGGTGAGAAATTATTCAGGTGATCACCCCACACACACACACACACACACACACACACACACACACACACACACACACACACACACACACACACACACAACACACACACACACACACACACACACACACACACACACACACTACGAGTGAATAATTCGTATACATATTTCAATATATTTTAATTGAATTAAATTTTTTTGTGGTAAATTGAAGAGGAAAATTATGAACAATTTATGATGTTGAATTTTTTGGTGGAGCAATGTTCAGCTTCTAGCCAAGGTAATTTTGAATAGTTTGATTTTCTTTGACATATATTACCAATGTTTCGACTCATGCTACCCCCGAGATCCCAACACATTAACAGAGACAGTATATATGGTTCATACCCCATAGGGTTTAAGGGGTTACTAGTCTTTACCTTAGAAAGCATTAGGCAATGGACCTTTCCAGTTTTAGCTATGCCCCGCCCATCTCTAGCTAAGCCCACTCACACATCGCTCGTGTTGGGATCGATCAATCTCTGACCTCCCTGACTATTAATTTCCAGAAAACTATACAGGTAAGCTGTTGAATATTTTGAAACTAATTTGACTGGGTGCTGTTGCTGCCTATGGCAGCAACAGTGCCCAGTCAAATTAGTTTCAAAATATTCATCATGATTTTGAAACTAATTTGACTGGGTGCTGTTGCTGCCTATGGCAGCAACAGTGCCCAGTCAAATTAGTTTCAAAATATTCAACAACATGTTTATTAAATAGCAGACATACAATTTGTACAATGTGTCAGACTATTAAGAGTTAAAGACGGGCCATATAGAATGATTTATGACGTAATGATTATGACGTCATCCTACACGCGCCGCTTAGCTGATTATGACATCATATGACGTCAGATTATATGATGTCAGATTGATTGATGGATACTCTAGAAAGGTGAATTATAGTTTCTACCGAGTAAAAGATTTTTCAGTATATCATTAATATATATCACAATTTTTATGCAATACATATAGCTCGAATGTCTAAGGTAATATCTCACACCCAATCACACCTACCCCTAATCACTCCACCCTCAAACTGAACTTAAAATAATGTCATTTGCGCTTTATCTTATACAGTACCTTTGACAAGCAATTCAACTAAAGTAGGGACTTTTATAAATGTCTAGGGTAATATCTAACGGCCCACCCCTACCCACCCCACCCTCAAAACTGAACTGAAACTAATATCATTTGCACATTATCTTATACCTTTGACAAGCAATTCAACTGAAGTAGAGATTATATAAATAAGTTACACCATACCTGAAAATCACGGACAGCTTAGGGTATTTCAGAGACAATGAGAATTTACTCACTAGCTGAATGTAGCTGTCTTCGGCAAAGGGCACTATAATAATGCCAGATGTAAATGATGCGAATGTAAATGTCATCATGACAAGAATTCTGAGGACATTTAACCGATTGCCTACTGAATTTCTGCAGATTCCATTTTCCATACGGTTTAACTGTGGATATGGTGAATATTTTGAAAACAATTTGACTGAAAGTTGTTGGTGGCTAAGACACCAACAACTTTCAGTCAAATTGTCTTCAAAACATTCAGCACATCCAGCGTTATTGTCCATTGAAATTATTTTCCGGTGGCTTGAAGCAGTGACAAGCAATCAAATAAGCTGATTACTAGCTAGGCCTATGGCACATACTGTTCACAGATGTAACCAGGAACTTGTGAACACATTAATTAAACATAGAGCCTAATAGGTGTGACAGCGTGATAGGGTGGTGAAGGTATCTGGAGAATTTAATTAATTAATGTAACATTTCTGTAAAAGCAAGATTACCGTATTTTAGAAAACTTAAACTTTCAAAAGCAATCTTCGCTTGGTCTGCAAATGGACATTTTCAATGAGAAAATTTAACTTTTAAAAACAAATTTGAGGAGTAGAGGGTTAAGCTTAAAGCATGTGTGAATGCTTCTGTAGAACTTATTAACAATCCACTAGATTGTCTGTCAGGTGTGAAGACAACAAGACGCTTTTACTCCCAAACACTGGATAAATGGATATCAGAAAAACTATTTATGGTAAGTAACTCTCAGTAACTCAGTCATTTATTTCAGTGGTACGTTATCAAAAAATGAATCTTCTCTTGGGATTGTAAATGGACATTCATCAAGAATACTGCAGCAGCCAGTTTTGGCCAGCTTGACCAGTAAAAGGGTAAAACACTAAGCAATGTAATGCTGAATAATTTCAAATTAATTCATGAATCCGCTTTTGTCACATAACCCCTGCTTACTGATACTGTTTTTATGAGTTTGAACCAATGGACAGTTCCATTTTTAGCTATGCCCCACCCATCTTTAGCTAAGCTCCACCGATACCTCGCTCGTGTTGGGATCGATCGATCTCTGAACTCCCTGACTATTAATTTCCAGAAAACTATACAGTAAGCTGTTGAATATTTTGAAACTAACTATACTGGGCGCTGTTTCTGCCTATGTTTATTAAATAGCAAAAACGTACGTGTCGGGATATTAAGCGTTTAAGACAGGCTATATCGAGTCATTCATGAGGTCATGATTATGATGTCATCCTACATGTCACATAGTTGGTTATGACATCAGATGATCGATGGATAAACTGGAAAACTGAATTGTAATCCTGCAAACAGATGTTCAAAAGGGATATATTTAGATTTTCTCAACCAAATTTGACCATTAAAGGGTTAAATTCAATAACCCTTCCATGACCATTATTACAAGAGTGCCAAGGGGCAAGTATCGCTCATCTACAATTTTAACCAGGAACATCTTCGAAATATATGAACATTCTGAATGAAACTACGCAACAAACATTTCTGTACTAAGTTCCAGATGTGAAAGCATTGATAGTAAACAGTAGCATTCAAGTAAGAAATGAAGGAATTTGCTGTTAAAATGCACCCATTTTGGACTGAAACAAAATTCCTTTCAAAATATCCAACACAATAGTTCTTTCATCATAAATATCCTGGTTTGTAGATTTGATGGTCAATTATCCCTTTAACCGTTACCACTCTGATGTCAATATTACATCTTTCACTGTGTCAATAACAAAGAAACTGGTGTACATTTCTCAACAATTTTGGTGCAATTTTGGTGGACAGCAGCATCTTCTACCAAATTTGCTGAAAAATCAACAAAAATCAACACCAATTCATCTTTTAGTTTAATTTGAAAATGAAAAATTTTGACATCAAAGTGCTAAGGGTCAGGATTGGTCAGTAAAAAATACATGTTTGCGTAGTGACTCACTGTCCAGTTGCAGGTCAAGCAAGCTTAACTATTAGTGTTCAAATGTGGTCAAGAAAATCTAAATATATACTTATTGAATGTCTATTTCCAGGCCAAGAGTACCGTAGACAATTTTTTAATTATACCACTTGAATGACTGGCTCGTTCATCAGTCAGTCATTTCAGTGGTAAAAATAAACAAGAGCTCCGCAAATGGCGCATAATAACCCGCCATGATTACAAACCAATGAATGAAAGCTATCAGAAAATATTTACTTCTTCCTCAGACCCATCAAACCAGTCATCCTTATGAAGTGTCAAAGCGATCCGTTGAACGGTCAACGAGGTATCGTCCGGAAACCAATTTTCAAGATGGCTGCCACTGACTGGGAGGCATATTGGATTTCGGTTTATCGTAAATTTCGATAAGGTTCTTCACCAGACATATTCCAACGACCCTAGGAAGTGATCCGATAAATGGTAACGGAGATATCATCCAGAAACCAACTTTCATGATGGCAGCCTGTGGCTGGTGGCCATCTTGAATTTCAGATCATTCAAAGTGATCGGATAAATCGCAACAAAGTTATCATCTGGAAACCAGTTTTCAAGATGGCCACCGGTGGCTGGGGGCCATCTTGGATTTCAGATCATTGTCGATTTCGATAGGTTTCTTGGATTTCGGATCATCATCGATTTTGATAGGTTTCTTCCCCAGACCTAGTCCAACCACCCTATGAAGTTTCAATGCGATCCAACAAACGGTAACAGAGTTATCATCCGGAAACCACTCTACCGCCCACCCACCCGGATGGACGGCGCCATTACATAACACCCCGCCAAAAAAATCTGGTCAGGCCATCTTGACCAGTTAGACATTTTAGTTTTTTAAATTTCCACAGAAATGTCTGACTCAGTTATCATTCAGTCATTCCAATGCTCATTTTTTTATTATTTAACCCTTAGAACCTGAAAGTGCAAATACGTCATCTATAATCTAATGCAAGAACTTACTGTTGAATATTTTGTGATTTGATAGGGAACTGCGGCTGCTTATGAAAGCAACAGATCCCAGTACCCTTTACACTCATATCAGCCAAAAATGCCTTCTACACTGGTCTTTAGAAATGTCCATTTGCAGACCATGAAGACTATTTTTTGAAAATTTACCATTGGAATGACTGACTCAATAACCGTCAATAACAGTGCAGAGGCCGCTTTGGCCAGCAGCTTGACCATTAGAACTCTGACCCACATGTCCGCCAAAAACGGCTTCCGCAGTGATCTTGGGAAATGTTCATTTGCAGACCAAGAAGACTATTTTTGAAAATTTACCACTGGAATGACTGGCTCGATAACCGAGCCAGTCATTCCAGTGGTAAATTTTCAAAAAAATTAGTCTTCTCTTAGTCTGCAAATGGACATTTTCGATGAGAAAATTTAAATTTTCTTGAACAAATTGGTAAAGAGATTAACCCTTTAAATCTCAAATTTGTTCAAAAATTTAAATTTTTCTCATAGAAAATGTCCATTTGCAGACGAAGAGAAGCCTATTTTGGAAAATATATCACTGGAATGACTGGCTCGGTTATTGAGCCAGTTATTCCTGTGGTAAATTTTCAAAAATAGCCTTCTCTTGGTCTGCAAATGGACATTTTTCAAGAGCAGTGCTGAAGCTGTTTTTGGTCGATATGAGTGTTAATGGGTGAAAAAACTGTCCTAAATCATTACTGAATGTGTGCCTTCATAATCAGTTTCTCTACTACTCCAATACATCTCATAATAAGCTAACCTGTTTCCAAAACAACACACAAACATGTTAGTTAGCATAATTTTGAACACCACGTAAAAATCTTCCGTTGAATATCTTAGACTTAATTTGATTGGAAGCATTTCGCTGCCCTAGGCTTCCAAATCAAATTAAGTCTCAACCAGTTCAACAATAATACTTTATTTTGTCTAGGGCACAAGTTATTTCAGTTTGGCGTTGTACATGTACTGTACCAGAAAAGCTTAACACAATACTGTCAGCATTATTAGCTATGGCAATGTGGATACATTGTGGGATGTTATGTAATTTAACGACTCATTAACAATTAACATACCATGATGATAATGAAGGCAGGGATACACTTTGATATTTAACGCTTTAACCCTAAAATATAGTAGAGAAAATTTGAATTTTCTCATAGAAACTGTTTATTGGCAGACCAGTTAAGAAGAAAATTTTTGAAAATTTACCACTGAACTGACTGGCTCGATTATTGAGCCAGGCATTCCAGTGGTACATTTTATTAAAATATTCTTCTTTTGGCCTGCAAATGAACATTTCTAAAGAACAGTCTGCATAAGCCATTTCAGTGTTAAAGTGTTCAGCTACTTGTATTGTAGACATAAACAAAAACTTGTGAACATTTTTGGATTATTATAAGCATGATGAATGCAGGGCTCTTGATTTGACAGCCTCTATTGTGCTATAATATAAATTGTCTAAGAAAAGATGTCATTTAAAAACTTTAACCCTCTAAACCCGTAAATTTGTTCAAGAAATTGTCAATTTGCAGACCAAGACTATTTTTGTAAAATTACAACTGGAATGACTGGCTCGGTTAATGAGCCAGTCATTCCAGTGGTAAATTTTCAAAAATAGACATCTCTTGGTCTGTAAATGGACATTTCTCAAGATCACTGCCGAAGCCATCTTTGATCGACTTGAGCATGAATGGGTTAAAACTAGGCTTGTGCGATTTTTGCTTTGAAACATCGCGACTGATTTTATAAAAAAAAAACCGCGATTTTCGATTAAATCGTAGACCCAAATTCCAAAGTATAAACCGGGGTAATGTGACTTGTTTCTAGAAACTTTAAATAAAAATGATACAAAAATAGCACAAAATTAGAACACATTTTCATGCGCCGAATTCTTACCATCCTACGTCTATGCTTAATATATACCTTATATCCATCATCGCGGGAGTGAAATTGTTAATTGGGACCGCCTAAACATTGCGCATAGTTTAATAAACATTATTGATGTTATCAAAATTTTAGATAAAATGTTGCAGAGAAAAAAATATAAATTACAAGATGTATCAGCTTCCGCTTATAGCCTTCCTTTGTAGGACGAGTTTAGGTCAGAGTAACGCGAAGATGTTAATATTAGTACCCGGGGACATACTGGGCAATCCACATACATAGGATGGGAGCTTTGAGTAGGTATGAGTGCAACGGCGTAAACTCGTCCTATAGAGCAGTTTATAGTTGCTTTCAGAATGTACGATTTACATTTAAGAGTAATCAACAGAACGCACAGTTCAAAATCAAACAACCTGGAATGCTGTTGCTTTATTTTCTCAAATTTGACATGACAACCGTATCAAAAAGGAAAAATTATTACACCGCCTGAAATTGCTAACCCTAGAATTAAAAAGAATTATGTTCACTGATTGTCTAACACTCTGTAACTAAGTATATACGTGGCATTTCACGACAGACTCAGGGTCTGCAGCGAAAGAAAGAAAATTATATGGCGATTCGAAGGAGTAACGAGCTTGTTTTCTCAATGACAAAGCTGTTACCTCGCTATTGTTAGCTTGTTTATTGTAGCGCTTTGTGTTGTGATTAGTAATTATTCGGCATGGCGGGATATAAACACAATGAACACAGGCGTGAATCGATTATAATTGTACTCATGTACAGATAAAATGCGACTGAAAAGTATCCACTTCAGATTTAAAAAAAACATGAAATTTTTGCCGATTTTCCGATTTTTCCTCAATTACATCGTAAAAATCGCGATTTAAAAAATAAATCGAACTTCACGATTAAATCGAAAAATCGCGCAAGCCTAGTTAAAACCCTAGAATAATTGTCAACGAAAAGATGTCAATTAAAGACCTTAAGTAAAATAAGTCAAATTTCCCCATAGTTAAGCTACAAATGCCACAGATCACAACTTTCAATTTCACAGAGAACATCTGCTTTATATCTTCAGGTCAACCTGTGGCACAACTAACCTCTTAAGTGCTCTTGAAAAATGTCCATTTGCAAGCCAAAAGAAGCCTATTTTTAAAACTGTACCTCTAGAATGACTGGCTCGAGCCATAGTTTTCTTTTGGCCTGCAAATTGAAATTCACTAAGAACAAATTGGGATTTTATTGACCAATTTTGTATATAAAGCAGGCCTGTGCTGTAATATTTCCAATGATAACCCATAATAGGTTGCTGTATATTTTTAAGGAGACATATGGTAACCTAAACCGTAGAAAGCTCATTGATGTCCATACTAAAATCAACATAGTAAGGTAATCCATTTCAGGTCCCCTAAAATAAATTAAACCAACCTCATGGAGAACGTTTTCAACAGGTTACCATGATAACAGCACAGGCTTGTAAAGGCTTAAATATGCATAGAAATACAGATGAACCATAATCATAAACATCGCTTCAATGCTATGAAAAGTCATACAAAAATTATTAACCCTTTAATGGTCAGATTTGTTCAGGAAAATTCAAATATTTGCTCAATAAATGTCCATTTGCCGGCCAAGTGAAAACTATTTTTTTTGAAAATTTACCACTAGAATGACTGGCTCGGTTATCGAGCCAGGCATTCCAGTGGTAAATTTTGAAAAATAGTCTTCTCTTGGCCTGCAAATGGACATTTCTCAAGACCACAGTAGAGACCGGTTTTGGCCAGCTTGACCATTAAAGGGTTAAAGTACAAATCCTGTAAATTATATATAGATTTAAAAATCCATTCCATCACAAAGCTCATAAATAACTTCACAAGGTTCCAAAACAACTAAAACATACTGTAGAATATTTCGACCATTACTGGAATACATAGCATTGGTGATGTGACAGGATTGGTACATACTTTCTAAATTTAGATATTTCTTTTTGCACAAATAAATTATATAAATCATTTGAATATACTAACATCTTTCATCAGGATTAGCTTCATTAGTTCCAGGAAATGAATTATTACGGCGAGTAGACATACTGAGTATAAGGCCTACTTGCTCTCAGTATTCATTACAAACTATCGATTCAATGAAAGCGGTTTGACTAAAGATTATTATATAGCTTAAACATTTAATACTTAAATTTTTTCAAGAACATTTTAATTTTCTCATAGAAAATGTCCATTGGCAGACCAAGAGATTATTTTTGAAAATTTATCCCTGGAATGACTGGCTCGGTTATCGAGCCAGTCGTTCCTGTGATAAAATCATAAAATTTTAAAAATAGTCTTCTCTTGGTCTGCAAATGGACATTTCTCAAGACCACTACAGGGGTAATTTTTGGCTGTTATGAGTGTTAAAGGGTTAATTCTGGGGTATAAGGGAAATTGTGTCGCTAAAATATTTAAGAGGATGTTGGAACCTTTAAATTTGAGCCTCACTTGGTAGTCTTATTGGCCCACAATTTTACATAATTTACATGACCAGAAGGCAGTTTCCTGGGGCTTAAGTGGCAGATATATACTTGTAGAAGATGGTTTTGTGAATCAGGAATATGTTCAAAGATAAAAGTAATTCTTTCTGTCAGAGCTCTAGATAAGCTTTTCAATAATTGGGTGATTCACTCTTAGAAAACTTTGTAAATTGTTTTCTTTGGAAATTAATTGGTTTTTTCAATTAAGTTATTATACATTATATTAGCAATAGAACTGAAATTAATTGGGTGATTGGCTCTTTCGTTACTCATGGTGTTAAAAATTAATTGGGTGATTGGTCATTTTTATTGGGTGAAAACGCAAAAAACCTGCTTATCTAGAGCTCTACTTTCTGTCCATGTTCATACATGCTCTGCACAGATGTTCTCATTTGTAGACATTCTATTATCATCAATGATAAAAAAGTACATAAGACAAAATGTAAGAAATCAATATGTGCCAAGAATTAGAGCTGTCAGGTATACCGAGAAGACTGTGCGATATCAATACCACAACAATATCGAAATGCCATACCGAAAAAATCTCAAATTACCGAAATTTCAATACTGAAAAAAACTGCCCCAAATTGCACAAAAGAGAATTCAAGCAAATTTGCACATGCAATCCTCATTATTTCGCATCACAAGAGGACTACCCATCATAATGTTGCAATGTCTGACAATTATTAAACAAGTCTCAAAATGGCTAGTGCGTGGATGTTATTTCAAACAAATCGATAGTAAAATGGAATGTATTGGCGAATCATGACAATACAATAAATTTGAAAAATCACTTGCAGTGTAAACCACAAAATAGAGTTTGCAGAAGTATCAATGCGATACCGGTACCGAGGTAATTGGGACCAAAATACCGATGATATCCATACCGAACATAAAATATCAATACCAAACAGCGCTACCAAGAATGAACTCTTTAAAGGTGAATTACAAACAAGAACGCTTAAAAATTAAATTGTTAAAATTGTATACTTTTTAGAGGCTTTATACTTTTTTAGAGGCTTAATGTGCATATTCCCAGCAAAATGACAAATTCATATATTTTTAAAGTTGTGAATTTGAATTAGAGACTCGTGCCTCTATTTCAATTTCACAATGTAAAAAAATATATTAATTAATATGAAATGAAATCATCATGTGTTAAGATTAATTAGTTTCGTTTCATTACATCCAGGCACACAATTTAAGCCTCCAAAAATCTACAATTTAACAATTTTGATTTTAAAGCATTCTGGTGTGAATATGCACCTTAAAGTTGTGTGCCTAGATGTAATGAAACAAAATAAATCTTAACATTTAGTTGCCAGACTTAATTTTAGAACTTCGCAAGTCTTAATTCTAGTTGCCAGACCTAATTCTAGTCGGCAGACTTAATTCTAGAACTTTGCAAGAGAATTCTAGTTGCCAGACTTAATTCTAGTTGGCCAACTTAATTCTAGTCGCCAGACTTAATTCTAGAAATTTACATAACTTAATTTTAGTTGCATAACTTAATTCTAGTCACCTGACTTAATTCTAGACTTTGCATGACTTAATTCTAGTTACCAGACTTAATTCTAGTTTCCAGACTTAAAATTCTAGTCGCCAGACTTAATTCTAGTTGCCAGACTTAAAATTCTAGTCCGACGTAAATTTTAATCGCATGGCTTAATTCTAGTCGCATGATTCAATTTTAGTGTCATGACTTAATTCAAATTGCCAGACTTAATTCTAGTTGCATGACATAATTCTAGTCGCCAGACTTATTTCTAGTCGCCAGACTTATTTCTAGTTGCCATGAGCGGAAGCTGCCATGGCTCCAGTTAAATTAGTTTCCAGATATTAAAAAACTGTCTTGTAAAGTTTGTTTGACATTGACTCATTGAGATATACGAATTTAGGATTAAATGGTTAATAGCATCATTACTCCAGGGCCAAATGATTGTAGCTCAATTGAATGAATGTCAGGGACTTTGAAAGATACGGAAATATTAACCCTTTAACACTGAAGCCGACAAAAACGGCTTCGGCAGTGATCTTAAAAATGACCATTTGAAAACTGAGAGAATTTATTTGAAAATTTACCACTGGAATGACTGTCTCGATAATTGAGCCAGTCATTCGAGTGGTAATTTGTCAAAAGTAGTCTTCCCTTGGTCTGAAAATGGACATTTTCTATGCACAAATTTTAGGATTAATATGATAAATTGACACAAACTTAAACAAATAAAAAAAAAAAAATATATATATATATATATGTTTTGTTTTAGTTGGTTTATTGGCCGCTTACACCGAGATGTATTTGGGCCATGACTCGCTCTTAGAGGTGCTTCCCCGAAGGGTTGCGTTGCTTCCCCGAAGGGTTGCTCTAAATAAGTGTTAAAACTGAAAAATAAAAAAATTATGATGTTGCTCGGGGTGTATGCGGTGCCTGTTGCTGCCTAATGAACTGTTGTTGGCGGGTGTAAGTGTTGGATGCAGTGTAAGAGTGGGTGGAAGAGGGGGGGGGGGGGTACTTTATTTCACTTGGGGGTAGGATGGGGACTCAGGGGCTTCCACAGTGGGTATATATATATATATATATATATATATATATATATATATATATATATATATATATATATATATATATATATATACTAGTTTTACCAAATTGTTAGCTGATTTCATCTTAGACTTATATCTTTGGTATTATTCATTATTACTCATGCCCCCAAAGGCCAGTGTGTCAGTATTGTGGTTGGTGCTGTCTGTCTGACTGCTTTGTTTGTTTGTGTGTCTGTTTATTCGTGTTAATATCTTCGGTGTCCGAGAAGTGAGAATTACCAAATTTGACATCTATTCATATTGTAGATAGCTAGGCAAAAAATTAGTTTGAGGTCAAATAGCTAGGTCACGGAGTCACTAAGTACGTCCCGAAATACACATTTTTAGCCATAAATCAGGAATGCAAATACGTAAGTAGAATCGCCAAATTTGACACACCCATCCATATTATAGGTGGTTAGAGGTTCTATGAGTTTCAAGACACGGCAGCAAATATGTAGGTCATGGGGTCACAAAGTGCATTGTTAAGACAGAGTGAAGGAAATTTCAATTTCCCTTTCTCCAAGATCTAACAATACTCACCATTCTGTTACTTCTGATATACAGCTGGCCCTGACAGCTGGCTCTAGGACTATAGACTTAGAAAGCCTTACCGACTCCTTGGAACCGGGTACTCGGCTCCCAACTGCAGAGTACCCGTCTACCATAGAGCTCATATTGTTTGCATAGCCACCAAACAAGAGAAATCCATGGCTTGCCTCCGTGGGGCTGGGAGGCTGGGTCCGTAACAGAATGGTGAGTATTGTTAGATCTCGGAGAAAGGGAAATTGAAATTTCCTTCATTCTCCTTCGATCAATACTCACCATTCTGTTACTTCTGATATACACCAGATTTGGTCAGTAACCTGGTGGGAAGGGGCAAGCCATAAATGCTACTTTTGCCCCTTGGAGAAAGAGTTAGACTTAAAACTTGACTAACGGAGACCTAAAAAGGACTGTCAAGTTAACGGAACCGAATCACATTCGCATCACTGCCACACCCCCCCCCACCCTTTTTCTCCTAAGAAAAGGGAGAGAACTCACAAACATGCATCTCGCCTGAAAACACAAATATGCAGAGGGTTAACTGCTCTTTGCATATATTAGCCTGGGAATGAGCATGAATATATAAGATGAATGATCATGATATATAGACATAATACAAAATACTCTCAATCCTGAATTACCTCATGATATTCGGATTTCAGACCTGGAGCCTCCAACCATTCACTTGTCCGGCCATCAGTGACACAATCTGGTTGATATCCTCTCGCTCGACCATGTCTGCTTCTTAATTCTCTCTTACAAATGCCAAAAAAGGAAGAAGAGCAGCGTGGTCATATAGCCATCATCCCAAAACAGCTAAAGCGAGTGGAATGGCGAAGTCTGACACATCCCTCATATAGTAACCCGTGAAAGAGGACTCACAGTGCCATTGTGCAACAGCCATGATGTCCTTAAACGGAACACCATTGTAAAGGGCGGAAGAGGTGGCTATTCCTCTATCATCGTGCCCTTGCGCCTTGCACTTGGTGCCCAGTCGCATTCTCGCGGGTAGTTTGAATGCATTCGACTACCCAACGAGAGATAGAATCCACGGATGCGGCGCCATATGGCTCCTTATGGCAGATCCACAGATGTCTATCATTCGACCGTAACGAGTCTGTCCGTTTTGTACTTAGTCAAAGCACGGACTGGGCACTTGACACTGGCATCACGATCAAACCTACTTAGTTTCGGTATAACGATCGGTTTGCCGGGATATCTCAAAGATCGAATCTTTGACATAAACTCCGCTCTTGGCAGTAGACGCAGACCCTCTCTGGAGACAATAAATCGGTCCCTCTCTGCTGAAAGTGCATGGATCACACTGCGCCTTCTAGCTGAGGAAGCTGCCAATAGAAAGACCGCCTTTAGAGTCAAATGCTTTAGACTAGCCGAACGCAATGGTTCGAAAGGGTGCTTGGCCAGTACATTAAGCACTAAAGATAGACTCCAGGCTGGAATGACTACCGGTTGTCTCGGTCGGAGATTGCTCATTCCCTTCACCATCACACTCAAGTGGGCCATCTCTGGACTATCCCTGTTGGCTAGACAAGGGATAACTGATGCCAAAGCTGACTTGTATCCAGCAATTGTGACAGGAGCTAGTCCTGAAAAGAACAGCTCACAGAGAAAGTCTGCTATTTGCTGAATAGTGGAATGAAAGGTAACAATACCCTTTTCCTCACACCAGTCTGCAAATCCGTTAACCTTGGTGTTATATGACTTGAAGGTTGACCTCCCTCTCGCAGCTGCGATGAAATCTGCAGCATGTCGAGAAAAGCCCTCCGACGTGGAACGTTGTTTGACAACAACCACGCAGTCAATAACATTTCGGGACACTCGTGTAGGAAGCGTCCCTTGGCCTGGGAGATTATGTTCGGAATCTCGGGTAACTGCACTGGATTTTCCACCCGCAGACCTCGAAGATCCGTGAACCACGCCCTGCTGGGCCAAATGGCGCTATAGCAGGACCAGGTACGGTTCCTCCCTGATCTTCACCAATATCTTCGGTAGAAGAATGGTGGGTGGGTACGCGTAAGTGTGCATCCCTCTCCAGCTTAACGCCAGAGCGTCTGTATCGACGGCACTAGGATCTGTATCGGCGAGACATAAGTCATGATTTGAGCATTTTCCCTTGTGGCGAACAAGTCCACGTTGGGTTTGCCCCAATGCTCGAAGATCCTATGAAGAACTGGAGGATTGAGAGACCATTCTGTTGGCAGAATTCTGTCTGCGAGACAAAGCATCTGCCAGAATGTTCAATCGCCCAGGAATATGAGCTGCTTTAAACAACAACCGAGTAATTCCTGCACCATTGAATCAAGTGCCACACTTAGATACATAGTGTGGGTGACTTGGTCTCGCCTTGGCGATTTCTGTATGATACTACTGTCGAGTTGTCCGACCGTATCAATATCGCCTTGCCCCTGACTTTTGGAAGAAAGCTTTTCCAATGCTAGTTCCACTGCCATCATATCCAACAGATTGATATGCAGCTGGCTCTCTTGGAGAGTCCATGTGCCCGAGACCTGGTGTTCTCCCAGGTAGGGCCCCCATCCCTCCAGCGATGCATCCGTGTACACGGACAGCTGGGGTGGGGGTAGGTGCAGCAAAAACTCCTACTAGGAGATTCTGACGCTTTTTCTCACCATACAAGATGCGACATTATTGGCTCCAAAACTGGCACCAGTTTTGACAGGGGTTCTATTCTCTGTTTCCAGACATCAGATACAACTGGATAGGTCTTCGCATACGAGCAGTGTACGGGTATACCTGCTGCATGGAGACCATCATGCCCAGCATCTGAAGAAACCGCCTCGCCTGAATGTGGTTTCCCAATCGAAACTCTTGAGGATGGCTAACAGACACCACTCTGGGCTCTGATGGGTAAACCCTGCCCTCCTCGAGATCGAATCGCATCCTTAAATAAACGAAATGTTGAGTGGTGTGTCAACTCAGATTTCTCCTTGTTGACTATCTAGCCTAGATCTGAAAGCAACTTCAGATTCAGAGCAGTATCCACCTCTAACCTGGCTGATGATCAGCCAATCGTCTATGTAGGTGTGAAGCGTCACGTTCTCTTTCCTGAGAAACGCTGTCACCACAAGGACCACTCTGGTGAAAACCCCTTGGAGCTGTCGACAGGCCGAATGGGAGGATTTAAACTCCCATACTAGATTCTGAAACGCAACTCTCAGAAACCTGTGACAACTCCCGTTCATAGGAATGTGGAAACATGCATCTCTCAGATCGTTCGATACACACCACACCCCGTTCCTCAATCCTGCCATTACTGACCTCGGAGTTTCCATCTGAAACCGAGGCGTATGGATAAACCAATTCAATGGCCTGAGACTGAGTATGGGTCTCCATCCCCCTGTGCTCTTGGGGACAAGGAACATGTTTGAATAGAAGCCTGGAGTGTTCCGGTTTGCTGGTTTATTGCTCCCTTCAGAAGCAAACCTGACACTTCATTTTTAATAGCTTCTAACTTGTCTGGTCCCGTTGAACGGGTGACCAGACAGGTGCCAAAGACAGATTCCGTGGTGGAAAGTCCCACCACTCTGGTATGTACCCCTGGGATAACCATCCCAGGACCAGACTGTCTGACGCCACACCTCTCCAAACCTCGACGAAAACGCATGAGCCTTCCACCCACTATAGACGCCTCAACGCCTAATGGGGGTGTCTGGCTCGCGTATCCACTTCCCCCCCCCCCCCCTCTCTTGACGAGAGAGAGAGAGAAAGAACCATATTGGTCTTGGCGTGGCCGGTCTAACTGGCACCGCTGTTCCTGTCGCACAGGTGCAGTCCAGGCAAATGCGAAGGGAGCCCTCGTACCCGCGGGTACGATCCACTCCCTTCTGTCCGCCCTTTGAGGACTTACCTCTACCCTTCCCCTTCCCGCCTCTCGGGTGATCAGGATCAATATTGGGGAGGGTAGAGGCCCCCCACAACCTTCTTGGTTTTCTTCGCCGAGGCGGCTGAGAAAATCCAGCAGAAAACAGAAGCAGCACTATGCTTTAGGCTTTCACCTTGCTTTTTCTCTGTTTTCTTGAAGGTTGCCCGGTCAGCGGCCTGACTAGTCAGATAAACCGCCAACCGATTCTGCACAATGCTGGCCGTGTCCTTCAAGATGGCCAGCGCCTGGCCACCAAAGATGCTAAGGCCTGTCAGGGGCGTCCCAAGAAGACACTCCTGACGGCAGTAGCTGGATGCATATGGTCAAGGACCATCTGCCTCCTGGACATAGTCACACGCGCCTGCACCCTTGCCAATGCGTCCATAGACAGCACCAGTCCGTCATTAGCGCATGAAAGCGCCACAGGTGGCACAGGGTGGCCTGCCGCCACTTCAGCCCACACCGACTGAAGAAGACGAATAGAGTGGTTGACAGCACTCAGTGCTGTCCTCACACCCCCATCACACTGGGACAGGACTTCATTATGGTGTACCTGAACTTTGTCCACCAGTGCCGGGGCGGGGCCACCCGCTCCAGCACTCTGGAGACCCAGTACCCAGCGGTCATCCTCGGTGACCGACGGGACAACACCATACCTGTCGTATTCCCCCCGTGGAATACAACCCCTCGCCTGCACCTCCATGGAGGCTGCAAGAAGCTGGCCCTTGTTCATGTGTTGTTTGTTATAAATAGCATCAAGCAACACCATAAACCATGGATCCAGTCCAACAGACTGGATCAGGGCTGCGGGCAAGATCCCCATCCTAATCGATGCACCGATGGATGGGGTACATCCCCCTCGGCCGTGGTCGAAACCACAGACGGGTCCACCCTGGCTAGCCAAGCCAGAGCCTCAGACCAATCCGTCTCCGAGGAGGACACTCCCGTGAACACGTCACCCGTTGACATGTCCACGGCCTTACCAGCAACGGCCTCCCGGCTAGGAGCCATTGCTGATATGCCAGGAACTCCTGTACCGTACGGTTCCGCCACCACCCCATGGAGTAGGCCTGCACGGAAAACCGTGCGGACCCGTAGCGGTTGAGGAACCGTGGCCAAACACGGGCGCCAACGGCACCCCATGTCTGACCGCCGGACCAGGCGAGATAGGTGAGTACCATGCCTGGCCGGCCACACCCGTCACCGTGTTGGTTGGCGGCAAACCAACCATCACGGGACCGGTGCCTGGTACCGGAGTGGCCTCAACCACGGGCGGAGCCGCTGCCCTGGCTTGCGCCAGGCCGGACAGATGGAGGACGGTTCCGTCAGGACGGAATCGACCTCCATGCTCTCCACCCGCGGCATCAAAGGCCGCAGCACCCTCTCCTCCTCATCTTCAGACCCCTAAGAGTCGTCACTAGACAAGGAAAACCGTGGAGCCGTCCTGGTGGACGGCTCCCATGCCTGACGGACCGGCCACCGCTACTGGACCACCCGGAGGTGGCCGCAAAGAGACAGAACCCATCAGGCCGGAGCCCGACGGGACTGCCAGGGGGCCGTACGAAACGGCTCCCTCGGTGGCCAGTCCAGAACCCTGTCCAAGGACAGGGTCCGAATCAAACATGGGGAGAGACTGCCCTACAACTTTTGGCAGCAGGGACGACACCAGCATGGGCAGAACGCTATGCAAGATCACCTTGCCTAGCCGGACCAAACCACGCCGGCGGTGCCATCTCCGTCACCTCCAGTTGCAGACGTGGAATGCCCCCACGGGCCGAAACGGATGCTCCACGATTTACTTTCGGACCGCCTGACCCCGCGTCAGACCCTGTCAAGTCCTTCTGGCAAGGAACTTAAGCATCATATCGACCGACCACACAGCGCAAACGTTACACCTACTGTCAAGACTACACTTAGTACAGTGGAAACAGACATGGTCCTTGCATAGAACCCGTATGATATGTGGCACTCGACACATGATGGCGGGGCTGGCTTGGCCTATAAAAAACCAAATCTACAATAAGACAGCGGAACGAAACAAAAAATGGAAGGTAGACAATTAATTTTCAAATATATTGACCATAAATTAACTGTCACCCTCCCGCACCCCACCCCGCAGCGCTACAGCAAAGATCGCATTGATTATGACGACAAGAACGAAGCGGGCAATAATACACCCATACACTGATCCTCAAGGATGTATAACGGAACCAGGAATCATATCGCATAGCACTCGGGGTATATTTACTAATAAATATAAATTATACTCCTAACGAAGGCCAAAACGATATGTGAAGAAACAACAAAATGTAAACAAACTGCTGTAGCACACGGTAAAACCGCAGACCACACATCTAAATCAAGAATTTTGAAACCACTGATCATTGCAAACAGATCGTGATAACACGCAAAACTTGAAAATTCCAAAGTTTTCCTGGTACCAATTAAAGTACGCAGCATCCAGAATCAGATGCGCGAATTAATGAAACATCTTCTTCACATAAACATCCGAGAAACACGGGTGTGACGACACCAGCTCGGATCTTACGGAGAATGACGTCAGCCGATAATCGTGTTAAAACACCGATAAGCCAACACCTAATTTCATATCTGCCGATCGCCTGTTGGGGATTTAAAGGAAGGCGATCATCTGGCATATTTCGTTGTTAACACACGTCCCAGATTCTTTGGGGTTAGAAATTGGAACATGCGACACAGACGAAATTTAGAGACCTAAGTCTTTTAACTATGGAATAACATGGAAATATACGACCTGGTTATCATCGGAAGCGTCCATATTAATCCAATATATCCTTTTGAGAACGCACAAGCTATCACAATTAATCACAGTAAAAAGACTTAGGCTTAAACAATCTTAAGACTTTCCAACTGCAAAAAGCATGTATTCTCTTGTTGCTATGCAAACAAGAATGAGCTCTATGGTAGACGGGTACTCAGCAGTTGGGAGCCGAGTACCCGGTTCCAAGGAGTCGGTAAAGCTTTCTAAGTCTATAGTCCTAGAGCCAGCTGTCAGGGCCAGCTGTATATCAGACGTAACAGAATGGTGAGTATTGATCGAAGGAGAATCAGCATTTCTCTCTCAGGTGCATTCTAATTTGTACCGTTTTACTGGTCACACCAGCCAAATAGAAACCGGCCTAGTTTTCAAAATTTACAACTGGAATGCCTGGCTCGATAAGTGAGCCAGTCATGTGATCGGTAAATTAAAGTCTTGCTATGCAAATGGACATTCACTAAGCAAAAATTTTCTTGACAAATTTTGAGCATTAAAAAGGTAAATGGTTAATGGTCAAACAGGTTAGATATGCTCTATGCAGGGGAGCTTGAGAATATTCATTTGCTGGCCAAGAAGACTCTTTTTCAAATCTTACTATTAGAATGAATGGTTCAATAACTGAACAAGTCTTCAGCTCAGTGGGAAATTGTCATAAATATTTTTTCTTGGACTGCAAATGGACATTCAATGAGCAAAATAAGCTTTTCTTTACCAAATTAGACCATTAAAGTCTAAGAATGTATGTTTATATATAGCTTCATGAAGTCTGTCTCCAGCGAAAAGTTGATCATGATTTGGCTAAGGACATGCAACCTTGAAAATTGTCAAAATCTGACTGTGGTGAATGAGCAAGGTCGACTTTTTCTGGTCGGGTGTGCTGCCAAACCATGGTCGATTGTATTCAAACCACGGCCGACAATGTTCAAATCACTGTCAAGCCGTGTCTAAGCTAACGTGATCAAACGCAGAAAGGTTCACTATGGCTGACAGTAGTCTTACATACCCATAGTCTATTTGCGACCTGCACTGAGACTCTTAAATATGGTTGACTGTCTGCATGTGTGCCACATACCATGCATGGTCAACCGTAGTCAAATTATCACGTTTTACAGGGGCTGTCAGTGACATATGTGTGCGTGTGCGTGCGTACATGTGTGTGTGCACATATTTACATCAGCTTATCAGTTTAAAAAAAATTCTTATTACGCATATGCAAAAAAGTGCCCATGCAAAGAACCTCTGTCATATCAATATTTTGAGTGCGTCGTGACTGGCTTCAGATAATGCAGATTTCTTGCAGGCTTGACTTTCAACATAAGTATAATGAAGATACCAGAGATCCTTCACCTTTGTGTCCCATCACAATCGTGAGAACTAACTCCGTTTAGAATAATAACTCAATATACAAGTAGTTTAATGTCAACCTGACCATGTACATAACATTTTGTTTTTAACCCTTTAACACTTAAATTTGCTCAAGAAAATTTCAGTTTTCTTATAGAAAATGCCCATTTGCAGACCAAGAGAAGACTATTTTTGAAAATTTACCACTGGAATGACTGGCTCGGTTATCGAGCCAGTCATTCCAGTGGTAAATTTTCAAAAATAGTCTTCTCTTGGTCTGCAGATGGACATTTCTCAAAACCACTGCAGAATCCGTTTTGGCTGATATGAGTGTTAACGGGTTAATGGTCAGGTCGATAAGGATAGGCCTATGAGCCAGTCATTCCAGTGGTAAATTTTCAAAAATACTTAATGGGGATCAGTTAATCATCTGATAACTACTGTATACATATTACATTTAATACACTGTTTGAATCACAATATCGTATATATCGATTAGTCTGTGAGAAAGGTTGTTGAATAGAACTTACAATCATAAATCAATACGCTTAGTGATCTGCTTACAATAGAGAATGGATGATAAGAAACTTAGACAAACACAACTACAAGCACACCTACCCACATGCCTAACCATACCTGCACGCGCGCGCGCCCACACGCCTAACCATACCTACACGTGCGCGCACGCACGCACGCACGCACACACGCACACACACACACCCTAAACATATGCACAAGCAAATGTACAAGGATCTAAAGGTATCACAGATATGCAATGTAATAATTATTGGCCATGCATGACATACAGGCAGGCAGGCAGACAGACAGACAGAGACACAGGCACATTCACATGCAGATTCCATCAATCAGCCTGAAATACGTTAACCTTTAAAATGGTCAAATTTTCCCAAGAAAATCCTCATTGAATGGCCATTTGCATGCCAAGAGAAGAACATTTTTGAAGATTTACCACTAATAAATTTTAAAAAATAGTCGGTTTTTGCCTGGCAAATCGAGACATTCCTCAAGACCGCTGAAGAGGCTGGTTGACCAGTAAATGGCTAACTGGCACACGTCTTAGTTTATTATTAATTTTAACTCACCAATAGGTCCCAATTTAACATCACATATTAACATGGCGATTATACCGTTAAACACTTGCGTACAAAATCTTCGCGAACAATCTGAAATAAAACAATAAAAAAATCAATGATCATGGATAGATACACAACTCAACGGTATGCTAAGCTAAGTCATTACCAATCGGAAACAAGACAACCGTAACCCTTTACTGGTCAAATTTGGTCAAGAAACTCAATATTTCCTTATTAAATGTCCATCTGCATGTAAAGAGTATTTTTGAAAATTTACCACAGGAATGACTGGCTAGATTATCGAGCCAGTCATTCCAGTGGTAAATTTTCAAAAATACACTTGTCTTTACCTGCAGGTGGACATTCCTACGGACTACTGCAGTGGTCGATTTTGGCCGGCCTGACTATTAACCCTTGAATTTGTTCAAGAAAATTTAAATTTTTTAAAAGAAAATGTCAATTTGCAGACCAAGAGAAGATTACTTTTGAAAGTTTAGCACTGGAATGACTGGCTCAGTTATCGAGCCACTCATTTCAGTGGTAAATTTTCAAAAATACTCTTCTCTTGGTCTGCAAACGGACTTTTCGCAAGACCACTGCAGAAGCCGTTTTTGGCTGATATGAGTTAAAAGTGTTAAGACTATACACAGCATCCTCGCTTCTGCTGAAAAGCAACACCTTTAACTATTAGCAACCCCTCCAGCAATACCACATGACAAGACGCTAATAGCCGAATCAGGAACAGATAACAAATTCACAACACGCGGAACTCATATACTATCTCGTCTAAGTGAGATCTCAATGCAAAGTGCAAAATACAATTGAATGGGATGAATTCTAAATCAGCTTACATGTACTGCATCACAACTCTGAACATCAACATTAAAAGGACATGTTAACATAAACCGGATTAAACACAAATATTAACCATTTAACCCTAAAATTTGTTCAAGAAGATTTTAATCTTCTCACAGAAAATGTCCATTTGCGGACCAAGAAGACTATTTTTGACATTTTACCACTGGAATGACTGGCTCGGTTATCGAGCCAGTCATCCCAGTGATGAATTTTCAAAAATACTCTTCTCTTGGTCTGCAAATGGACATTTCTCAAGACCACTGCAGAAGCCATTTTTGGCTGATATGAGTATTAAAGGGTTAACCCTGCAATACAATCATTATCGGCCAACAATGGCTTCTGCAATGATCCTGAGGAATGTCCATTTGCAGACTAAGAGAAGAGTATTTTTTTAAATTTACCACTGGTATGACTAGCTTGGTCATTGAGCCAGTTATTCGCGCTAAATTAAAATTAAAAAAAAGGCTTCTCTTGGTCTGCAAATGCATATATCTTACGAGCAAATTTAGATTTTCTTGAACAAATACGAGGGTTAAAGTTCAACAAGATGAAGCCAGTCCCAGGAACAAGTTCATGTAATTCTACAGTGCAGCTCATAACTAAATTAACATGAACCCAAAACAAAAACGACCCCCACCCCCACCCCACAATCTTTAAATTAATTTTACTGGTTTGTTTTGGTTTTGAAGATGAACATGTGAAGTTATTAATGAGACGGTAGTCTGCATAGTACCAACAACACCATACACTTTCCATAATGCATTAATTAAACCCGAATAAATCAATGGACCTTTCCAGTTTATCCATCCATCACATGACATCATAATCGACTACGTGATGTGTAGGATGACGTCACATTCAATGATGTCATGAATGATGTAGATAAGTTCGGCACGGACTATTAGCGTTGCTGTACAAATTGTATGTCTTTACTATTTAATAAACATTCTGTTGAATAGTTTGAAACTAATTTGACTGGGCACTGTTGCTGCCTGTGGCAGCACCAGCACCCAGTCAAATTAGTTTCAAAATACTCAACAGCTTACCTGTATATTTTTTTGGAAAATGACAGTCGTGCTAGCACGTCCAGGTATCGATCGATTCTAACGCGAGCGAGGTGTGGGTGGAGATTTGCTAGAGATGGGCATGGCATAGCTAAAAGTGGAGCCCTCCATTATATAACATTCTGACATTCAACAACAACGATATAAATTAGCGATTAAATACAATTACGAGATTAACGTTATACTCACTCACTACTCTCTGAACAATACTCAGAAATCACTGTATCTATTTGATTATTGTTACAATATTATAACATTTTTGCTCACATATCAAATTCCCATAATCATAACACACACTGGGCAATATAACACAAGGAATGAAAACTGGTGCTTCAATCACATGCCTTTGTAGTAGAAGCCACACTTTCTCATCACAGCTAGAGTCCACTCCGATCAATAAATCTCTTGGATATTAATCTTCTGACTGCTGATTATTTGCAGACAACTTATTCTAGGGGGTAATCTCTGGACCAGCTCAATACTTTGAAAACAATTTGACTGAAAGTTGTTGGTGGCTATCCCACCAACAACTTTCAGTCAAATTGTTTTCAAAATATTCAGCAGATCCAGAGTTATTGCCTAAACTGAAATAATTGTCTAGCAACTTGCTGTGGTCAGACAGTTAATGCGGAGTTAACAATAACGACTACTGACCCAATACTGAGTGAACCAAGAGGCAATCTGCTGTCTGAAGGCAGGCGCATTAATCTATACAGGGGTGATGGTTGAGGCGCAGCATTTGTCAGAGGTAGTTTTATTCTAACAGGAAAATCACTGCTCTACTCAGCCACTCGCAGGAACATACCATAGTAATCTCACATTTTGTTTTTAATTCAGTCTTGAGCAGAAACTGAATTATGGGAATGCTAGTACCATGACTGAACTTCTACATTCAATATTAGAAGTGTTTACAGTACCGCCCAGAAATAACTCAACATGTTTACAAACAAAACAAAACATAATGTTGACGAATATTTTGAAAGCCAGTGATGCCTAATTAACCCTTTAAACACTCAAGACGGCCAAAAACGGCCGCTGTAGTGATCGCGAGAAAAAAAATCTCCATTTGCAGACAAAGAAGACTATTTTTGAAAATTTACCACTGGAATGACTGGCTCGATAACCGAGCCAGTCATTCCAGTGGTAAATTTTCAAAAATAGTCTTCTCTTGGTCTGCAAATGGAGATTTTCTATGAGATTTGAGCATTAAAGGATTATTGGCAATGGAGTGTTAAGTCCTTTAACCCTTTAACGTCTAGATTTGTTCAAAAAATTTAAATACTTACTTATTGAATGTCCATTTGCAGGCCAAGATAAGACTATTTTTGAAAATTTACCACTGGAATGACTGGCTCGGTTATCGAGCCAGTCATTCCAGTGGTAAAATTTCAAAAATAGTCTTCACTTAACCAGCGAATGGACATTCCCCAAGACCACTACAGAGGCCGGTGTTGGCCGGCTTCGTCGTGAAAGGGTTAAGCTCCCATCTAAAAATAGTCTTCTCTTAGTTTGCAAATGGACATTTCTCAAGACCACTTGCAAAGGCTGTTTTTTGGCCGATATGTTGATTGTAAAAGGGTTAAAATTGGTAATCAAACTTAAAAAAGATATTTCTTCGTTGAATGACCATTTGTAGGCCAAGAAAACTATTTTTTTAAATTTACTTTATGGAATGACTGGCTCAGTTACTGAGGCAGGCATTACTGTGGTTAATTTTCAAAAATTGTCTCCTTGGTCTGCAAATGGACATTTATCAAGACCAATGTAGAAGCCATTGCCTGCCAAATGGATATTATTCCTCAAGACTACTTCAGAGGCCATCTTTTGGCTAGCTTGACAGCTAAAGAGTCAATGACCCCCAGACATTGGAGAATTCTCTAGTGTATGGCATCGCTGGGTGTAACGTGGTGCATTCTTGCTTGAGTTAATGAAGTTGCTAGCCCATCAGCCTCATCACTCCCACTGTGTTTGTTGCCATTGTATTGGAATGAAGGGCAAATATTCTCAGAATGGACACATGGTCATGACATATTGACCATGGACCAAAGATTCAGCAAGCATATAATTAAAGTTATCATGTCCCATTAAATAGACTTTTGCACGAGATATCAGATACTGTTGATTTCCATTCAATTTACCCAGCATGCAATGCTACCCAGCTACAATTTTCATTCAAATTATCAAATCTGTAGCAGGAAGTAATCGCAATAGCAACTAATTATTTTAACAATGATTTGACTGAATGCTATTGTTGTCATTGATAGCAACAACTTTCACAGAAATTATAGTCAAAGTATATAAGATTTCTCCTATTTTCTCATGGAAACTGATACACTTGAGCTGCTCAGTATTGACATACATGCTGTCGAATGTACTGTTGTGAATGCTTCCCGCGTGCATGCTTATGCTTCCAGAGCAGGCCGACAAATGACCATTTGCGTGTGCAGCCCATGGCAGCAACAGCTCCCAGTAAATTTAGTTTCAAAATATTCAACAGAATGTTTATTAAATAGTAAGTTTATCAGACTTACAACTAAGCCACTCTCGTGATAGACAATACTGCCACTTTTGCTACAGCCACTCTAAGTCATTTTGATTGTCACATCAGTCAATGAGTGATGTATAACTTGATTAAGCTATCAGACACTTGAGTGACAGATGGGATAGTAAATTCCCTCCATTACATTTCTACATAGCTAATTATTAACTAACTTAACCCTTTTTCCCTCATATCAGCCAAAAACCACGTCCGCAGTGTTCGGCTCAATAACCAAGCCAGTCATTCCAGTGGTAAATTTTCAAAAATAGTCTTCTCTTAGCCTGCAAATGAACATTCCTCAAAGACATACGACGGTTTGGGCCGGCTTCGTCAAGAAAGGGTTAAAGCTGACCTGTCAAGCTAAAAGAGTAAGTATTTAACTCCTACCTGTAACAGTGCTATCAATAAATTTCCATTTTCGGCAACTCTATTATGAGTTCATGTATTCATACTAATAGACAAGACCTGCCTAACAATTCTTCCACATCATAAAAGCATTCGCTAAGTACATGGATCTCGGAGTGAGCAACAGTCTGCTCTTGGTCTGCAAATGAACATTTGCTATGAGAAATTTAATTTTCTTGAACAAATTTGAATGTTAAAGGATTAAACTATCATTCTTAACTAGTAAAAACAAAATATACCGCTTCATAATCAGAAACAACTAATTCAACCATGTAATTACAGTTTCACTGTTTCAAGAAACATTCCATGTCTCTAAACATATACGAATGAGAGCCACATTATTTTCGAAATAATCAACAGCAGATTTATACTTTGCATATCATAAGTAAACGCATCGTCAAGTATATATAGACTTGAAATGATGACAAGTAATTTAAATTTACACATTTTTGTTTGATATACCTGCATTTAAATCTTCAATTACTATAAATTTTATTATGTGTATGATTAATTAAAACATTTACTCAAAATTGTAATTTCCTTCTATAAAATTTTCACAAATCTTCTACAGTAAATTAATACGTAAACCGGGGTAACTCGTTGATCCACAAATTTGGGGTTTTTGAACAAAAGAGGGTTTAAAAGAATGTACACATATATATTAAGTTCAAAGCACTTTTAAATAAATTTTACGTACAAGTAGCAGTGGTTGTTGTTTTATGATGCTTAATTCCTTTAACCCTCCAAGCCGTCCAAAACCACTGTGCTCCTGGACAATGTCCATTTGCAAGCCAAGAGAGTACCACTTTTGAAAATTTACCACCAAAATGACTGGATCAGTAATTGAACAAATCATTCAAGTAATACATTTTCAAACATACTCTTCGCTTGGCCTGCAAATTGACATTTTCTTTGCGAAAATTGAAATTTTCTTGACCAAATTTGACCATTAAAGAGTTAACGACTAGCTACTGTCCTATCTTATCATGAATCTTGAGACTGAATCCATTCTGGTTCATATTGTTATTCCTATCACCCACAAGACACTTGACTGGAACTCAACTTAACCCACTAAACAACAAAGCCATACATGGTAGTCCAGGTATGCTAAATTCTTTACGATTTAATAAATATTATGTTGAATATTTTGAACCTAATTTGACTGGAAGCTGTTGCTGCCATAGGCAGCAACAGCTTCAAGTCAAATTAGTCTCAAAATATTCTACAACTTACCTACATATAGTTGCATTCAAATTAAGATATTAGGATGCACATTTCGGAATGAAAGAGTGTGTGTGACACAGTGCATGAGTGAATGCATCTTCAAGCATTCAGATATTGATCTGTCAGCGCACATGCGAACATGCGCCACTGCATGCATCTTGATCATCTCAAGCATGTGAAAATGCACACGCACCAAGCATGTGTGCAGGCAGGAACATGCATGATAGTTTTCGTAAGCAGAGTGGCAGAAGTGTCACATTCCTGATAACAAATGAACTTCACATGCTAATGCCATGGTCAAGGGGCAATGAACTAAACAAGAAAGACATGGCTCCAAAGAATGTATACACAGACAGACGGATGGATAACCCTAAAAATCTTGATAGATATACATGTAAGCAAAACCGTGCAGTGGATTGCAATTGCATTGAAAATCCACATGTATGCTTCCGCCAACTTTGCCGCACACCCCCCCCTCTGAAATCCACCTTGGGGCGGAGCCTAATCTAAACATCGCCTCACAATCCCCAATCATATGCGTAACTCACATAACAAATTTGACTGAATTCCACCAAATGACTTCGTAGGAGATATCCGGACTGACAGATGGGCAGAGTCGATTGAAATATCCCCTCCATTTTTCAAAACGTGTGGGGATAATAAGACACATATTTAATCAAAACAGACAGTCTTACATATTACACATACCGTGAATCGATCAATCGAAACATAAAATCCACAGACATACATATACAACAGCGTAAGGAAGCCCATAAGTTTGACAAGCATATTTTAACAGACCCATTTACAAAAAAGTATATCCAGATAATACACACCTTACATTTATTATCAAATCTATGTCATTTTGCCCTAATATAGAGAATATTTCAAATAAGTTAACTCACAGAATTGCGCCTTATCTATTTCATACCCAAGCATTAGATAGCCCTTAGCATTATGTTAAAGCAATACTTTCAAACTTATCAGAAAGTTATCTATATTTTTAACCCTTACCACGCTGATGTCAAAATTTTAAATTTTCAAATTAAATAAAAAATAAACTCATGTTCATTTTCCAACAAATTTGGTGGAAGATGTTGCTGTCATAGACCGCAACATCATCCAGCAAAATTGTTGAAAAATGTACACCAGTTTCTTTGCTATTGACGCAGTAAAAGATAGAATATTGACATCAGAGTGGTGAAGGTTAATATAATTGATAAGTCCAAAATGTGAGTCACACAACAAACATTGTATATGATCAAAAAAGCTACTTTAAAATGCTTTATATTATCTGAATATCTGACCCACTTTTCATAACAATATCCAAACAAAACTAAATTAAAACGCAAGAAATATTATATTCAAATTTTGATAGAAAACACTTCTCTGTGTATCCCCCACTACACACCTGTGGCAGTAAGTGAAGTTAGTTTAACCATAACCCTTTAAAGTATTGAATTTCTTCCAAGAAAATTTCTATTTTTTTCAAGGAAAATGTCAATTTGCAGACCAACAGAAGATTATTTTTGAAAGCTTAGCACTGGAATGACTGTCTCGGTTATCGAGCCGGTCATTCCGGCGCTAAATTTTCAAAAATAATCTTCTCTTGGTTTCCAAATTGACATTTCTCAAGACCACTGTAAAAGCCATTTTTGCCTGATAAGTGTTAAAGGGTTAACACTCTAAAATCTGTTCTAAAAATTTTATCATACAAAATGTCGATTTGCAGACCAAGAAAACACTATTTTTGAAAATTTACCATCGCAATGACTGGCTCGATAATCAAGCCAGTCATTCCTATTGTGAATTTTCAAAAATTATTTTCTCTTGGTCTGCAAATAGACATTTCCCAAGACCACTACACAAGTTTTTGGCCGGCTTGAGAGGTAAAGGGTTAAATTTGCTGACAAAGTTAGACTGGATGATTGCTTTTATTGTAAAATTGTCTAATATAAAACTACTGCACACAGTATAAACGGTCAAACAAAATTAAATACAGAGTTTAAATAGACATGCTAAGCTTCCTGTACATTATATCAACGCTGACATCAAAATTATGCTAATTTAAACTAACATAATAAACTGATTTTGCTATACAAAGTAAGAACCATTAATTTGTTGAATATTTTGAAACTAATCTGACTGGAAGATGTTGTTGTTATATTCAACAGATCTCCTGTGGATACTTGCTTTGTAATTCAGTAAGTATGACCTCAGTGATGAGGTGGTCAAATTATTCAAACGCATTTCATTATAAATACAGACAGAAGTCAATACACTGTACATAGAAGTTGGTAGATGAAAAACTGGTGAAGCAAATTTGAAAACAGTGTTGCTGTCGGTTACTGCAAATTTAGACAGCAATTCTCTTTTCAAAATGAACCCCAGGTTGATCTATAAACAAACGAGAACAGAATAATATTACTGTAGCACCTTGTCAATTTCGTAAGATTTAGAAGTACTTAGTAGGATCAACCAGGTTTTGTGTCATACAATTTGGGTCATATCTAAAACCTCTCATTCAAGTCTTGAGACGATTTAACTGTGACTGTTGTAAGCCATCAGACAATAACTTCAATGGGCAATACTCTCTGGACCTCCTGAAATTTTGAAAACAATTTGACTGAAAGTTGATGGTGGCTTAGCCACCAACAACTTTCAGTCAAATTGTTTTCAAAATATTCAGCATAATCAGTGCCCCATGAAAATGTAGTCTGCACAAATTCAGCAGGCAGATAGTTAACAACAAAACTGCCCAAAATAGCTTCTGTAGTTCTAGTAGCATTTTGCAAACTTTTTTTAAAGTTTACCCCTGGATGGCTGGCTCATCAATAACCGAGCCAGTCATTTCAGTGGCAATTTTTCAAAAAACTTCTTTTCTTGGCCTCAATAATGTACAATAGGATTCTTTTTTTACTTTCCTGATCATTATGATCAAGAAAACAAGAGGCCCAAAGCCTGTGACACTCACCTGCACCATTAGCATTTGAAACATTTGCATTTAAATCTACACGATTCTTTACATTAAACAAGATGGGCACCGGAAAAATTGACCAATCAAAATTCTGAATGAAATTTATGGAGCCTATCACCATAGAATACATCTAACCACATTTGGTTGAAATATGTCAAGCAGCTATGGAGGAGTAGCATTTTGACCATTTCCGGTAAATTTTTTCACAAAATCTAAGATCTTCACCCAAAAAATTTACCAATCAAAATTCAGAATAGAAGTTCTAGAGCTTACCACCATAGAATTGATCTAGCCAAATTTGGTTGAAATATGCCAAGCAGCTATGGAGGAGTAGCATTTTGACCATTTCCGGTAGATTCTCACCCGAATAATTTATGAATCAAAATTCTGAATGGAAGTTCCGGAGCCTACCACAATAGGGTCCTTTCAGCCAAATTTGATTTAAATCGCTCAGAATGGTAAGGAAAATCAGCAATTTGACAATTTCCGGTAAATTTTTCATAAAATCTAAGATTTTGAGCCAGAAAACTGATCAATCAAAATTCTGAATAGAAGTTCTAGAGCTTACCACCATAGAATCAATCTTGCCAAATTTGGTTGAAATATGTCAAGCAACTATGGAGGAGTAGCATTTTGACCATTTCCGGTAGATTTTTCATAAAATCTAAGATTTTGAGCCAGAAAATTGATCAATCAAAATTCTGAATAGAAGATTTAGAGATTACCACCATAGAATCGATCTTGCCAAATTTGGGTGAAATATGTCAAGCAACTATGGAGGAGTAGCATTTTGACCATTTCCGGTAGATTTTTCATAAAATCTAAGATTTTCACCCCAAAAATTGATCAATCAAAATTCTGAATAGATGTTCTAGAGCGTATGACCATAGAGTCAATCTAGCCAAATATGATTGAAATATGTCCAGCAGCTAAGGAGGAGTAGCATTTTGACCATTTCCGGTAGATTTTTTAATAAAATCTAAGATTTTCACTCAAAAAATTGATCAATCAAAATTCTGAATAACGGTTCCAGAGTGTAGCGCCATAGAAGCCATCAAGTCAAATTTGGCTGAACTATATCAAGCAGCCATGGAGGAGTAGCATTTTGACCATTTCCGGTAGACTTCTCATAAAATCTGATTTTCGCCCAAAAATCGATCAATCAAAATTCTAAAAAAAGTCTGGAGTGTACCACCATAGGATCCTTTCAACCAAATTTGATTGAAATCGGTCAAACCGTTAAGAAGAAGCGATTTGACCGACGGACGGACAGACGACGAATGGCCGCCATGGCACACATGCACAGACAGACAGAGACCTGACCCGACCCGACTAGACCAGACACACACAAATATTTATACTAAACCTCCAGCTACCACACCATTGTAAACACGCTCACACCATTTCCTGATTCACAGATTAACCCTTATAACTCTTGAATTTGTTCCAGAAATTTTCGATTCTTTCCTAGAAAATGCCCATTTGCAGAGTTAGAGAAGACTATTTTTGAAAATTTATCATTGGAATGACTGGCTCGGTTATCGAGCCAGTCATTCCAGTGGTAAATTTTCAAAAAAATCCTTCACTTCATCCGCAAATGGACACGTCTCATGACCACTGCAGAAGCCGTTTTTGGGTGATATGAGTGTTAACAAGTATAACAAGCCATCTCATCCCTCCCCTCCCAGGAAGGAAGAACCACATTCATTCACCTATAATCACATTCCCGATATATTGTCTGAACCGATTTCCTGCCAATAGCAAAAACGATTACTGTTGCTAAGCAACATATTGAATCATATTAGCATCAATATACTATCTCATGTGTAAAATATTATTTCCATATTGTATTGCTTCATATAAATGATTATTCGAGATTCTATATTTATATTTACTTATTAATGGAAACAAGCAAGTTTTAATTATTTAGAGCTCTGATTATCCGAAGTGGAACTTCATTCCATCTTGTCCTAATCCTTTCTCCGACAGATCTCTGAAAAAGTAAATTATTTATTATATAAAACTTATTCTGTTGAATATTTTGAAATTAATTTGACTGGAAGCCATTGCATCAGTCAAATTAATTCCAAAATATTCAACAATTTTCCTGTATGATTGAAAATGAGATATGGGGAATACATCAATGAAATGGTTAATACAGATACTACAGAAAAATCAAATTGTACTGCTAAATACAATCAACCATTCCAGTTTTAGCTACATATATATGTTCCGCCCATCTCTAGCTAAGCTCCACCCACACCTCGCTCGCGTTGGGATAGATGGATCCCTGAACTCCCATACTATCAATTTCTAGAAAACTATACAGGTAAGCTGTAGAATATTTTGAAACTAATTTGACTGGGTGCTGTTTGCTGCAACAGCGTCCAGTTAAATTAGTTTCAAAATATTCAACAGCATGTTTATTAATTAGTAGACAAACAATTCGCACAACAACGCTTAAGTCCGTCACCAGTTATGTGTTCAAGACGAACTTATCTAAGTCATTCATGACGTCATTGATTATGACATCATCATACACGTCACATAGTTGAATATTACGTCAAATGATGGATGGATAAACGGGAAAAGTCCATTGTTAGCCTTAAAATAGAGGGAGAGATTTATAGTTATGTCCCGCCAATTTCTAGCTAACCTCCGTTTACTTTGTCCACACATGTGAATCGATTTTAACTCTTAGACCCCTGAATTCCCAGAATCTCTATTTTAAAGTGACTTATAATATAGACAACAGGTAAAATTCTGTTGATCATTTTAAAAGTAATTTAAATGTAATTTGAATGGGAGCTGTTGCTGTTAGTTTCAAAATAACCAACATAATGTTTAAAAAGAGGACCAAGGACCTTATAACGCTCACCTGGATTCAGATTTTAACCATAGCATTTGTACATCTCGACATAATATTTTAAATTCAGCAGCAACAACACAAACAGTAAAATACAAAACTGGAATTCAGTACGCAAGACATTTAGTAGGAAATAAATGATGGATGCTGGCCATACAATCAGACTGAATATTGGGTTCCATACACCCAATAAGAAAAATCCAATATTATTATATCAAAATCCTCCATAAGAGACATGAAACCTAGCGTGATAGCCAAATTTGGTTGAAAACCCCCAAGTGGCTTAAGGAGGAGATGCATTTCGCAAAATCTAAGATTTTCGCAAAAAAAGTGACCAATCAAAATTCTAATTAGAAGTTCTCGAACCTAAAACCAAGTGGCTAAGGATGTGATGCATTTTGACAATTTCCGGTAAATTTTGCATAAAATCCAAGATTTGCACTCAAAATGTTCACCAATTAAAATTGCGAATAGAGGTTCTGGAGCATACAACCATCTAGGATCCTTCTAGCCAAATTTGGTTGACATCGGTCAAAGCGTTAAAGAGGAGATGCGATTTGATGGACAGACAATGGATGGACGACCACAATGGCATAAGGTCACTTGGTCCTTCTGGTCAGGTGAGCTAATAAATTGTAAATTCACCAAATACATACAATCTAAACACTGACGTGATGGCCCATTGCCACTTAATGGGGGTCATTGTGATTATGACATCACCTAATAGAGTCTTGTTTTTGATTATAACATCAGATATGATTGACAGATAAGATCACTCAAATGGAATTTATAGTCTCCTTAATTGAGGGTAGGCTGAAGGCATAATCAATTACGTCATGAATGACTCGATTTACAAAATGTGGTTTGCCGTAAATGCTTAACAGTGTGTCAGGTTGTACGATTTGTATGTCTACTATTTGATAAACATGCTGTTGACTATTTTGAAACTAATTTTACTGGGCTGGCGCTGGCTGAGCGCCTCCATAGCTTTCAAATCACACAGAGTTGACATGTACCATAAGCCTGTGAACTTATGATCGCGTCTGACCCATGTCAAAGATAATACACAAAAAGAAAGGATGTGGTCTACCAGATCATGTGTGATGACACCTACCTCAGTGAGACTGGTAGAGCACTAGGGGTGAGGCAGGCCACACAAATTAAAGAACACCAAACTAGAGCCTCCTCTGCAATATATAGAACACTGCACTGAACACTCACATCAAATTAGCATGGATAACATCTAAATACTAACAACAGAAGAACGCTGGGGGTAAACGAAGGTTCAAGAGTCTATACAGATCAAACAGCTTAAGATAACTATGAACAGAGACCTGGGACTAGAACTCCCACCAATTTATGACACTTTCCTGATCCTGCGAGATCTCGCAATCAGTGTGGCTGATGAAGGTCATGCGATCTGAGCGAAATATTCCAAGTGAGCACATAAGTGATTTATAGTCATTTAATTAAGTCTAATTAATCTTCTCTTGGTATGCAAATGGACATTTTCTCCAAGAAAATTGAAATTTTCATGAATATAGGTTAAAGGGTAAAGGAAGGTTTTGGTCATTAAAGGGTTAAATTTACAGTCTCTCGCAGAAAAATAGGGATAGTAAAAATATATCCAAATTAATACAATGATATTGAAATTACTTCATCAACATATAATATATAAACAAAGATTTTTAAGGTACACCTTAAGGGAGATAATTTGATACATGTTATATTTCTGTTTTAGCTATTGAGGAATTACCTCCCTTGTCAGTTTGATATAACAATCTAGAAGAACTTACTAAAATAGTGGAGGGAGGGAGGAAGAGGGAGGATAGGGAGGAAGGGCATGGTAGCCTAGATAGAAACTCGGATGATAGAGAGAGTCAGTGAATAAATATATTGCATTAACACTAATATTCAAGTTGTCCAAAAATAGCTTCAGCAGTGGTCTTATGTCCATTTCCAAGCCATTAGAAAAGACTATTATTTAAAAATTTTTTAGTAGAATGTTGGGGTTGATAATCTGACCAGTCATACAGGTTCAACAATAGTCTTCTTTTGGCATACAGATGGTTGCTGAGCAAAAATAAAAATTTTCTCAACTAATCGTGACCATTCTAAGGTTAAAACTATTTTCATTGACCGACAGCAGTCAGTAATCCAAACATTTTATGCCAACTCAATTCCCTACTTAAAGGTCTTGTGAGGACTTGCGGTCGATAACGAGTTTCAACTAATTTTATGGTCTACTACACTATTTAAACACAATAGCGTCACTTTGGAGTGAGAAAAATATGTTAGGCAGCCCAAATAACGAGATTAAATGACGTCTCAATCTGAATCACATCACCACTCGCTGTGATGTCACACCGGGAACGGCGCTGTGAGCTGGGTCAATATTTCTCTGTCTATAGTACAAAGGTGACATATTTTAAAATGTGCGTTTAACAGGATAGACTTCACCTACCATAACAGAAATTATGTCAGGTTGAAGCTAAGTCTTCAAGAAATAAAAAATCATGATTTTTAAAAATCTATTATGATATTTACTCATTTTTAATAGTTTCATGGATAGCTATATTCACATAATAATAGGCCTATAACTATGGTAAACCATGGGCAATGCTGACAATCGGTAATATTTCAATGCATGTGACAAATACTCTGTAGTCTAGTAGGCCTAATTGCGGATCCATTACCATTCTTGAAAGGACTGGGTGTACTATGTAATATCTGGTGTGGTGTGATGATCGAGGTGGGTGGGAGAGGTTGACGATGGCTATAATTGTACTATTATTCATATCTAAATGTATAGGCTACAGAGTGCAGTTACAACTTTTTCTGTAGATTACGAATGTACAATGTGTGTCAGTGTGTCCTATGTAAAATTTCCTGTGATTACTGATTAGAATGTTAAACTTTTGGCAATGTGTTTGTATTATAATAATAATAATAATAATAATAATGTAGAGGCATGTACAGGTCAACACGTTCGTTGGTGTGTGTGTGTGTGTGGGGGGGGGGGGGGGGGGGGCAGGCACCACGCCTGTGACAACCATATGAACTATATCGTTTTCAAACCAACTTCTTCCATGTATGGAAGTCGCATACACTCATATTTCAATGTTATGAAAAAGCAAAACTGTAGCGGATGAACAAATCTTAAATAGGTAGGTGAACTGACAGATGTTCAGAGGTCGCTAACGTGTCATCTTTACTTACAGTGCAGCTTATAAATAAGTTTAAATGCTTCCAAAGCAAAAACACAAATATGTTAGTTATAACCATATGAACACGATACAAGAAACGTTATGTTGAATATTTTGAACACAATTTGGGTTGAAATCCGACCCAATTATGTTCAAAATATTCAACAGTATATGTTATTCAAGTTGTACTATAAGCGCGCGGACGGCAGTGAAAGCCTCACTACGCACCTCGACCGCTGCCTAAACTGTAAACAAACCATGGACTATTATATTAGTTTAGATTAGATTAATTTATATTTACCTGTCATTTTAGTTAATTTTAAACACATAACTGGAGCAAGTGCTATATTGCAATCATAAATTTATTCATAAGCCCCACACAATGGTAAATTGCGATCGTACGTGCACTGAGTGGTGTAGGCCTACTTAACTATCAATTGTCAGGCACCGTGACCATGAGGTCTGTCCTTTAAGTTTAATCAACAAAAATATCATCAACTTCGATATTATTGAACCATTGTGCAACTCGAACAATGTAGTGTCTCTGTGTGAACAATGACTTGTCAAGGAATAGGTGCATAGGTGCCTAATACGCGCAGCAGTAGAGCGCCTAGCTATGCTCCCCTGCTGGCCAAGATAATAATCCAGACTAATAGGAATTGGTGTCATCCCAGTGTGACGTCACAACTCTAGCGCGATAGCTAAAAACGTTTGGTTGTCAAGGTGGTTGCTATATGCTTATCTCAGCTTTGCCTAGGCCGATTACAAAAATTTAAAATGCATTTTGTTCTTCTAGTAAAGGAGAATCTGTATTATGATTGTCAAGTTAATCAGAGCGATCGGGTATCTAGTCCTCACAACATCTTTAACTAACTGAGAATCATAATTACCCTTTCACCATAAGGGAATTACCCTCGCACAGTAAGGAGATTACCCTCACTCCAACTACTACTCCAATTCGGCTCAAATTTTAACGTGCACCAAAGTAATGTGCGTTGGAAGAGGATTTCCAGACGTTGGTCGTGATTCGGATAACAGAACCTGGATCTGGATCAAATCAAATTCTGGAACTGTGGATATCTCGGAAACAACTGGCCTGATTTGGCTAGAATTTAAGACGAAATAATGTAACCATAAATTAGGATTCCACAACTTTGGGCGTAATACAGGCTCGCACATCTGAAAGACTACGGAAAATCTGTAAAATCTATCTTTACATTGTGACAAAAAGAGGGCTGCAATCTCTGATGGCTCTTGTTATTAGAAGAGATAATTACAAATATCGTTAATAATATTAACCATTTTACATTTCAGCCAACAACAGCTTCTGCAGTGAACTTGTGAACGGTCCATTTTCAAAACAAGAGTATTTTTGAAAATTTCCCACTGGAACGATCGAGCCAGTGATTCCACTGATAAAATTTTCAAAGCTAATTTTCTCTAGGGATGCAAATGGCCATTTTCTTTCTAAAAATTTAAATCTCGAACAAATTTGAAGGTTAACGCTTAACCCTTTAATGGTCAAGATTGTTTACAAGATTGTAACTTTTTCCTCAGTCAATGTCCATTTGCAGGCCATGATAAGACAATTTTAGAAAATTTACCACCGGAAATTAAAAAACAAGAGGTATCAAAAGATACTAAATATCTCGCAGGACCTGGTCTGCCCAGGACTAAATATTCTGCGGGAAAAAAATGTCCAAGCCATGTACATATATAGAATAAGACAAATGTCATCATGAAAAATATAAATTATAAGATATTAGTAATTCTCTCAGGTTAAATCAAATTAAGACGTATTAACAATTTTTAAAGCGAGCACTCAGGTATAAATATTCTGGACTCAGAACTCGGATATCACTATATGCATATATATATTATCATTGTGTGATGGTACCCGAGTATTGTACTTTAAATTCGATCGAGTTACAATCAATGCGATCTTTCTTCCGTGGCTCAAACTCCCGTTAGCATATGAAATCTCGTGAGAACATGCCATGTGCCTCCCATCGCAAAAGAGTTATTTTGTTGCCCATATAAGAAGAAATCTTCCACATTTTAATTCTCGGGCATTCAACTAAATTTTCTCACATGCTCGATTCTATGTTGGATCATTTTATGTTTGTCGCTGTAAACATTCGGCTGCCTGGGTGTTTCCAGATTGTATCAATATTGTGTTCAGAATTATGACTCTAATTGTTTATAGTAGCATTTCTGAGCACTCATTACTATCTGGCAATTAGCCTGGAGGTGGTTTTAGTGATCAACGATACCAATTTTCGTTCTATTAGTTTCATGTTAGCAATTCTCGCTCGAACTAAGTTTGTAGGGTCTTTTCAGATATTATCAATACCAGCAGTCAAACTAGTCGAAATTCCCTGTTACATAGTTATTTGTGTTGAATAAAACTTTGTTCATGTTCCCCCACCCTAACACACAATGACATGTACGATATAATCGAAAATCGTGATCATTTCGCAATAATTGATCGTGATTATGAAAATTGAACAAGGGCCTGTGACGCTCACCTGGACCATTAGCATCTGAACTTTCTGCTTTTAAAGGCATGATGGTTTAATTTTCAGAAAAAGCAAGATCACCATAAAACCAAATTGACCAATCAAATTCACATTTGTTCTCTTGAAGCCTATTGTAATAAGATCATTCCATCAAAGTTTGGCTGAAATTGAGCCATTTATTTAGTAGTAGTAACATGGGCTAAAATGTTTGAAAATTTGAAGTCATCCATGGCAATGATCTCACATTTAATGAGGTCATCCAAACAGAACTGAGGTCATCCTTTCGTAATAAGCAATGCAAATTTCAGTAGTGATTTAAAGGCTTCTGGAACATTTTTGGAAAATCCAAGATGCTCCTGGAAAAATTTGACCAATAAAAATTCTCATTAGAACTCTTGAAGCCGAACACCATACGATCGTTCCATTCAAGTTTTGTTGAAATCGGGCCATTGATTAAGGAACAGTGGTATTTTAAAGGATTTCTGGAAAATCCCATATTTACATTTGCCCCGCCCCAGGGGTGGGTGGGGGTTAAAAGGTAAAAAAATGTATTGTAATACAACTCCTCTGACATTGTTGGATGGAATTCAACCAAATGCATGGTTTGTCAGTTACCCATATCAATGTAATGCAACTCTTCTGAAGTTGTTAGATGGAACAAAATCAAATTTGATATCTGAGTTACCCATATGATTGCGGAGTGCAAGAGGCCATTTAGATTTGGCTCTCCCCCCTCCCCCCCGGGGGGCCGGGAGAGGGGTCAAAAGGTTAGGATTCCTACATATGTTCCCAAAAAGAGTTTTCTTGTCCACTGTGGCTTCCACAGGTTCAGCCCCAAGAAAAGAGTACACAGCTACGTCTGCACACCTGTCAGGAAGTGACTGGATTTACTTCAACTTCTTCCTCTGTAGCTTTTCTAGCTTGGTGATATCAGTTCCACTTGGACAACATGCCTCTAGCCCAAATATCAACCTTGGACTGACATAGTCTCCAAATCTTATGTGTGATGATAGGACTGATACCATTTTTACCATGCAATCCAGCTCCCATTAACGCATATAGGGTCTTACTTGCACTTTGAATAAGTGGGTTAACATCAACAAATCCATTCGATGACCTCGTGATTCCTAAATGTTGTTGGGATCATGGCACCGCCCATCATGAAGTATACACTGTTATCTGCTTTTTGTTGCACACCAAGCTGGAGAATTTGTTCACATTGTGTTTAAATCATTCCAATGATGTATAATCCCTCGCAAGATTCAGTAGGATCTGCATGCATAGCGTACTATCAGTGATGTATAGCACATATGCTCACGCGGGTGCGGAGACGGCTATGTATCCAATTCGATAGCCATACCCTTTCGCCGCGACCTCAGTAAGCCATTGGTTTAGACCTAGATATTGCATATCCAAGCCGAGATATGGCCAAGCTCAGACCTACCCAAGCCAAGCTAAGGACTAGGTAATGCCTAGCAAAGCCTAGGTAAGGCTAAGTCACGCCCATCGTACTACCATACGCCCACTCACACAGCTACGCTGTTCGAGGCCATACTTGCAAACCTGTGATTTCTCGCTATGTGAAGTAACATTACGCTAGTGGGTTGGAGGTAGTCAATCAGATTTCTGCCTACTTCATGCGATAGGCGAGACTTCGTGTGGTGACCTAATTTACAATCGCAAAAATACCAGCGATCGCGACGCTGTTAAACTGGAAAGAGACATTTGCACAAGTTTGCAATAGTTTTGCTCTAAACAAGTTATCTGAGGAACAGAAAATGTGTAGATTGGTTTTCCGTAGCAAAAACCGCTAGTTTGGTTTACGCACATGTAAATTTGTCTACTTCCTGATTTCTTATCGAGCAATCTCGTTGGCGCAAGTTGACTGACCCCAGCTCATCAATATGATTGAAGCTTCGTGAACTTAGCATAAACATCAAAGGCGTGCAAGCACGGTACTAGATATGGGAACGTAGTGGGAGGGTGAGGATCGCGCAATAGGACGATGAGTCACGCCAGGTTATGGCCTAGCTGAGACCTAGGCAAGCCTAAATAAGGATCAGGTAAGGTCTAAGTAAGGACAACGTAAGCCTAGTTAAGGCCTAGGTAAGACCAAGCGAAGCATAGATAAGGTATAGATTAGGCCTAGGATGGCCTAACCAAGCCTAGCTAAGACTTAGATAATGACTAGGTAACCATAGCTAAGGCTAGATAAGGCATATCCAAGCCCGGATAAGGCCTAGCCATAGCCTAGCTAATTAAGACATAGCCACGACTGGTTAAGACAGAGCTATGGCCTAACCATGTAGGCTGGTAGACTATGACTGTAGGCTAGTAGAATAATAGGCTGTTAGACTAAGCCTGTAGGCTAGTAGAATAGTAGGCTGTTAGACTAGGCCTGTAGGCTAGTAAGCTGGTAGACTAGTCCTGTAGGCTAGAAGACCAACCGACCGACTGACCCACCCACTGACTGACAGAGGTCGGACCGACCAATCCACCCACCCACTGACCGACCCACCAACTGACTGACCGACCTACCCACCGACTGACAAAGGTTGGACCGACCGATCAACCCACACACCGACCAACTGACCAATCCACCCACCGACTGACCCACCTACTAGGCTTGCACAATTTTTGCTTTGAAACATCGCGATCGATTTTATAAAAAAAATCACAATTTTCGATTAAATCGTATGTCCAAATTCCCAAAGATATAATAAACTGGGGTAACGTGACAAGTCACGAAAACTGTGAGTTGGAATTTCTAGAAAAAGTTGACTTGACATAAATGATACAAAAATAGCACGAAATTAGAACACAATTTCATGGGACAAATTCTTACCATCTTACGTCTATGCTTAATGTATACATATATCCATCATTGCGGGAGTGAAATTATTAATCGGGACCGCCTAAATATTACGTATAGTTTAATAAACATTTATTTCATCAAAATTTGACAAAACGTGATGTGTCAGCTTCCGCTTATACTCTCCCTTTGTAGGACGAGTTTAGGTCATTACCAGAGTAACGCAAAGCCACTAATATTAGTACCAGGGGAGATACTATGCAATCCACATACATAGGACGGTAGCTTTGACTAGGTACGAGTGCAACGGCGTAAACTCGTCTTATAGTGCGGTTTATAGTTGCTTTCAGAATGTACGATTTACATTTAAGAGTAATCAACAGAAGGTACAGACCATACAGTTCAAAATACAACAATCTGGAACATTTGTTGTTGCTTTATTTTCTTTAATTAGCGATGACAACCGAATATTAAAAAGGAAAAATTATTACACAGCCTGAAATTGCTAACTCTAGAATTAAAAAGAATTATATTGACTGATTATTGACTAACACTCTGCAACTAACTAGGCCTATATACTTGGTATTTCACGACAGACTCAGGGTCTGCAGCGAAAGAAAGAAAATTATATGCCGATTCGACGGAGTAATTAGCTATTTCTCAATGACAAAGGTGTTACCTCGCTATTGTTAGCTTGTTTATCGGCGCTTTGTGTTGTGATTAGTAATTATTTGACACGTGCATGGCACAGCGGGATATAAACACAATGAACACAGGCGTGAATTGATTATAATTGTACCCATGTACTGATAAATGCGACGGAAAAGTACGCACTTCAGATTTTAAACAAACATGAAATTTTTGACGATTTTCCAATTTTTCCTCAATTACATCGTAAAAATCGCGATTTTAAAAATTAAAAAATCGTGCTAACCCACCCACCGACTGAATGACCCACCAACTGACCAATCCACCCACCAACCGACTGACCCCTTGAGGTCAGACCGACCCACCCACCCATCCACACGCCAACTGACCGACCAACCAAGGTCGGACTGACCAACCCACCGACTGAGCGACCGATCCACCAATTGACCGAGGTCGGAGAGACCGACCCACCCACCGAGGCTGGACTGACTGACCCACCGACCCAGACTGACCAACTGAGGTCAGATTGACTGACCGACACACTGACCGCACACCCACTCATTAATTCACAGAATCACTTAGTCACTCACTGAATAACTCACTCAATTTTCCACTCACCCACACACCCGCTTCCCTGTCACCCACCCACACACAAATGCCCATGGATGTAAAATAAGAATAATGAATGCAGCATAAATAATTGAATATCTTATCTAACCAACAAAACTGATGTGATCTAGATCCGTCCTTGTCTTTCCAGTTTAATTTAATCATCCTGAGGCTCGAATTTTCTCGGTGCGAAATTGCGTGATTTTCGAGGCGAAAAGTTGTGTACTACGTCATCACTATTTTTGCAATGGCTGTTCGCTTGAAATTTGATAAAATTTGTCAAGAATGAGCTAAAAAGTTAAATAACATGAGATATATGACATATTTAAACGGATTTAAGGTGCGAGCAAATTGATAAGTGAATTATACGAAGCAATAACCAGGGTTTGTGTCGAATAGTGTAGGTAAGGTCGATTAAGAGGCGCGCTACCTAGCGGTGGCGGAATTCTCCAACTTTTGAACATACAAATTGCTCTGACTCTCTCCGGCCTGTCAGTCTGTCCAAATATCTGTCACAGGGCGGGTTGAGTCAGAGCAGGCTCGGACTACCATCCCTCCAAAATTGCTTCTGTACTTGTAAGCTTCTCTCCAAACACAACAAGCTCTTTTGTATTAAGTTCTTGTGGTTCTCTGTATGTTGACTAGTTTGTAAAACAGCTTTTGATCATCACTTGATGCTTGCATGATCTGTGAGTATTAATCATTCCTGTTGATTGTCGCCTGCATTCACTGAAATCTTGAAATGACTGGTAGCATATTGCGCTCGTTCACTAGGCAACACCTAATTTCATATTAAGCCTTGCCGTCTATATCGTCAATCTCTCCCCCTTCTATTCATGTGTCTATTGTTAACGCCACACAGAAAACGCCTGGTAGGGGAAGATTGATGATAATGCCGCCTTGCCTTTGGTGTATGCCTGTTTTGATCTGTTAAATTATTTATCCATATGGAAATAAAGTAATCTTGAATTTGAATCTGAACACCCAACTGATTTTTTTCGAAAACTGGTGTCAATATAATATTGTAGGCCTAAATCAGATTATATTCTATAAATGTAAGCTCTATCATAAACGCGTTCTGTAACAATGAGGTAGCTATGCATAATACGTATTATGCTGCTGCAGTCTTACCTGAAGTATTAAAGTTATTTTACTCTCATTTTAAGATTTTTATAAAATTATAATTTTTAATTTTCTTCTTGTGTTGTGCAGGAGTTCCCGTCTAAAAGACTGTAGTCCCTCTCAGACGAACGCCTTTCTATGAATACAACCACGGCTAACAACATGTTCGCATGCACCATCCGAACACAGATCTCCAACAATGCCAGGTATCGGGTGATAAGAGTGCAGAAATATGCATAATATGTATATATGTTCATATGTATATATTTACACTATGATTCGGGTGCGGATGGTTTTTGATCGAGAACAGTTTTTGTGTTAAAATCACAATTTACAGCAGCAGTCCACCAACAATCTGTTCAACTACGATTAGATAACATTAATGCATAAGGGTGTAATGGTGATATGTTAAATTGAGTCCACCAATTTCCATCAACCCAATGACTGTAACAAGTTTCCGTGGATAGCGTCCTTAGTAACTATGATCAGTGACGTCACACAACAGTGCTAGAATGGCCGCCACGAAGAAAACATCAAGCAAAGACTTGACTTGACTAAAGACAAAAAAAAGTACGGATGTTCATCATTCACAGCGAGGTAAGGGAAGTAGCCAGACCTCTGCCGAGGTAAGTCAACATACTCATACATACTATGAAGACACAACTGATACTGTTTTGATTTCGAATGGCACCGACACTGATAGTGACATAACACTATGCAGAGACAATAACAAGGAAGTGATAGATTCTGATCAAGCCCTATAATGCTAATTATGTATCAGCTGGTACCATATAGACCCAAATTGTCAAAACATATCACTATCAGTGTACATCACCTTCAGCGACGGGGCGACCAATCAGATGAATTGGTATTGCAGCCCCTGCAACCATGGTGCCATAAACTTACTGCATGTGATAAAAAATGTTGCCCAGAATCTTGACCAAAAAATTGACACTGTAAGGAAAATGGTATCTGCCAATGACCAGGCCATTAACACCAGAAATGACACAGAGATAGAAAAGCTCCAGAAAGAAATCAAGGATAAAGAAGTGAGAATATCTGCACTAGAGTCAAGCATAGACAGCAATACCATTAACAATTCGGGCCAAAGTGTTAAATGTCAAGTAAAGGAGATAATGAAAGAAGATAAATGCCAGATTTTCAGAGATAACATGAGTGAACTTGACGATAGAGAGAGAAGGAAGAACAATGTTAACTACTTTAATGTAGCGGAAAGTAAAGCGGAGGACCCACTAGCAAGAAAAGATGATGATAGCAAGTCAGTTGTAGAGATACACAGTAATCTTGGCCTAGAAAAGACCATTTTCACTACTAATCCTGTAAGAAAACAGAGAGCAGTAAACCAAGACCCCTGCGAGTGACAATAGACAGCACGGAAACAAAAAACGAGATACTCAGAAATGCCAGACAATTAGCCCACAGCAACAACAGCACTATGAGGATGATATATATCAAAAGGGATATGACACGTCTCGAGCAAGAGGAATAGTCAGAACTGAGAAAGGAAAGAGACATAAAAAACCAAGAATCGGAGAGAAAAAAGGAGACCTTTCGATGGACCATCACGAAAGACAGGCACCTGATCTGAGTCCGCAGAGTTCCAGAGACCAAGTAATTCAGCCTGGCGACAGTTGTGTAAATAATTCCAGTGTAATTATGTTGAAATTTTTTTGTAATACTGGCCTGACTTGCTTATATTCAAACCCAGATTTTCTACTGAACAAACGTACTGAGCTACAGGTACTTGTCCATGAATACACACCAGATATTATTGCAGTGTCTGAAGTACTATCTAAAACATCTGAGATCCAGTTGCTGTATCCGAACTAAATATGGATGGTTATGAGCTGTTTACCAACATAATTTCAGATGCCAGCAGAGGTATGTGTCTATACATCAAGAAAGCCCTAAGTTTCATAGAAATCAATGTTAAACCTGAAACTGCACAGGAGTCTATTTGGGTAGAAGGCAAACTAAAGAACACAGACAAGATTTTGATTGGGTATGAGCACCGTTCACCAAACAGTACATCTACAAATGACAGCCATCTCAGAAATCTCCTCAAGCAAGCCACAGACCTATAATATAGCCACATTCTCGTTGTGGGCGATTTCAATCACCCAGAAATAAATTGGAAGGACACCACCCAGCAAGTCTATTCCTTGAGTCAGTAAGAGACAGCTTCTTGTACCAGCACATACTTCACCCCACTCATCACAGAGGTAACCGACAACCAAATACATTGGTCCTGATCCTAACCAATGAAGAAAATATGGGGAGCAAAATTTAACAACTACCACCACTCGGGAAAAGTCACCACCACACCACCTTACTATTCACATTGCGTTGCCACAAACAAAATAACCCAAGCAAGTGTAAAAGGTTCATCTACGACAGAGGGTCCTATGACAGGATGAGAGACATGATGGAAAAGATAGACTGGGACAAAGAATTACATGAAAAAAATACAGAACAAACACAGGAACTAATTAAAACAAAAATACTAGAATTGGTCGATAAATGTATTCCTCAAAAGACAATATGACAAGAACGCATCTTACACAACACAGTTCCCGATCCAACCCGTCCGCACCCAAAACATTCAGCAGGTACAACAAATTGATGAAGAAAATAGTGAAGACCTGCTACAGGCTGTCTAGCCTATCCAGCAGAAGAGGACTATGTAACTATGTAACTATGATGTACAAATATATGTATCCATCATATATTACATGCCAATTAAGTCGCCAGAATGTTCCTACACCGGAAACAGTGACAAATAGTTATAAAAACAAGTATTTTGACCGACAAAAGGCCACACAGGCCTCATACGTCGTAATGATGATGATGATGATGATGATGATGATGTGATGATGATGATGATGCGATCAAAAATTTCCTGTATTAGAACATACAAGTGTGGTCAGAGAGAGGAATGTAAAACTGAAACAGAAACCAGACCTACAACACTGGAAAGTGAAGAATATCGGGAGGAATGCAAAACTGAAGGGCCAATTTCCCTATTAGTGCCAGGACTGAAACAGATTCCCTGCGAGAGTGAGTCCTTCGTAGATATTGGAAAAAGGGACAAGTCACACCACTTTTCAAGAAAGGTAGTAGATCAGCAGCATGCAACTATCGATCCGTCAGCCTGACATTAGTACTATGCAAGATGATGGAATGGTTTGTCAGAAACGAGCTCCTCAAGCACATGTTAGAATATATGACAGACTGCCAGCACGGCTTCCTGAGTGGAAGATCCTACATGACCCAACTCCTAGATACACTAGATTTCTGCACCAAAGCAGTAGATGAAGGAGGAGCGGTAGACATAATTTATCTAGACTTCGCTAAAGCTTTCGACCAAAGACTGCTCAGCAAACTAGAGAGTTACAGGATTGATTCTGCTGTATTCGGATGGATACGAGAATTCCTCAGTGATAGAACACAAAGTGTGACAGTCAATGTCTCCTTCTCAAACTGAGCTCGAGCCATCAGTGGTATTCCACAAGGCAGTGTGCTGGGATCAGCACTGTTCATCTGTTTTATCAGCCAGACGTAGTTAACAGCATGATCAAAATGTTCGCAGATGATACAAAATCTTTCGTGAAAATATCCTCCAAGGAAGACCATGAGAGACTGCAGACAGATTTAAATGATCTAACGAACTGGTCAGAGATGTGGAAGCTGCGCTGTAGTTCAAATACTAAATCACAATACAACATGAAAGACAACAACGAAATTACCACCCTGGAAGAAACTACCTGCGAAGAAGACCCTGGCATGTATGTCGACAACACATTAAAATTTACCCACCATCACGAAACTGCAGTTAACAAGGCCAATAAACTCGTCAGGATAATACAGAGAACTTTTGATTTCTTGGACAAACATATGTTGATCATATTGTACAGAAATCTGGTCGCTGCTGTATGAAAAAGAGGTCCAGCTTCTTGAAAACATACAACGTAGAGCAACAAAACTTGTAGCAGGGCTAAAATACACACCCTATGAAGAGTGCCTGAAGACATTGCAACTACCAAGCCTGGTGTACCACCGATTACGAGGTCATCTTATTGAATTGTATAAATACACGCATAGTATATACAACATTGTTGACCAGGAAAATCTAGTGCCCGCTAACACTGGGGACTGTACAAGAAGCCACAGCTACAAGCTCTACAAACAATGTTTTAACACGGATATGAGAAAACAATTCTGTACGATTAGAGTAACCAATTACTGGAATAGCCTGCCTGACTCAGTAGTAACTGCTCCTACAATCAACACATTTAAAGGAAGACTAGATCGCCACTACAAAGACTGACTGTATGTGATAGACTTCCAGATCATACCCGTCCACACCAATCAAACAGTTCAACAGATGCAAGATATACAAGCAGAAGAAAATTGTGAAGACCTGCTACAGGCTGTTTAGCCTATTCAGCAGAAGTGGACTATGATCTGAGCGATGACACATGTTATGCCAGTATTCATACTACTTCATCCTGTAGCTCACGGGGTACATGCTGGTCCGCCATGGCGTGCCCATCCATCGTGCCACAAAAGCATGACAGACAGGAGGGCTGGTGAGCTGCGAACCCCTAAGGCCGGTGGAACACATAGGTTCCGGTAGTGCTGTGCGACCATTGCCGCTGAGATTGAACCACACCATGTCGTCCCAACTGTTGGTGTCAACGGTATGTCGATTCATCTTAATTTTGAACTATGGACAAGATGGTAATAATAATTAAACAGTCACAAAATTTATACCACTATACAAACAATTCTATACGTTTGACAGTGAATGAGCACAGTAATACACAATGTAGAGCCAGGCCGGTGTTCTTTCCACGTGGTTTCGCTGGAGGTACCACACAGATCCTTGAATCCGCAGAAGTATCCCCGCAAGAGAGTTTCCGCAACGAAGTCACTAGGTAGTTTAATATAAACCAGTATACCCCTAACACACACACACAAAGAAAATATTGTTGTTGTGAGAGGAAAGTGCCTCGCATGGGCCTCTGTCACAGGAAAATGCCTTCAACGCCGAAGTGGAGGAAAAGGGCCACTCTTTGGTTCAACAGAAATTGTTAAGTGCTTAAAATCCTAGTGAAGCTACTGTTAAGGTGTTGCACGCTGGTTTACCTGAAGATGGGACGAATAATTTCCGAAGAATTCCCAGGTCACCGTCTTATGTAGTTCCAAAGTTGATGCATTGGTAGTTTCCGCGTTATTTATGCGGGTCTTCTGCTACATCCTAACCTACCATTTAGGTGTTAGTAATGAAAACATGCTTTGGCCGCAAGTGACAGGGATTACTACCTATCTTTAGATACGGTTATCCGTTGGGCGTAGATGCTCAGCTTCCCGTAGGTCGCTCCACATAGCATCTACCTCCAAGAACAGCGTGCGTACATGTCATGGAACAAAGGCCCGAATCAAATAACGATCCGGTCACCAGGTTCCACAACCACATATAACATGACCTGACGAGTTTCACAGTTCACACAAGCAATTTTAAATACTGACATGTCATTATGATGTGGGTGGAGAGACGGATATCTATCGCGAGCGTCCTTCCTGTGAGGGCGTGATGAGCTCCAATGCTTCATCCAGATGCTGCAATGAATTGGATGGAGATCCGCATCTCGTCCATTACCGTGTGCTATGGAGCTAACATTTGACCTGTCGTTAGGGTTATTTTCCAAGATGCCCAGAGATGCACTGCAGGCCAGTACCACAACATATAAATTAATATTATTATTTCCCAGGGTCAGATCCGGTCAACGTGTCGATTGGGAATCCAAACAATTAATAAGTCTTACGGTTGGTGGATGCGCGGAAAGAGACAATAACTTGCTATATATAAGAGGCCCTATAGGTCACTTGGCCAATTTTTTACAACCTTGCCGGTGCATGGGGCTACATTACCACAACAACTGGAAAAGAGGAGTACACTATGCGTCTCCGACGAAGAAATTGTCCCTAACCGCTTTAAACCTATCCTATCGAGCTGAATAGCCAGGTTTAATCGGTAACATGTCAGGCTCAAACAATTAGAGCATGATCAGCGACCTGAGTGTAAAATTGATGCTGGCGGGAATAGTGATGCAGATATAATGTTGCTGTATAGTATTTCCTAGCATACTGCGTTCTAGAGTTTTTATAAATAAACAAAACATATGAACTTGATGGCTGCTTGCCATATGCACAACTAACCAATACACAAACTAACGGATACGAAGATAATGAAATGAGAATTATAAAGTATCACAGGTCACTAGACCTTACGATGTGGCTAGTTGAGAGCACCACAGTAAAGAAGGATAATATTCATAGTATGAAACATAAATTTTAAGACTGCAGTCCTAGGACTGGTACGGTACCTATTAGTCAGCAGTACCTTTATACAGAAATAATTAAATATTTTGTAACTAAATGTACAGTAGTATAGCTACTTGAGTACCTATTGGTCATCGGTACGGAACAAGTTCACTAGTTACTGAAATTGAGGCGCTATTACACTCATAGCACGAGATGACGCATTCTCAGGGCTGGAAAGATTTCCACAGGAAGACATCCGCAGGCAGGTCTCTGCAAGCAGGTCTCTGCAGGCAGGTCTCCATAGGCTTACTTCTCCAGGCAGGTAGGCTATGGTACATTCTCAGGACAGGTAATGGAACAGTTCAAGAATGACCACTATATAGTCTTATAGCTGATACATAATCACACCAGAAGTCGTAAAATTTTCCGTAGGGCGATGGAGGTATGAAAGTTAAGAGTAACCCATTAACTGGGAAGGTTACTTATATAATAATAATGCATGTACATTCACTGGCACATGATGCGGGGTGCATCGCATAGCTCTTGCGGCGCACCGGGCAAAGTTCACCCAGACTGGTCGAAAGTTAATAGGTCACACACAACATTTAGTGCGGAGGTTGAAGTCCACCTTTCAGCGTGGTTGGCAGATCTGGTGAGTCATCCACCAAGAACCACCATCAGCTCTATATTCCGTAGGATTACATTCTGGGCCCGCACAGCCCGTCCATAGGAAGACTCCCTTATGCGGGAGTTATAACTTTAAATTTAGTTTATTACCCTCAGATGGCCGTCTGAGGGTGTACAAAAACTGTGGAAGCCAAGGACTCCTTACCTCCACGGATGAGCTGAAATCCGAGAGGCACCGGATGAAGTAGGACTCATGGTAGGTTTGCAGTTACACACGTCTATCCTGATGGTCCAGTCGTCCTGCTTCTCGATGCTCCTGATTCTCGATTTTTCACCCCTTTTATACTCCTCGGAACGTCAGTGCTGGGTGCCTCAGACAATCAGCGGCCGAGCACTAGCCAATCAGCGTGCTGTAGAGGTGGTGACGTAATTATCCCGTGTACAGAGCACTCTCTATTCTGTTTAATATATATACGCGACTAAGACGTCAAGGCAATATTTCAAGTATAATTTAGCACGGAGCTTTGATGATAACTCGGCCATTTCTGGACCGATTTTAAAACGGTAAAACGTACTGTGATCCACGTCTCATCCTGGTCCTGATAGGTACCTGGAACGACGAGAAGGGTGCAGTTTAAAGAAATTACGGGTACCGTCTCAGTATGCATGCGCACTACGCGTTCTAACGGACGTAGCCATTTCTAGCGAAAACCTCTCCTATAGGGCTTATATACACGTACTATCCTACCCAGGGGGGAGGCGGGTGCGCTTAGAGCGAATCCAAGATGGCCGTTCCATACCCAGCGTAGCTGAGATGGCCAGTACCCGTCCGGTCGATCCGTGCTACAATCCACTGTGGTAACACTTGATGAAACTCTAGAAGATGGCAGCAGTGACATGAGTAGCACACCAGCCAGAAAGAAACCCGGTAAGGATAATGGCAATGTCAGCAACTACATAACCATCATGCTCACTAAGGAAGAAGAATTGGAGACATCATGTCAAAATGCTGCGATACTGTCTCAAATCCTTCAAGATATCAAAACAATTAAAGAGAGTAACAAGGTACTGCAGTCGCAAATGCAGGGTAAAAAATCAAAGCAGGAAATAGACAGGACAAATCACAAATCAAAATCAACTGAGAAAACTACAAACAAAAAATCATCAAGCAGGAATAACACACATCCAGAAGAGTACCAAAATAGTAATAATCAACATGCAACATGTCGACAGATAAAAACCCTACTAGTTGGTAGTACAACTCTTATGAATCTTAGTGGACGCTACAGGACAACAGACTCAATCAGTATTATGGTCCACTCTTTGAGTGGAGCCAGGATAAGCAGCATCCATAGCAAATTAGAGATGCTGCTTGTAGCAGACCAGTATGTTGCGATAGTCGTCCATTTTGGTAACAATGATATTGGAAAACGTAAATTAGAGGCTATAATTAGTGTCTTTGGAGAACTAAAGAGCCGATCAAATCCATGTCACAAAACACATAAATCTTTATTTCATCACTTTTGCTATGCACAACCAGTAGATATTACAACCATTTAACAGGGGCTTTAATGGTATGAGAATTTTTACTATACAGCGAAGACACCATGGAGGCGATAAGAAAAGAACCTAACTGCTTTTAAAACTTGACCAATGATAATACAACTATCTGTATCTGTATCTGTATGTGGAAATCCAGCCTCGATGGGCTCACCCCTATTCCATAGGGTACGAACGGTTCTTTAAAATGTCTATATAACACTAACAGTCTTAAATACACGAATACACGAAATTAGCTCCATCAAACAGTTTTAGTTTATTGCACAGTGAACCCTTAGCCACACCACATGATGAATCATACCTAGACCCTATAAATAGCAATACAAATAAGAATACGGAACCGCCTTCCCAAGTAAGTCAAGTCCATAAACAAAACACAACAACACACACAATAACAAATACATGTATATATATAATTAGAAACACTGGTACACAAGACTCGTCCCACCATCATACTAATCACAGAAGCACTACCAAAAAATGCAAACATAAACATTAGCGAATTACAGATTGCCGAATACAGCCTCTCAGTAAATAGCAGACCTTCAAGAGGCGTCCCTATCTATATTCATGAAACAATAAATGCAAGAAACTGTGATGCACTAGATAATCATGGCTTCAATGAAACATCATGAACATCAAAACAAAAAGAAATGATACTTGTTGGTTGTATATACAGAATGTAAATATTGGATTTGTGGATTAGCTACCCGCAACGCCAACGGCTACCTTTTGGTACCCAGGTAAATATTTGCAGATGACCTTTCGACACTGTGCAGGTCAAGTATGTTTTGCGTCACATCCTCAGTCGTGAATATTCATAACATCGTCATCACGATACATCACTAGATATAGGGCCAACTATTTCGGTCGCTATAGACAGTGAGTATTTGTAAATACGTCATAGGCAACGTGGCCAATTATTTAGGTCGCTATTGGCAGTAAGCAAATAGGTATATTCTTAATAGGTCGTTATGACATGGGATGAGTGGTGTAGCTTTTATGTAGTGTTTATTTATATCTGTATCGGGACATCCGATTACGCCACTGTTATTATTATTATTATTATTATTATTATTATTATTATTATTATTATCCATGTTGCTTACTGAAGGTATAAATTATATATTTTATGTGAACATTTAGAGGGTTTCTAAATGGATGATTATGATCTCTGGTGATGGATAAATTAGTTTAGCCTTGTTTGATTTATGCTTGATTAAGATTGGTTGCTACAATCAGTCTAGTTTTGTCATTTTCATAATCAGGATTTAGATAGGATAAGTTAGACAATATTCAACCCATGCAAAGTCATAGTTATAGTCATAATCGTTTATAGGAATCAAACTAAATCTTTAACCCTTGCTAGGTTAGAAACTGATTCTGTCACTCTAAAACAAGTTATAGATACCGTAACTGTAAGATGCTGTTGGATTAAGTTCAAGATAGATTTTAAGATGTCTTCTTGGTATTTAATTCAACGGGGTCTTACAAGACGGTTAATTAAGATGGATATTTACATGATTCGAAGAAGCAAGTCAGATAGGCAGACATGGTGTTCACAGATCCAGTTATATGATTCAGCACCGCATTGAAACCCCGTGATGTATGCGCACTTCTGGTAATTACCCAGGATGTATATGACAGGTCAAAGATCACCTATGCATATGTCATGACATCTCATAACCATTAGTTAATAGATCCAAATATAATTCTCCTATAGTAAAGTAATCCTGATGATTTAATGTTTGAATGGTTAATGCTCTTGTCATAACATAATTAGTATATGAGAATTTTAAATTATGTGAGGAATTGATGCTTGATGAGTATTGTCAAAACCGAACTGTATACTTATTCTGTCAAGAGGTATCACTTGCATACTGGTCCCGACTGGTTGAATCCGACCGGCTTTTAAACGTGGGAAGGAGAGTGTTACCCAATCAAGGTAGTTAGATTTTGGAAATCACCAGGAAAGCCCTCTGAAATGTCATCAGAGCAATGTCATGAATGTATATAAGGCCATGCATGTTTTGTTTTAGTTAAGTTCCGACTACGCTCTTGAAAAGAGATAACATCCTTAGTTGATCTCCGTTATTTTCGATCTAGTTTGTAGAAACGTATTTGTTAAGCATAGAAAAATTTAGCATAGAAATATTACAGATTTAATATTCAGTCAGAATTATTTGTAAAGTCTGCAATACGGCTATTGGAAATTATTCAGTTAGTAAACGTTATATATAATTTGTTGAAAGTGTTCATTATTATTCTAATAAGTTTAGTCAGTGATAAATTAAGTGAAAGGAAGACAACCTTTCCCGAACTCGAATTGACTCAAGAATTCATGGGTGTTTAGTATTGCTTATTGAAAAGCCGAGAGATTCCAGATTCCAACTTTTCAAGAAGTTCCAACTCAGACAGCCCAAATAACAAAAACCTGCTATGTCTACTAAACAAAGTAGCAGTGTTTAATGCTGATCGCATTCTTATGGTATGTGATTTCAACATTAGCACAATTAATTGGAGTATTGGACTTTCAAGTAATGAAGAAGAGGATGCATTTCTGAATGTTGCCAAAAATTTGTTTCTAGAGCAGCTAATCAATAAGTCAGAATGACACAGGATAAATTAGAAATCAAGCTTATTGGTCCTCGTCTTAACAAACAACATACACTTTGTCCACGAAATAAGTCACCTAGCCCCACTCGGTAAATGTTGCCATGATAGTCTGTAAATCTCAATACATCCAGACATTTTAAACCCTTTTCCAAACAAACAGCTAAAACAAAAGTACTATTGGACAAAGGTAGGTATGCTAAAATGTGGACAGACTTAGGAATGATGGATTTGCAGTGTCTAACCAAACTTGATACAAACGAAGCATAGAATGTATTACACAGAAAATTAGCTACAATGAAAGAGCAGGATATTCCTACCTCTAGGCAACATGGTAGAAGGAAACATCTCTGGATTGACAACACCACATCCCCGTCACTAAAAACTAGCTTACACAAACTATAAAAACTGAGATAACCACAAACTACGAGCTTTACAAGAATGCCTGAAACAAGGCTATACAATCCCTCAGAAGATTAAAAGAGTCCTTCAAACGAAAAGTGGCATCTGAAAGTAAAAATGACACTAAAGAATTGTTGAACTATGTAAAAAGCAAGACAGTTCTACATGGGTCGATTAGCAATTTATCTGATCCAGTCACTGGCTCCATTAGCACAGATGACAAAGAAAAAGCAAATATCCTCAACACCCTTTTTTCCAAGTATTTTCACCTCAGATGACTTGCATGCTATACCAAGTATCAGCAATAGAACCAACAGCACTACTTTAGACAATATATTAATAACATCTATGAATATAGAGACAAAACTGAAAGCCCTCAATCAAAGTAAAAGCAATGGCTCATACAAAATACCAGTGAGAATACTAATCGAAGTAGCCAAGGAAGTTAGTGTACCCTTATGCAATCATCTTTACCGAATCTCTAGAAGAAGGTGTGTTACCAAACATCAGGAAATTGGCAAAATGTGTGTTGTATATGTAAGAAAGGTTCTAAAATGATCCAAACAACTACATACCCAATTAGTCTTTATCTGTACTCCGTGCAGTATCGTGAACTATTTGGAAGAAGCTAACCTTTTCAACTCATGCCAGCACGGTTTTAGACATAACAGATCATGCAAAACCCAACTATTAGAGTGTCTCGAACATATACCAACGAAATTATATACAAGAGAATCAGTTGGTGCTGTATATCTAGATTTCTCTAAAGCTTTCGATACAGTACTACACAAAATGCTTACTGTTCGCCTGGGATACACATACATAGCATTGTATCTAATGCGAACAGTAGAGTATGGACATTCAAAATCACCTTTTCCTGTATAGACCCACCTACACTCACTCTACTCTACTCTACAAGTCCTTGGTGAGACACATCCTTGAGTACTGTAACTCAGCATGGTCACCGAGATTTAAAAGACAATCACAGCTATATACAGATATAAACAATATTGACAAAAAACGCTTCTTCGAACTGTCCACTAACACACACACACACACGCACGCACGCACGCACGCACGCACGCACGCACGCACGCACGCACGCACGCACGCACGCACGCACGCACGCACGCACGCACGCACGCACGCACGCACGCACGCACGCACGCACGCACCAGAGGACATATTCTCAAGCTAAACATGAAACGCAATGCTTAAGATGTTTTCAAGTACTTTTTCTCTAACAGAGGGGTACCACATTGGAATTCACTGCCAGTCAAAGCACCCGCACCAAAGTTGAATACTTCAAGAATAAACTAGACATGCATTTCAATGAGATACTTTAAAATTATGACTAAGCAAAGAACAACATTTACCAGCTACTTGCACCTCTGTATTTATGTGGAAACATGCTCGTTAGCAATCATGATTAGATATATCTCTGCTCTTCCATGGCTGCATTTGTATGGTTTGCATGAAGAGACATTATCGCTGATTCCATGCTGATTCGGAATCGCACTATCAATTCAATAATGATTCAAATTAAATAGGTGACTGCTTTCCGTGGCCATATTTTGTGGTAAGCATGACGCGGTACTGGCCTAGCAAAGAAAACATAGGTAGCGACAAATGCAGGACACAATAATAAACACTGGGAGCGACGCCATTTTTGGAGGGGCTAATTTAACATTACGAGCAATGGGCCGCGAAACCTTAATTATATTTTCTTTACTATCTTGCAAAATGCATTTGTGATTTTATGTTTTCTGACACCGGCGGATTTTTTTTTTTTTTACAGATTTTCAGATACAGGATTTTATGGTTTGAGCTTCATAGAAAATGTAAACAATGCGTTAATTTGGCCAGTGCTCTTTAGCATGTAGTAAAGTTGCCCCAACTTTAATGGCGGCCGATCACAAAATGCCCGGATGTGCGAAACTATGAATATATATACAGCTGATGAATTGAAAACTTCTTTCAGCAGCAATCAGTTTTTCTTCAACCTTCTTCACCATATCTTGCCCACTGTGAGTGCCCTGAGCTCCTTTAGGCGCTTTCTTCTCTTTACTGGTCCTAGATTACGTTCTTCGAGGTGTGATCACATCCTTTGCATGCCTAATACATTTTGGCATATCCTAGTGTTTTCGAAGAAGACATATTTACTGGCATTCGAAAAACATATCCGAACATAAGCCATCACTGTTGCACTACCCTCAGAGATAGTAGCTCTGTGTTGCACAGTTTGTAGAGGGCTGCATTTGATATTATACTGCGTGGCGAGTGATGATTTGTAATGGATGTCGATGTTTGCAGTGACATGTGTTGACACAAAGTGATGGATGGGTGGAGGGAGGGCGATGGGGGTGAGGGAGGGAGGAGGGAATAAGAAATGTGACATAGGCAAGACTCAGCAAGTATCCCTCCAAAATATGATGGGCATTCTTTTGGTCGAACTACTTTTGTCATCTTTGGATAATAGCTGGGTTGAGTGAATTGATGACAGGACCATCATTGCCAAGTGGCAAATAAGAGCAAGTATTCGAATTCGAAATTCAAATATTCCTGTGGTGGGGAGGGGGCATGCCCATATATAAAATCTTACCAATAATGGTATCACTTCTGCAGGGCTACACAGAGCCGTCTACTACTGGCTTTATCAGAAATATCAATAATTTGACAGAGAGACGGGTCGACTAACTAAAATATCAACAGCCTACCATACCAACATATAACTAGTTCCTAGTCACAACTAAAATGACTGACAGTTACCTTATGCAGCACAAACTTTAAGTCAAATTGTCTTACATAATATTCACACGAAATTAATTTATTACAGTTTCCTGGAAATTTTGATTGAAAATATAGGCAGCACCAACTTTAAGTTAAATTGTTTTGCATAATATTCACACGAAATAAATTTATTACGGTTTCCTTGAAATTTAGATTGAAAATGTTTTAAGCAGCAGAAGTCAAACATTTGCTACAATTATTGTACAGTTTGGCTCAGTTCAGTTTCGGAAATTCCACCTTTTCATTCATGAATGGGAATATTCATAAAGTTTGCGTACAATCACACATATATGATGACAACACACAATTAGTAACCTATTTATACGCATGCAGTGCTGTGTACACACGGTGGCAAGTACCGAAATGTAGAATTATAAACGGAATATCTGCTCTTTAGGATTTAGCTATAATGTTTAGCTTTTGGCATATGAGTCTAATCAGATAGTCTTCCAACAATTCAAATAGACTCAAGGTCTCAAGTTTAGTAGCTGGGATTGCCTGAGGCGGGTCCCTAACAGGAAAGCACTGTGGCACCTTCCGATTTTCTGGATTATGCCATTTCCTCCCTCTATCGATGATGAGTTGTCAGCATCAATCAGGACTTGTGAGCTGTCTAGTATTATTTGCACCAAGACTGCCGGTTCGTTGATCATTTTCTCTTCATTCATGCATCTTGTATGCTGTCTGAAGGATTCTACTCAATCTTGACAGATAGTTTTGCTGCAGTTCAGACTCAGAGTAAAGTTGGCATTTCACGATTAGGTGACACCAATCTTCTTTTTCATCACCACACAATGTAGGGCCAATCTGAAATTGATTAAATCTAGTTCAACTCCTTTGAATCGTGCAATACATTGTCGGAAATCTTACGTTCAGAGCAGCTTTCTCTACCTCTCTTGGATCGTCATGTACAGTGGTCCAGGCATGGTGAGCTTTTTCCATCCGGATTGACTGTGGATTGAGGAATTTCAGCGTGACTTTGCCCTGAATCTCTGCACACAATTTCGCTGTCCAGTATTTCTTTAGTGCATTCTTCACTGTACTTTTCCAGCTTTACTTTCGCAATGGACTCTCTAGCAGCTGCCATGCTGAAGGTATGTTGTACTTTGACAACACTCTCTTCAGCCCCGAGTACCAGCTAGTGGCTTCGATTGTCTTAACTGCTATTTGGTATCTTGCTAACTGGCTCTCTTTAGAGTTTGCGTTCCTACAGATATTTGTGTACAAGGACAGAATCTTTTTGTCGATCACTTCTTCCACAGGATCCGCTCACAAGAGTGAGTAGACCGCGACATCTGCACTCCTGTCTGGCAAAGATTGGATCTGTTTTAGCTTTTGTCACTGTACTATTTCCAGCTGACTGACTTTGATAAATGTAATGAAGCATCCCTCTAAACTATACGCCAATCTTGGACCAATGTACAGCTACCATGTCCTATAGATCACCATCGGATTTAGGCCTCGTTTATCATGTAATCCTACACCTGGAAGGGCATACATCGTTTGGCAAGAACTGTTTATCAGAGGCTCATATACCCTGCCATTGGCCATTCTAGTTATTCCAAGATGGATGTATGTCGTTTAAAGAACCTTCTTGTCCAAGCCGGAATCTGGGGACATTATCACCGCTTCTGTTAAATATAACGCTTGTACATTTGCTTGCATTATGAAGGAACCATTCCTTACTCGTGTAGTGCTTTGCAATGTTCTATAGCTCTTGCATGTGTAAAGATGTGTTTGTTATATATCAGATCCTCCAATGTTCATGCCAAACTGTGTATCTTCCACCTCCCACAACCATGGATTTAAAATACTGTAAGTAGCAGTGGGAAGACATAACACCACCTTGCCTTAATCCTTGTAGCAACTCGACTGGCTCTGAGAGGTTTCCCTCCCACTTTATTCGTGATTTTGGTGTTTGGTACTGTTCTTCCAGGAGGTTCCCGAGGTTACCTGGCAGCCGCCCGATCTTGTATATTTTGTTCAATAGGCATTGGGCCATACAGCGTCGAAGGCCTTCTCCGCGTCCAATGCCATCATATAGATCGGTTCCTTCTTGTCTTTAGCTTCTAATATCGTTTTGTGTCCAGAAGTGACGCATTCATGCAGGAGCTGCCGTCCATGAAACCTATCAGCAATTAAGATCGGCGCGTGTTTAGACTATCCTGGCCCAGTTGAGCCATATTTTCTCAATTTGTTTTTCTATGACTGTTAGAATGGTAATGCCACGATAATTGCCTGACAGTGATGGAGATTTGCTTGTCTTCAGCGCATGGGTAATTCTTTAACGTTATCAGGAATACAGATTGTTCTGAAGACATGATTCATTATTGCAGTACGGTGTTGGACCCATGGAGGCCTTTCATTTATTGTGTGTATTGATTAGGGGTTTCATTTCTTTCGCCAAACATGCTTCCCACCTGTTTTCTCTTGATAGTGGAATGGACGTTTCCAGTTTACCCACCCGTCATATGACGTCAGAATTAACTAAGTGACGTGTAGGATGACGTCATAATTAATTATGTCATGAATGACTCGATTTAGTCCGTCTTTAACGCTAAATAGTCCGACACGATGTACGTATTGCATGTCTTCACCATTTAATAAACACTCTGTTGAATATTTTGAAACTAACTTGACTCGACGCTGTTGCTGCCATAGATAACGACAGCATATAGGCAAATTAGTTTCAGAATATTTAACAGCTTACCTGTATAGTTTTCTGGAAATTGATAGTCGGGAAGTTCAGCGAGCGATCGATCTCAACACGAGCGAGGTGTGAGTGGAACTTATCAAGAGATAGGCAACACTGGAAAGGTCCATTGTCAAGTGTAATCCTCTGTCTCTATTCCTCACCGAATTCTGGAGACTCTTTGGGCGTGGCCAGGTGTGGGAATTATGGTCTTGAGCCCTCACGTATCTGGTCTCGTTCTGTTAGCTTCTGTTCAGCGATCACGAGTTCCTTCGTAGATGTAAACCTGCGTTTTATGCAAATAGCACGAGGCTCTATTCTAACGACAACAAAATAAACTATTGGATGGAGTTGACAGTATGCTTGAATTAATGGACGAATTCGATCTGATACGCAAGTATTTGTCATTATAAACGATTACGTCAAAAGTTAACAAACGTCGCAATCATAATGACATATCTATATATCTCCTTCACAACCATAGAAAAGTCCATAAGTAGTAT
>CM067364.1:29647488-29754988 GCA_034401795.1 Chaetoderma sp. LZ-2023a
ACGGGAAGCTGTTAATGATTTTGCTTTGGAAGAAATGTCAAACCCACACGTGTTTCAAAATATACAACTTAAGAGTTCATATTTTGCAAATAATACGCGGAATCTGGCTTAAGGGCTTAAAAGGGTTAATCTGAGTGTTGGCATATTACGTCTAAGTCGTCATAGAACATGTTATTATTATTCAGTAGGAATGATATATCTAACATGGCATATCTGTAATGGAATGTAGAAGCGGTCATTGTGACCGTTAACATCCAGATCCGCAAGGATGTCTAGTAGGATGATATTCCCCATGCTACAGAGATCATTTTGGTATATGACATCCTTTGACAGCAGCCAGGTCACGAAAAACGCTACCTGCTCCCCCGGTAGATTGGCTAGGGGGTGCAGGTGGCTTTCTGGGCTTGGGTAGGGCGTCAAGAGTGGCTTGGCCTACAGCATCGAGGGAAATGTGATGCATAAAAGCTGAATTAATTAGGTGCGTGATCGGTTTTGAGATAATGTCACTTGCGTATTTGAATAGATCATTGCTCATGACATCAGGTCCGGATACACGCCCATTTTTCAGGGCTTTAAGTGCCTTCTCAACTTCTGTCTGCTCTTTTAATTGGTGTTAGTAATGACCTGGGGTCTCATGAGAACGGGTGCAAGGGCTCATCATTATGACCAGTGAACTGATCCTTGAACCATTCTCGAATCGCCTTTGTGACAGTCATCCATGGTAGTGATTTCATCTGCTAGGGACACTGCTTGTTGATTAACAAGATCTTCTAAGCATTCGGTGGTCTTCTCATTGGCCACTTTGATAGATGAGCAACCGTAACGCTTTCTGGTCTGCTGATAGTTTTACTAATACAGGGTCGTCAGTATACCTAGTTCGATAGTTTTAAGGACTCCTATGGTGCTGGTAGCTGATGATTCCACATATGTCAGTATCTTGATTAGGGCTTCATGTGGATCTGAGGTGACGTCGATGTTAGCTATCTGCTCCCCGAGGGCCATTTTGTATAATATTTGAGTGTCAGTGTCACTGATGAGCATGGTTAGATTGGTTACGTTGTAGGTGACTCTACCCTCTTCCCTGGTATGGCGTTTATGCATTAGGTAGAAATGGTTCATCTGAAGGCGTGTAGCGACTGTCTTATGGCCAGAATTGAAGTCTGCACCTCCATGGGAACAAGCATCCTGAAGTAGCGATTTTGCTTCTGCCTTGCATAGTATGAGGTCTATTTGGTTGAAGACTGCTTTTGTAGCCCTTTGGGGGATTTGTGACCTGTACATGTTGTCTAGTGATGGCCTGGGTTTTTGAAAGCCATACTTGTAGCAAATAGGCCATTGAAACTAAAGAATGCCACCAGTGCATCTCAATTACTGCTGCATGCGCACTCTCCGTTTGATCCAATGCATAAACCAAGTCAAGAATTATTGTCCGCATTGCTGAATTTACCTAGCTTGGAGTTGAAATCTTCACACATGAATAGTTGCCATCTGGTTGGGATTGTAATGGAGGGGTGTAGCTTTGCATAGGAGCTAATATTGCTGGATTCTCTTTGGCTTTTTCGGTAGTTTTGCCATATGCGTTGACTATGCGGCACTTGGTCATGGTGCATTTTCAAGTTGGCACAGCCAGGTCGGCGAATGCAGCACGATCAATGATGTATCCAAAACTAATGGCATGGTCCAAGAGCCTTGGTCCGATTACGAAGCCTAAACCCTGGTATGTGGCCTGTTTTTGCTCCACGAGTACTAGCTTAATGCCTGTCGGAAGTTGCTGCTCTGAGTTGGTAGCTACTTTTGTCTCTCGAATGCATGTTATATCGATGTTATACTGTTCACAGTCTGTACCCATGGTTTGCCTCTTTGATGTTCCACTCAGACCACGTACATTCCACGTAGCTATAGTAGGCTCCCTGGAAGATCGCATAGTCTGAGGATGTCGAACACAGTTTCTAGGTTGAAGACGGTTAGACATAATCAGAGATGTCTTTGTATGTGGATGTCAGCGCGCAATCATTTATGACCTAGTTTCCCAACAAAGTTGGTATTTATGGTCTGTTTCTTGTCGGTGTATGGTTAAAGGGTTGAATTACTAACCACTTCAAGTACTAAAGCTTCAGTAGGTTAGTATTTCATTTTCAAACCAGCCATAATCATTGCAATAGACTGTTGGTTATTTTGAAACTAATTTCACTGGAAACTGTTACTAGGTATTAATTAATTTTAAAATAATCATCAGAATATTTCATCTATGGTAAAGAGGTTGTTTATGGCAAATCTATTCATGATGAAATGGTGAATACATTCCTGAATCCATAATAAAGTTCTCTGTTGATGCTTCAGATATAAAATGCAGAGCATTTGATTTTCAGAATTGCATGTAGATGATGGGGCAGGGTGGGTGTGATGCGGGCGTGGGCACTCATAATTCTGATATCGATATGTCCATAGTATACACCAGTTTCTGTTAAATATCCAGATCTCTTAACATGGTTCATACATAAGTATGAAAACTCTGGAACTATTAGAAACCCACTTCCAGCCATTCTATCCTTTGAAATGTATGGAAACTCACAATTTTCTGCTAAGGGTTTAAAGCAGTATGGAAAATTTAAATATTGTCAAAATAATATGGACAATATAAAAATATAGCTCATTTCAGCTAATACTTTCAACAGTTTTCAACATAATTTGTCAGTTTGGGATTTGACATTGGAGAGCTTCAATCAAATGACAACCGTAACCACCTCCCCATCTCGACTGAGGCATTGTGTGTGTGTGTGTGTGTGTGCGTGAGTGCGTGCGTGCGTGCGTGCGTGCGTGCGTGCGTGCGTGCGTGCGTGCGTGCGTGCGTGCGTGCGTGCGCGCGTGCGTACATGTGCGTTGTGCGTGTGTATGTGAGCCATGACTATCTTGAGGTGTTTCCTCGAGGGGTTGCTCGAACGACGACTTTACGTCCCCTCCGATGGACGTGTCATGTGAATGATGCAGCATCTGGGAGTGAAGGAGATTGACTATGTTTCCACCGATTTCCAGTCAGCCATCTGATCATCTGTCAGTCGACAGAGATTTGAACCCCTCCCATCTGATTACCAGACAACCACGCTACCACCACAACCGATTGTCTCCCATTGTCAATGATTGATTGATTGATTGATTGATTGATTGATTGATACATTGATTGATTGATTGATTGATTGATTGATTGATTGATTAATTGATTAATTAATTGATTGATTGATTGATTGATTGATTGATTCATGCATTCATTCAATTTGCTCTGATGGCCACTCACACCTAGGTGTATTTGAGCCAAGTCACCCGCAATATAGGTGCTTCCCCGAATGGTTGCGTAGTTCCACCCCCCATGCAAAAAATTAGTCAAAACTAAAAGAAATCACAAATTAATATGGTTGCTAGGGGTGCGTTGCCTGTTGCTGCCTAATGAGCTGTTATTGGCGGGTGTCAGTGTCGTATGCCGTGTAGAGGAGGGTGGAAGGTGGAATTACGTGGTACCCGAAGTGAGCTTATGGTTGAGCCGTAATCAACCCACCCTGGAGAGATGTTGTTGGTCGTGTGGAGATGTGACAACCCTTCGGGGAGCTACGCAACGCTTCTGGCAGCACCTCTAAGATAGTGTCATGGCTCAAATATATATAGGTGTAAGCGGCCAATAAAACCAACTGAACGAATGAACGAACACTTCCTCAGTCAGGACTGGGAGGTGGCTCAATATGGTTGCCATTTGATTGAATCCCTCCAGCACTACGCCGACATGCCATCGGCAATCAACACCTGTGTACTCATTTAATACCTGAAGCCATGATTGGGAACCTGCCTCATCCAACGCCCTTCTTCAAGGGATAATCAAAACTAAAAACCAGTTTCGACTCAGAACGAGAAAGTAGCAACAAACGGCGCATCAGAATTAGCTGATGGCACAGAACTGAGCTACCCTCTGTTCATGGAATGGCTTTCATTTCTTCACAAATTAACATCACCAAATTGAACTCTTGTTAGAGTCATGCCTAAAAAGTAGTTGCTACACACTACTGGTACTCATCTTTCCGAGCTGAACTATTTCATAGAGTAATCAGCCAATCTTCAATGTTCTAGAATCATTGCTTCCGGCACAAAATCTGAGCTAGCTGCGCCGAACGTCTTGTGTCAGTCTCTTATAAACTAAAAGCACTACACAATTTCACTTTCCACGTTTGTTAATCATGCAGGTATCGGTTCGGCAACTGAAACATCATAGACATTTCTACAGATACTCGGCATCATCACTTCAGACTTTTCCATAAGAAGCTGAATTCTAACTATTGCATAGGTTATTGTGCCACTTGTAAATTCGTCACCCATTTCCATTTTAGGCGCCAGTGACTGATAGGCGCATTTGATTTTCTTAATCGTTACACGCCAATGACAAAAAGGCGTTATTATGCTATGAACTTTGTTTTCTACATGCTGATTACTAATAGACTTGCAAAAGTCAGCTAGACCTACATCATCGTTCGTTTTAGCTAATCACTGTGATATTTATGGCATTAGCAGATTTTTGGCATTGTTCTTTTGTTTATTCATGTTCAAATAAATATACACTCGCTAATTAATATTACAGACACTCAATAGCTCATAAACCTAATTAGTTCTTAAAAGCAACATAATTCACTAAGTAACCACTTCTATGCCTAAAATAAGACAGGATTCGGCTCTAAACGTACCTAATTATAAGCTAAGATAATTCAGTTAGTTAATATCATATAGAAGCCACTGCTGTTCTATAAAGTAGTATCAAACATTGTATAGAGTGCTACTGTGTGATATTATACTATTACATCAAAAAGATCAGACTGATCCGTTAGTATGGCAGCTTGCGCCCATTGTGCTTATCTCCGGCCAACCTGGCCACCATTTAATTGTACTTTTTTCCTTCAGGCTGGTTGGGCTCGCCCTTGTAAGCGTAGAGGTTTCTCAATGGCTCCAGTCTAAACAAAGAGTTCATACACAACCCCAGTATCTTCAATGATACCTTTAGGATAGGATCTATCAAGCCAAAGTAGAAATTCACTGCGAAATAATAATATTAATATAACTGGCCTAGCAGTGAATCTTGGGCTTTTGAACTTATAACGTAATGTAGATAACCATTAGCTCCAGTGACCAAGTCCAAAATGGCTTGTTCTCGAACACACCGACTACGGCAAAAGAGGTGCAGCACAAACTAACTCTCTTGTGACTGGAAAGGGTCAAGTTGGCCCTCCATGCCTTCAAAGCAAAGGTGACAATAGATCGTTATCTGCTCCTTTGGCCTGGTCTTTAGTAGATACAGTGCTTATATAACGCTTTGTGTTGTCCTATCTTTGTCCTTGTTTTGTGTGGTTGCGTCAAACACTAGGAAAAGAGTCGCACTTCATCTCCATCTCCTGTCACCTTGGCAACATGTACACGCTGTCGTCCTAAGGTATGGGCTCAATAAGTCAGACCGGGGAGGGGGGTGGGGGGCTTGAGCGATTGTGCTAGGATGGCAAAACATGTTAATGCTAAGTAATTATAAGCCATTTGAGGGATATAAATTCTGTGTCTGGATCTAAAACTAAATGTTAGGCTAGAGCCTTCAAGAATGGCTGCTAAAATAACTCAAACTGACTTGGATTTAGCCAAGACGATTTCTGTTGAAATCTGTTTGCCGCTTCCACGCAAAACCAGCGTGCACAAACTAAAATAAATACACTTATATACAAATCAGGCTTTCGTTCTTACCATTAGGAAGAATGGCTACACTGTTCTTTATCCTCCGCTACATCGTGGTAGAAATTTCTTATGATGGAGGCCCACATGAGGCATTACCCCTTGCTAACCATTTTTCGGCCTGCGTGAGGCACACATTTCGTTTATATTAAATCAGTGTGCATGCACTCAGCCTGCACGAGGCTTATCTCTTGTAGAAACCTTCTTTATTTTTATACATCCATAATCGGATAAGTTGTTCTCGCGTGAGACACACAATCGTGCAGAGATAATCTACCTTCCATTTAGCAATAACATTCGCTTAAATTCGGCCACTTACCTTCCACCATACTCAGGAGCAGGTACTGATATGCTGTATCCTGAGACTTCTATAGTGACAATCGACGATTAATACTATAATGTACCGGCTACAGGAACAGCACGGATGAAATGGTTATGTTCACATTGGCGGGAATGCCCACCCAGCTCCACTGGAACATTATCATTCCATCGATCCTCGAGATCGATATTTGTATGCACCGACTGCCCACAGTCTCTCCTCCGAGCAGGAAATCCCTGAGACGAGCTGACCAGCTTCGTTGGGTCGATTCGTACCCCGGGTATGAGTCGGAAACTGATGAATGTGATGGATGGCATGCCGACTGAGCTGCAACAAGCACCCGATGTGAGACAAAACTCACCCTTATTATGATCTGGATCTATTTCAGCTGCTGTTCCACGTTATTCACTATCCAGATGTCCCCCTAGCGAAATCTAATGCACCAAGCTCCTCTTGGGGATACATGATCGATAAGGTTCTGAATGGCTCTGTCTATTTCAGAATCAGAATCAGCTACATCGACGACGTTGTCTGGTTGCTTAGACGTTAATCCCAGTAATTGAGTCATACAGGTTCTTAAGAATATGTAATCTTTAGTCTTTACCACGTCACCATCTAAAACGGTAGTTAGTTTAAGTTCTTCAACCATAGTAGTAATGTATAACCCATCCAATATTAACTTTGAGTTAATGTTTACACCGCTACTTAGAGTCCTGACTATTTCAAACCAAGCAGCTTCGTCAACCATTAACCTTATGCTGACTCTAGAGCTGGAGATTAAGGTACGTTACTTCATATAACTATTTGTCTCTGCCCTTTATGTGAATGACACGAATTTGCCATTAATCTACTGCTTAATAACTGATCTCTGGAATCTTTGGAGAGCATGGTTTCAACCAACGGGCATGTCACAACCCATAAAATATGCAGTATTCATAATTATAATGACCGTTGAACAAACCGTTTAAACAAAATCAAAACGTTAAGGCTTAACAAACCAGATTTTTAAAACTCTTTTACACAATTTACCGATTTGCGATTGAATGAGTTCCCAGAGTCAAGAAAAGATGAGTCCAGACACGTACCCTTCAATCATACTTACGCTATGCATTAACCCTTGTCAATCAGCATTATGCTAATTACCCTTGCTCACCTCATTGGTTGCCAGGTGGCACGTGATTTATCGAGGGTGGGGGAGGGAGGGGGCGGCATGGGCTTCACGATTGAATGAGTTCCCAGAGTCAGGAAAAGACAGGCCCAGACATGTAACATGTTAACCATACTTATGCTATGCATTAACCCATGTCAATAAGAATTACGTTAATTACCCTTAATCTCGTCTTATTGGGGAGGGGCTTATGATCACCCTCTACATCTAACATCCAATGAGAATGGCAGAGATAGGGTCGTTTTTTTCACACCTTTTCAAAAGGCGGAAGTGATCAAAGTAAAAGAGGAGTCAAAATAACAAAGGAGACAACAAAGGAAAGAACAAAAGAAAAAGGTGTGAAAAAAGGCGATCCTATCGCCCCACCTCTACTACTTGTGTGTGGGGTGGATGGGAGTGGGGTGTGGTGGGGTGGGTGATGTAATGGAGAACCAGCTTGGAAGGTTCCCATCCAGTTTGGTAGGGAAAACCAAACCTTTGCGTGATTTGTTTATCAAAGCTACTGCTTGGATCTGAGACTATCAAAATCAGATGCCATTCGAGGCAGAGAAACAGAAATTATGTCAGACTCCAATTCTCGCGTTGTATGATTCAAACAAGGAAACTTGTATGTCAGCAGATACATCCTCATATGGACTCGGTGCAGGCATAACTCAGAAGAAGGATTCGGTTCGGCATAGACCAGTAGCATTCAATTCAAGGGCACTTACGGGTACATATATGGTCAAATATAGGAGACCATTTCAGTTCCTTGGGCATGTGAACGTTTCAGCCAATATCTAATTGGAAATAATTTTAAACTGAAACAGATCACATACCGTTAATTCCATCACCGGATAAAAATATTGGTTGTTTACCACTATGTATACAAAGATTTCGTATTCTTATTTATCCTCGTTCAAGGCATTCCATGTACCAAGAAAGAACTTAACTGTCATGTCTCTGTAGGTTCTTAACGGCAACAATAAAAGGATGGGCATGTGCTTTAAGATTTTGATTTATATCCGCAATGTAGCAACTGTCAATTCGGGTGTTCTTTTAGTTACATAGATTACCCAAACTTAACATTGATGGCATATGTGCGTGCGTGCGTGAGTGCGTACGCGCGTTCGTACGTGCGTGCGTGCGCGCGCGCGCGTGTGTGTGTGTGTGTGTGTGTGTGTGTGTGTGTGCGTGTGTGTGAGGTGAGTGGTGGAGCCTCTCGCTCCTTCTTAGAAAGGGAGATGTGGTATAATGTTATGTGAATTCTGATAAACCGCCTCTTATATATGCATGTTGTATCGGAATACATACCTTTTAGTTCTGTTCCTCGCTGCCGGCTGCAAACTGTAATTAAATTTGACATTCAACACTAGGACGCTGCTTGCTAGATGCCCGGCTAGCATCCAGTGTTCTCTCCAGCCAGTCAGTCAGTATGTTGCGTTTGTAAAGTAAACTAGAAACAAACAAGCCTCTATGAGTATACCTTTCTTTAGTTACTTATAATCTGTCAAATTATTCAGTATAGTTTGGTAATTAATAAAGTGGACTTATTAAGTATGACGTCACTGCGTGTGATTCACAACACGTAAGTGTGTATTTTGCTTTATTACATCATAGGTGCGTGTTTACGGCGTCATCATTTGCTGTTAAACAAAAACGTTGTTTTGTGTATTTAACAATTGAGCCGAACCCGGAAATACGCCATCACTAACAAGCCCATTAATAATTAAGTAGTACATAATTATAAGCTTAAAAGCATACGGCCATTTCAGTTAGATGCGTATTAGAGTGCTGAGAATACAACAATGCGCCCGGGTGTCTAGTAAATGCCCAAAACACGATCTTCTCAATATTACTATTTGCCCAATAATAATCACGGTGTAACTCACGCACGTGACACGGTGCTACAGTGCAGCACAGAAGTAACTACTCGTGTTTCCAAAAGCAGAATAAAATGCACTGTTGAATATTTTGAACATAGTTCACCTTTCCAGAGTATCCATCCTTCATCTGACCTCGTATGACTTCATAATCAGCTCAGCGCGTGTATGATGACGTCGCAATCATTACGTCACAAAAGGTTCCATATAGAGCGTCATCACATCTCAAATAGTCCGACACGTTGTATGAATTGTATGTCTTTGTAATTCTTTGCTATTTAATAAACATGCTGTTGAATATTTTGAAAGTAATTTGGCTGAGCGCTGTTGCTGTCGTAGGCGTAGCTGATAGCCTGCTCAAATCTCCAATAGCCATAGAAATCTTATATATAATATCAAATAAATACGGTTTCCATCGTGCAATCCAGTTTAGAGCAGAGCCGCAGATAGCGAGCTGTCATTTGCCATAAAACTGGAGTGATACCAATTGGGAACATATGTCGCTCCCCCTAACACCTTCCTCACCAAAGTTGTGCCTAAATCATGTGTAAAATATAATAATTTAACCATGTTAACAGTTAACTAATAGTTCATAAATAGTAAATACATTCATTTTAATCCGTCATCAATTAAGCGTTCGTGACGAACTTATCTATGCCATTCCTGACGCCATTGATTATGATGTTAGCCTACACGGTCCGTAGTTGATTATGACGTCATATGATGGATGGTTAAACTGGAAAAGCCCATTATTACGTTATATTATACTTATGAATGCGAACTGAAAACAATATCAATGAAAAATAAACCACCAACAACATTCAGTAAAATTGTTTACAAAATATTCAGCAGGTCCAGAGTTATTATTTATTAGTTAGCGCAACATTGCAATGCTGTATTATATATGGGGTGGGGTGGGGGTCGGGTGGGGTGGGGTGGGAGCGGGGGTGGGGTGGGGGTGGGGTGGGTGAGGGCGTGGGGTGGGGGTGGGTTGTGTGGTAAACTATCTGACAGCTGCAAGCCGCCAGGCAATAGTTTAAATAGACAATAGCTCTGAACCTGCTGAATATTTTGTAAAAGATTTTACTGAATGTTGTTGGTGGCTTATTTTTCAGTCACATTGTTTTCAAAGTATCTAGCCTGTCTAGAATTAAATCCCATGTAAATGTAGCATGCAGAAAGTCAGCTGGCATGCGGACAGTTAAAGACGAGTTGTTAGCTTGTGAAACTATTATCGATATTTATCAAGCGGCATCCGAAGCAAGAGCGTCATTCAGGATTTTACGCTGAAAGAATTAAGTCGACTAGTAAGTAGTTTACGGAAGAATCACCCGAGCGGAACGGTTTCGACTTCACAACTGGGTAAGCTTAAATTATCGTTAATGTTTCAATATTTTGCATCATTTCTATCTGAAATTGATGTAATAATAACTAACGAGGTTCTGGCTACTTGACACTGCATGATTATTTTGAAAACAGTGTGACTGAATGCAACAATGAATTTTAGTCAAATGATTTCAAATATCATACTTGTTTTGTATCATTGAGATTAGACATTTTACAATTTAGCCTGAAACTAGATTAGAGTGGAGCGTAAATAGTTTGTACACGCTCCAGATAGGCCCTACACAACTAACACGTTAAACACGAATAAACAACTACGAAGGTTATTTTACAATGCGAGAACTAGACTATAGAATAATTTGAAACTAATTTGACTGTATGTGAATGGTAGCAATGGCTTTCAGCCAAATTGACTTCGAAATGTTTAACATCCTGCCATATTATTGGATGAATCAAGTTTATCGGGAAAAAAAATCATAGGACGTCATAATCAACTACGTCACATGTAGATTGACGTCATAATCGATTACGTCATGAATGGCATATCTTAGTCCGTCATCAATGCTTAATAGTCGGGCGGGCAGGCGGGTGGCGGGCGGGTGGGCAGGCGGGTGGGCGAGCGAGCGAGCGGGAGGGAGGGAGGATGTGAAGGAGGGAGGGAGTAAGTGATGGAGGGGGAGATAGAGAGGGCCGAGGGAGAAGGAGGGAGGGATGAGGGAGAGTGAGAGGGAGAGGGGGATGGGGGAGGGGGAGGGAGAGAGATAGAGAGAGGGAGGGAGGGAGGGAGAGGGAGGGAGAGAAAGGGTGTGGGGGCGGGGAGAGCGAGAGAGGGGGAGAGTGGGGCGGAGGGGGATGGAGAGTGAGTGAGTGAGTGAGTGAGTGGGTGGGGTGGGTGGGTGGGTGGGAGGGAGGGAGGGAGGGAGGGAGGAGAGAGAGAGAGAGAGAGAGAGAGAGAGAGAGAGAGAGAGAGAGCGAGAGAGTTAGAGCGACCGTTGGCCTCTAGTATGGTAGATTTGTTAAAATTCATGACATTCAATATCCGCTGATGGCGTCTTATTAGCTCTGGGCGGCACTGGCTTTCCTTATAATACATAGCGTTATACTTTAACCCTTTACTGACCAATTTTGTCAAGAATATTTTAATATTTCCTTATGGAATGTCCATTTGCAGGCCAAGAGAAGAGTATTTTTGAAATTTTACCACTGGAATGGCTGGCTCGGTTACCGAGCCAGTCATTGCTGTGATAAATCTTCAAAAATGGTCTTCTTATGACCTGCAAATGGACATTCCTCAAGACCACTGCACAGACCGGTTTGGGCCGCCTTGGGCATGATAGGGTTAACCTGTTTATTTAATTGAATTTTAGTTAAATATATTTTGAGTTCCAACTAATAAGGTAACTAATCACGTGACATCATCAATCCTGTTGCGTTTGTTGTTCATAATAGCAACAGCCTTTCAGCAACTACGTGACCACGTCATCAAATTAAGCCCCGGCTTTCATTCTTTGAGTTGATATAGCGAATTTATAAATTGATTTTTATTATTTAACCATTTAATGTCTAAATATTTTCAAGAATATCAAAATATTTGTTTACTGAATGTCCACTTGCAGGCCAAAAGAAGAATATTTTTACAATTTTAAAACTGAAATGACTGGCTCGGTTATCGAGCCCGTCATTCCTGTGGCAAAATTTCAAAAATAGTCTTCTCTTGGCCTGCAAATGGACATTCCTTGAGACTGCCTCCAAGGCCCGTTTAGCCATGAAAGGGTTAACGCGTTGGAGGGATGGCTATTGATGGCACTAGAAAATGGCAGGAACTATTAATATTTACTAAAATGGCGGGAAATGAGTGAATTGTGAAGAATTTCCGAGCAGAAAGTCCAGACATCAAATTTCCGCTAGAAACGGCAATTACATTATCTAAAGTATCAATACTGACAAATTAACCCTTTAATCTTCAAATTTTAAAATGAAAATCTCAATTTTCTCATTTTAAAGGTTGATTTTCAAACCAAGAGATGATTATTCTCGAAAATTTACCATTGGAATGACTGGCTCGCTTATCGAGCCAGTCATTCCAGTGGTAAATTTTCAAAAAATAGTATTCTCTTTGTCAGCAAAGGACATTTCTTAAGACCACTGCAGATATCGGTTTTAGGTGACGTGAGTTTTAAAAGGTTAAGAAGTGATTTTAGCTAGTAGCTATAGAATAAGGACAAGTGAGAGGATGAAAGAGGGAGTCTAGGCTTTGGCGTCGTTTATTCGTTTTGGACTCAGCGGATTACTACAAAAGACTTGTATGTTGTGAGTACGAGAAAAAAATTCATATTGTCAAGTATTTACATTAAATGAAAGGGGCCGATCTGTAACTCAAGTGTATGACGTAATAATCACTTACGTCAAGTGTAGGCTGACGTCAAAATCATCATGACGTAATATAAGCTCGAAAATTCCCCCACGTGTATGAATTGTGTCTTTGATGAATTTACAATTTAACTAGATTAATCGGGGGGGGGGGGGGGCGGAGCCAAATGTAAACGTCCTTTTGCACTCGGCAATCATATGGGTAACTCACATACCAAGTTTGGTTGAATTTCGTGCAACAGTGGCAGAGGAGTAGCATTACAATCAATTTCCTGACCTTTTGACTCCATCCCTGGGGGCGGGGCCAAATGCAAATGTGCTCATCCACTCCACATTGATATGTGTAACTAACATACTAAATTTGGTTGAATTTCGTTCAACAGAGTCAGAAGAGTTGTATTGCAATCGGTTTTTTTAACATTTCGCCTCTTGAACTCCGCAATCATATGGGTAACTCAGATATCAAATTTGGTTCAGTTCCGTCTAACGATTTCAGAGGTGTTGCGTTACAACTGATTTGACCTTTTACCACCCCCACCACCCCCTGGGGCCGGAGCCAAATCTACATATCGTCTTGCAAAGCGGAATCATATGAGTAACCCACATACCTAATTTGATTTAATTCCACCAATTGGTTTGGGAGGAGATAGTGTGACAGACGGACGGACAGACGGAGAGACGGCAGACGGACAGACGGACGGACGGACGGACGGAGGAGATTACAATATTCCCGACGTTTTTTAAAACGCGGGGATAATAATAATAATAATAATAATAATAATAATAATAATAATAATAATAATAATAATTAATAATTGACATATATGACAACCCAACAATGCACAATTGCACAAAATCTATTTATTCCTGATGTCTAGTCACATATGCTAACGCATATCATTTGAATGACATTATTATACCACTAAGATCTGCACTGAAACAATGGTTGAGTTTCTGTCAAAGTACACTCGATTTTCGTGGCCATGGAAAATAAAAACTAATACTTTTGCATTATGATCAATTTGACCTTTTGACCCCTGCCACGTGCCCTTGTGGCGGAGCCTAATCTAAATGTCGTCTTGCAAAGCGCATTCCTATGGGTAACCCACATAACAAATCTGCTTGAATTCCACCCAATGGTTTGGGAGGAGTTAGGGTGACGGACAGATGGGCAATCAATGCGACGGTTTGATCCCTGCACTTCCACCTTGAGGGCGGAGCCTAATCTATACCTCGTCTTGCAAAGCGCATTCCTAGTAGTAACACACATACCGAATTGTGTTTAATTCCACCCAACGATTTGGGGTGAGATGCATTATAATCAATTTTACATTTTAACCCCTGCCACGCCCCCTTTGAGGCGGAGCCTAATATACATATCGTCGTCCCAATTGAATTCTTGTGGTTAACCTACTTACCAAATTTGGTTGAATTTCACCCAACAGTTTGGGAGGAGTTAGCGTGATGGACAGACGGAAAATCAAATTGACCTTTTGACCCCTGTTACGCCCCGTTGAGGCGGAGCCTAATCTAAATGTCGTCTTGCGAAGCGCATTCCTATGGGTAACCCACATAACACATTTGCTTGAATTCCACCCAACGGTTTGGGAGGAGTCTAGGTGACGGACAGATGGACAATCAATTTGACGGTTTGATCCCTGCTCTTCCCCCTTGAGGGCGGAGCCTAATCTATATCTCGTCTTGCAAAGCGCATTCCTATTGGTAAGCCAAATACCGAATTTGGTTGAATTCTGCGTAACGATTTGGGGTGAGATGCATTATAATCAATTTGACCTTTTGAACCCTGCCACACCCCCTTGGGGGCGGAGCCTAATCTAAATATCGTCGTGCAAATTACATTCCTATGGGTAACCTACTTACCAAATTTGGTAGAATTCCACCTAACAGTTTGGAAGGAGTTAGCGTGACGGACAGACGGATAATCAATTTGACCTTTTGACCCCTGCCATGCCCCCTTGAGGGCGGAGCCTAATCTATATCTCGTCTTGCAAAGCGCATTCCTAGTAGTAACACACGTACCGAATTTTGTTTAATGTTTAATTCCACCCAACGCTTTGGGGGTGAATGCATTATAATCAATTTGACGTTTTGACCGCTGCCACGCCCCCCCCCCCCCCCCCTTGGTGGGTGTGTGGGCGGGGAGGGGTGTGGAGGGTGTGAGGGAGGGGGGCGGGGCGGAGCCTAATCTAAATGTCGTCTTGCAAAGCGCATTCCTATGGGTAACACACATATCAAATTTGTTTCAATTCCACCCAATTGTTTGGGAGGAGTTAGCGTGACGGACAGACGGACGGATGGAAGGACAGATGGACAGAAGGACAGATGGACAGACGGACGGAGGCGATTACAATATCCCCGACATTTTTTTAAAACGTAGGGATAATAACGATTATGTTTACAATTTTGATACTAATTAGACCGGGAGTTGTTGCTGTCAGAGCTGTTCATTTCCCATCCGAGTCAGATTAGTTTCAAAATATTCAACGGAAATTCAATAGGAATGTCTCCAGACATGGATTTTCTTATTTTCTTATGTTGATGGATATCTTGGATTTCAAAATGGCGACGTACCAAAATCTAGCATTCTTAATAACACAGCTAGTGAACCCGCTTTCTAGTGTAGGCCCCTGTGTCATAAAAATAGCTTTCGGTATTATGGAGTTATAACGCTCTTAAAAAATTATGATGGCAATTTTTCCGAAGTCAGCATTAGAAAGTCTTGAAAAACAGTTCTTATAAACTCGGTCGTTTCTAGGAATTTTAAAGCTATTTTGTCCTTCGCATTAAGGGGGGGGGGTGGCGTGGGGGCGTACAATTTAATCATACACGACGATATGCTTAGTCATTACACAGATTTCCACGCATTCTATGATCCAGTACAGCCCCTATATGATGCAATTTTCAAATAATTCCACCTGTTATTCTGAGCATTTAATTGCCCACTGGAAAATACTAATTGTAATTAGCTGCTCATAAACTCCTATTTACAACATTAATATCTCTGTATTATTGCTGTCTTTGCTGTTATTGCTGTCTTTGCCAGCTCAGGCACTGTATATAAACTTGCTATATTTTCTAAGTATTATTCATAGATTTACTACTTATATCAGCAATATATACTTTGCGTGTGATAAATTAACTGTAAGATGGAAGATCTATCGTCCATCGAGAAGTCGAAATCTGTCGATTTTCAGCTTTGTTTTATCTGTCAGTAATTGACTACACAAACTATACATCGAAACCGTATATTGCTTCGGTTGGAAAACTAATTACGGTTACGGAAATACGAGTTACACACGGAGAAACAGAGTTTGCATCACTTAGCAATCGTCTATAAGGTCTATCTACAGGTGAGCTGTTGGAGAAAGGGCTTGCAGTTTAGGCTGTAAAGGCAATGTAAAAAAGGAACATCAGCAGGAGGTGTCACTGGCACGGGGCAGAAGAAGCGAGAACTGACATCGTCCTATGATGCAACCAGTGCTAACAGGACTACAAGATTTTGAAAAACACATGTGCGTTATTTGCCAGAAAGACACAAAAACTAAGCTTCATGCGGTGTCAACTGCGAACGTGGGTAGCCAGCTCTTAGAAATTGGAAGAGAAACAAATGATGAAAGCCTCACGGTAAGGCTAAGCTAGAGCTTTGTGGTCGTCTGATCCATTAAAAGCAATAGCGGAGGGAATGCAATATCATTTAGCATGTTTAGTTCGGGTTAAGCGAGACATTGACAAAGAAAAGAATGTTAGGTTAAGTGTGGTGAGGTCCTATCTGGTCTTGAAAATAATTGACGCAGTTGAGACTGAACTGAATACTCCTACTACGGATATTGTATTAAATATGAATGATATTCACCAATCATATATAAATTTACTAGAAGGAAATGGATTTCCTCTACTTGAGAATCCTCAGTACAAGAAATATCTAAACTAATTTTAGATACTATTCATGACATTCACTTCAGTAAACCTCCAGATACAACAAAACCTGAACAGGTTCTTTCAACAAAACGTAAATACACTCTGATACCAAGTGCCCTGATGGCCGGAGATTTGAAAGATGATTTACAAGTTCTGTTGAAAGCAGCTACAATCCTTAGGAGAGCTATCGCAACTTCTTTTCCATGAAACATTTACAGAGTACGAACGCATTGCTCAACACCTTTTGTAAGCATGCAATTCAAGGCACTGGTCGAGTTATGACTACACTACAAAGAGTGAAGAATCTGTGATTTAAAGTGCATCCTTGCTGGCACAACGCTATGTGGCAGCATATAAATCCGATCGGCAAGTGTTGTATTAAACAACGAATGTTGATAGTGCTTTTAGACACCACTTTGAAACTCCCATAAGCGTCGGCTTATCGCTAGATGTGCACAAAAATACAAGATCCAAATCACTTGTGGAAAAGCTCAGTAAATTATGCATTACCATGCCTTATAAAAGGTTTATAGAAATAGAAACTGGCATTGTAAATGTTTATCGAAAGCAAATAGAGCCCTTGGGTGGAATACATCTACTCAATGGTTTCGTTCACGATATGTTTGTTTGGTTTGCATTCGACAACATAGAGCAGTTGTGGGTTGATAGAGAGGATTTCACGAAGCACTTTCTTTTTCGCACAGGTGAACTTCATGTTGTGTTTTGGGCGATGGCTGCATTGGGAAAATATATATTTGGGAAATATGGGAGCGGAATTGATCAAGCTTGGGTAGAGGCTGGACTCTATTCACCTACAACTGTAATGCAAATTCTCAATGGGAAACACATGTATCAAGGACTAGAAGAATACAGGGTTACTTTAATTGCTCTATGCAGTCTTTACTTTCAACATTTCTTGGCAAGATTACCTAAAGAACAGCCATTCCTGAACGAATCATCTATTCATCTGGCAGAGGTATATGAAATATATGCCAGCAATACTAAAGTCGTAGTTCAGTATATCGGCAATGTTGTTACAGAAACGAACACTATGTTCAATTCTAGAGACATTGTCAATAAACTTGAATAATTTGCAGGTAATGCAAATAAGATTCACTGCTTCATTCTCAACTACATGAAACAGTTTGGGACAATCATTCAATATGTAAGAAGCACCAGGCAAAGAGACTTTCTGCTGCAATCTGGAGAACATAGAGTCTCTTATCAAATATGTTTCGCCTATGATCATGTTAACTACGCTCGCCTGCTTACAGTATACATGACAACAATACAGGAAGTGCAAAACCAGCACCCGGAGATCTGGTCTGAATTCATGAATGGAAATTTCTGTGTGACGAATGGGTTTGTTGGATTCACATTAATAGCTCTTGATCACGGGATTGAACAAGAAAATTGCATACTCACGGTTCTCGGGGGAATTGTGGGAATAACACGAAATGAAAAGGCCCGGGTGTAAGGTCTTTCTGATTGCACCTGAGTTGTCAAAGTTAATATGTGAGTTCGAAAACAAATATTTCATTGCTAGTAATGGTAAAACAACAAAGCACGATGGTAGAGTTAAAAGTGCAAATGCACTGATAGAAGTAAGCGCAGGAGACACGCTCGTTAAAATCAGGGAAGAACGAGGATTTTTGCGGTGGGTTATAGTGTTATTTCACGAAGCCGCCCGGAGCTGGATCTAAAGGATTGTGTCAGAACTTGCGAATTTGGTTTAGTTGTACGATACCTATTTGCGTCAGACTGAACATTGTTGTTATCTTACGACAAGGCTACGATTCTTCACCAACTTGAGCTACTAGTTGCCAGTGAAGAACAGGCGGTACAAGATCAACCAGTTGAACTGGCAACGATTGCTGTATCTAACAAACAAATGTTGGAAATACAGATAATACATTACCTAAACGCAGCATCTGCCGATACGACAATAGAAGATAGAGATGCAACTACAGCTTCAAAAGGAATCATTTCGATGATTGGCTGTTGTAAATTTTATGTCAAAAAATTATCAAATAAAAACATTCCATGACTTTGCACAGTTCTTTATTGACAGACTCGCTAGCATGGCAACATCCGACGGTGAAATTAGGTTGGTATTTAATAGAAATATCAACACATCCCTCAAAGAACAAGTGAGGGAAAAAGGAACCAAATGGAAAATCAACAAAATCAAGGATAGTTCATTAATCCAAAACATTCCATTGAAGGATTTCCTTTCAAATGTCAAGACAAAAGCCGAACTTACAGAGTATTTAGCTAGCAAGTGTCTAGCTCATAGCATAAATCCAATTAACGGATTTAAGCGATTTATTGTGACGTCTGGAACAGAAAGCAAGGAGAATATTCCAATTAAAAATATGCTAATCATTCACAGTCAGGGAGCGGCAGACACATTACTATTGACACACACCCTTACAATTACAAAAGATGCAGAAGCTGCAATTAATTCATCAGCTACACTGCTACAGATGCATTTCTACTTATGATCAATATGTATCCGAGCCTACCAATCTCTACAAACTTTCTCGCAGGGAAGAGCAAGTCGAGGAGAAACATCTCAGTTCAACCCATTTATAACAAGTTGAGACAATTCACCTTTCCAGAGTATCCACTCATCATATGACGTCATAATCAACTACGTGATGTGTAGAATGACATCAAAATGAATGACGTCGACAAGTACGTCACGAACGCATATTTGAAGACGGTCTATGCGTTGTTGTACTAATTGTTTGCTTTCACTATTTAAAAAATATTCTGTTGAATATTTTGAAACTAATTTGACTGGGCGCTGTTGCTGCAACTGTACCCAGTCAAATTAGTTACAAAATATTCAATAGCTTCCCTGTATAGTTTTCAGGAAATTGATAGTTAGGGAATTCGAGGATCGATCAATCCCAACATGGCGAGGTGTGGGTGGGGCTAAGCTGGTGATGGGCGGGGTATAGCTAAAAAATGGAAAGGTCAATTACATGGGATCAACGGTTCTAGGCATCAATGCATTTACAGCGCCTGATACTTCTGGTAGATTTGCTGGCAGAACAAAAGACTGGTGCTTTAAGGTGTTCAAGTCTTGCGATGACGGGGCCCTAAATGCATTGGCATCACTAGGAATCGACGATCCATCACTAGAAATATGCTCAGAGTTAGAAGGATTTCTTTGCTTTGTAACAGCAATGCCAAAGTAAACGAGCTTCGCTGGTTTTAAACAAAAACCGTGCAGCTGAAGGAGAGAATTTACCGCCAATTAGAGGGTCTTACATATTCGTCAGGCACATTACATAGCAATGACTTGGAGAAAAGCGGGTGAAAAATCCGCCATCCCCCGGCCCCTCCCCATATCCAGCTGACTACGGCTGCACCTTCGATACAGCAACGTGTCTTTTTGATCCTGTTCTAAGTTTGAATCCACCAGCCCCAGCGGCAATAATGAATTTCTTAAAGTGAGGGTGCACAGAAAAATGTAGCTATCGGAATAAGAATATTCCATGCAGAGAAGTATGTAGCTGTTTGAGTGATAGCTGCAGCAACAAATCTAATACGGGTAAAAAATTACGGTCATCTGTAGTGAAAGACGTTGAGGATGCTGATTGAGTAATAGCAAAATGCGTTGGCAAACGTGTATTTGCCCATAGAGTTTAATACATTTGAAATTCATCAAGGCCGATAGCTCTGGTTTGTGAAGGGGTATCATCTTCATTCTTGCAAGTGTTACATATATTGATAACTGGAACATATCTGCCAAATTGTTTTTGCAATCCATCCCCAAATCTTGAAACTAGACAATATTGTTGACAGTGAGACATACAGATGGATGAAAAACGGACGGATTGCCATGATAAAAGATCATCCAGGGGAACAAATAATTGTCATCATATTTTATTTAAAGTTTCACAATCTTGAGACACAAAATCAAGTGAAAGTTTACTTTTAACAAAAAAAATCGCACGAAATTACGTAAGGGCCTACACTATTCAAACACCATAGACGCACGCTTCTAGTATCTACACCCGTATTTATGATAACAAGGTACACAATGCGATTGCATTTGGAGCTGTAGGCGCCTATCTGGTTATTTTTGCAATTTAGTATGATAGTGATAGACAGTTTAATGTTTTTTGTAAATGTAGAATGGACCTTTCCAGCTTTAGCTATGCCCCGCCCATCTCTAGAAAAGCTCCACCCATACATCGATCGTGTTGGGATCGATCGATCCCCAGAACGCCCTGGCTATCAATTTCCAGAAAACTATACACGTTAGCTGTTAAATATATTGAGACTAATTTGACTGTCAAACTAGTTTCAAAATATTCAACAGAATGTTTATTAATTGGTAAAGCCATACAATTTTTACAACGTGTCAGACTATTAAGCGTTAAAGACGGACCAAAACGAATCACTCGTGACGTCATGATTATGACGTCATCCTACACGTCATGTAGTTGATCGTCATATGATGGATGGATAAACTTGGAAGGGTCCATTAAGCAATATGGCAAAGTGCAATGATCAATCGAATGTTGACATTTAGATAGAGTTTTGCGTGGTTAACTTCAATGGTAACCGCCATCTAATCCATTAGCATAGACATTGTTACTCGAAGTCTACAAATTCAGACAATTCAGGAATCCAGTTTCTCAGTCAATCATGTGACGTCAGGATCGACGGCGTCATATGTAGGCTGACGCCAAAAACAATTACGTCAAGAATGACGAGATATACTTCTTAACAAAACGCTTAAGTATATTTTTTCTGAAACAGCTTGGCCGATTCGAAACTTCATCTAGGCCAAGGGATTGACCCTTTCATGACGAAGCCGGCCTAACGCGCCCACAGAAGTGGTATTTGAAGAATATCTATTTGCAAGCAAAGAGACCAATTTAGAAAAATTTAACACTGGGCTGACTGGTTCGATTACCGAGCCAGTCATTTCAGTGGTAGATTTTTTTATATGGTCTTCTCTTGTCCTACAAATGTAGACATCAAAGGGTTAAGCAAGTTTATCTATCTATCTGTGAAAGGGTTAAATTGTAAATGTGATTTCAAATTCGGCATTTCGAGGTGAAAGAGTTAAAGAAATATTGCGAATCAATGTTATCCCTTTACTGCCTAAATTTGTATTTAAAAATCCAAATATTTGCTTATTTAATGTCAATTTGCCGATCAAGAGAAGACTATTTTTTGAAAATTTACCACTGGAATGGCTGGTTCGGTTACCGAGCCAGTCAATCTAGTGGTAAAATTTCAAAAATAGTCTTCTCTTGACCGGCAAATTGACATTCTCCAAGACCACTGCAGATGTCGGGTTTGGCCGGCTTCCGCATGAAAGGGTTAAACACAGTAAATGCGCCATCGGTTTCACGTGAACAACACCTTTCAGGGCGATGGATGATCTGCATGGTTAGACGATTCTCGTGCTGATTAGAAAAAAAATTGTATGTTTTTTTCAGATTTACAAAGGAAATAATAAACTACATAATGTTCAGCCATCTGTCACGAGTTTACGCATAATCTACGATGAATTTTAGTCACATTACAATGCGACGCTGACTCGCTGGAAGGGAATGATATTGTTATAGAGGAACGAAATTAGGAAAATATCATGTACGATGTTATCAGACATTGATTACAATAGGCTACGACAAAAGGTGGAAGAGAATACTGGTTATGACATATATGTTATCAGATATATGTTGTATAATAGTGGATTTTGCGAGTGTAATTCCAAGCGCAGGCGACCAACATTTTCTGCAATACATTGTTCAGAACAATGTTTCACAGAAAAAGTTGTCCGTATGCGTTAAAGAAATCGATAAACACTTTGTTCGACAACAATGTTTCTGATATTAAACATGTTTAATATTACCTACCATTGCTCAACAAAACAATTGAAACATTACTGGCCGTCGGTGGTGTTTGCTGAAAAAAGACTTCTGCATGCATGGAGGGGGTCTATTTTCTGGAAGCGTGTAACTGGAATGACCGGTAAGGTAACCGAACCGGCCATTCCAGTGGAGGACTTTCTGAAGTGATCTCCTCTTTGCCAAACCGCCATTTAGACAAGTAAAATATTGTACTTCTGTTTCCCCTTGTGCCACGTTGTGGCTTGGGTGTAAATACATAAATTGAAAATTGAAAATTGATCATTGACTAGTCAGCGCTCATCCTGCTGCTCACGTGATTCAAAATGGCGGATCACTTCTATGTAATATATGTTTATGATTAACACAACCTAGTTAAAACACTTGTTTTAAATTGTGTCATCATGTGACCATTGTGTCATCATGTGACCATTGTGCCATCGTGTGACCATTGTGTCAGCATGTGACCATTGTGTCATCATGTGACCATTGTGTCATCATGTGACCATTGTGTCATCATGTGACCATTGTGTCATCATGTGACCATTGCATCATCATGTGACCATTGCATCATCATGTGACCATTGCGTTATTACGTGACTTTAATGATGGTCGTATGCGGGTCAGAGAAACGTTTTACAAAAATAGTGTTTTTGTTGGAAGTCAGAAATTGTTGGCAGTCTGCGCTGGTCTAATGTTAACCCTTTACACCCTGAATTCCCAGAAACGTAATTTTTAAACGAGCATACAGGTAGGTAAGCCGTTGGGTATTTTGAAACTAATTTCACTGGGACCTGTTGCTGGCATAGGCAGTAACAGCTCCCAGTCAAATTAGTTTCAAAATACTCAACAGCTTACCTGTACGTTCGTTTTAAAATTACGTTCCAGGGTGCAAATGGTTAACTTTAGATCAGAATAATGATAAAATCACCAAGGATTTTTGTGTTTTGGCTCTTTGGGTTGAGAGACTGCTGATTTCCTTCTGGTCAATGTTTTTGACATGGGCAGATGAATCTACTCAAATCATTGGCAAGACATACATACACTGGTAGATCAAGTTCTCAATGGATTGCTAGATAGTGACAATGGACCTTTCCGCTTTATCCATCCATCATATGACGTCATAATCATCTACGTGACTTGCACGATGACGTCACAAGCAATGACGTCATGAATGACGTAGATAAGAACGTCACGAACGCATGATACATACAGAAGAAGAGTGGCGACGGACTAAGCGTTGTTGTACGAATTGTAATGGCGTTACTATTTAATAAAGATGCTGTTGAGTATTTTGATACTAATTTTACTGGGCGCTGTTACCGCCATTGACAGCACCATCAGCCAGCCAAATTAGTTTTAAAATCTTCAACAGCCCAGCTGTATAGTTTTCTGGAAAGTGATAGTCAGCGAGTTCAGGGATCGATCGATTGATCGATCGCAACACGAGCGATGTGTGGGTTGAGCTTAGTTAGAGGCGGGCGGGGCATAGCTAAAACTGGAAAGGGCCATTAACAGACTATATAGGCTGTATTGAATCACTTCTTGCACGGTGTGAAATACTGAGTAATCGTGAAAGAAAACTCGACAAAGTGAAGCCTTAATTATAATCATACTCTTTTATTATGCAGCCAATGTACGTATCTTTTCATATTAATCCAGTATGTACAGAACATTATACAAGGTGCAGGGCACACACACGCACACACACACCACCCACCCACGCACGCACGCACGCACGCACGCACGCACGCACGCACGCACGCACGCACGCACGCACGCACGCACGCACGCACGCACGCACGCACGCACGCACGCACGCACGCACGCACGCACGCACGCACGCACGCACGCACGCACGCACGCACGCACGCACGCACGCACGCACGCACGCACGCACGCACGCACGCACGCACGCACGCACGCACGCACGCACGCACGCACGCACGCACGCACGCACGCACGCACGCACGCACGCACGCACGCACGCACGCACGCACGCACGCACGCACGCACGCGCGCGCGCGCACGCACGCACGCACATATATATACATGTGTCGAAATGATTCCCAGGCTTGCCCTAGACGAGCACACCCACTACACAACAGAGGGTATGCATTTCTTGCAAATGTGATGCAACCTGATGCAAATTCCATCAAATTGTACCAACTGCTTACAGGGAGATTTCTGCGCGGTGGCGGTGTTTAATCAATGGAATTTGGATATGATCAAGTACGATGACATTGCAATAACTTAGTGAAGGTTGGCGAAACCTTAACCCTTTCATGACGAAGCCGTCTGCGGTAGTCCTGAGAAATGTCCATTTACAGGCCAAGAGTATTTTTGAAAATGTATCAATACAATAACTGGCTCGATTACCGTGCCAGTAATTCCAGTGGTAAATTTTCAAAAATAGTCTTCTCTGGGTCCTGCAAGTGGACTCCCAAATAGGAAATATTAATATTTTATTGACCAAATTTAAAAGATTTGATCTGGATTGACGTCGCATATGATTGCTCAGAGGCAAGACAATTACAAAATAATGCTATGGTCAAAGTGTAATTGGAGGGATATTAATAAACGAACGTGTCCGAAAGTCGTTTATATCGAATGGAAATGCCACAATCTATTAAAGGTGCATATTCACACCAAAATGCTTGAATTTCTTTCTTTTTAGAATGGTATACTTTTCAATTTCAATTTCAATTTCTTTATTTACACCCAATCCACAACGTGGCACAAGGGGAAACAGAAGTACAATATTTTACTTGTCTAAATGGCGGTTTGGCCTACATAAGATTATTATTATTATTATTATTATTATTATTATTATTATTATTATTATTATTATTATTATTATTATTATTATTATTATTATTATCAAGAATTTGTGCTGAGCCTGTGTACATTTACGCGCAACGAGGAGACCACTTCCGAAAGACCTCCACAGGAATGGCCGGTTCGGTTACCTTACCGGTCATTCCATTTACACGCTTCCAGAAAATAGCCCCCTCCATGCATGCAAATCGTCGTCCCGTAAGACCATTGCCAATACCGTTTTCTCAGGCGCATGACCATTATAGGGTTGGGTTGACAGAAGAGAGACCAAGATCTCGCTTCCACTAGTGGATTTCGCACCTGATTGGTTGGCAAGTGTTGTCTTACATGTGTTGCATACAACAGTGTTTTGGATTGTAGTGAATTTGCGCTTTTACTCTGACGAATTTTGCCAACAAATCAGCCAGTGCCACCGATTCATAAACATAACATTTGATTCGGCACTCTGATTACGATTTTGATGAGAGGGAAGTTGGGTGGGGTGGGGGCGGAGGGTGAGAGAACGTATATAATTTATTTTTTCAGTTCACCCGTTTAAAAATAACATCTACAAATTTGCAGAGTGATATTACTTTTGATCTGTTCCGAACATTGACAAGTTGGTTCATCTTTAGGGTATTTGAGCGTAGTCTATAATATTTATCGATATATTCTTTTCTTTCACTATCAAGGGCTGGGCATTCAAACAGATAGTGAAATTCATCACCTAGGACGTTCTGAGCACATATTGTGCACACTCGTTCGTTTCGAGGTAGTGGATCTTCATATTTCCCGCGTTCTACAGGTAGCCTGTGGTTACTCATTCTGAATTTACAAACTAATCTTGAGAATTTCTGAGGTAGCGATATTAAATAATTTTCAAATTGGGAATTTTCCTTGAAAATCCTATAGCTGGTACATGTGCTGCTATGGAAAATTTCCCCTCTCCAGCTCTGGATATATTCGTCACAGAGCTGCTGTTTTATGCTTAATTTTAGCCAGTATAACTGACCCGGATTTTGGCTACACCATACAAATGAAAGACCTGCATTTTCCAGCTGTGTTTTTATATGACTAATCCAGGGCCATTTAAAGGTATCATTACGGAAAAGATTATACAATAGTTTATACAGTCTTGTAGCTATTTTACCGTCATTTCCACTAACAATTTCCACCCAGTATGTTATCACTCTTATATTAATTTTTATACTGAGGGGCAATTGTCCAAGCTCTCCATAGACCATTGCCGTATGTGTTGACCTTTTCACGCCTAGAAGAATTTTGCAAAATCTTTTATGTAATTTTTCAATCAATGCGATATTCTCGAAACCCCATACTTCAGAACCATATATTAGAAAAGTCTGAAATGTCACGGACTAACATGATAAAATCAAGAACCGAGTTTAAGTGGTCTGTTAAAATGAACAATATAAAACAATCTGGAATTTTAACCAGGAATCTACTTTACGCGCAGTATAAAGATAGTAAACAATACTGGAAAATTTTGAAATCCGGTAAGAAGATTAGTAAAATAAACATAGATCTCGATGATTTCGTCGACTTTTTCAAACAGGTAAATAGTCCTACTGGCGATTTCTACCAAGCTGAGCCTGATATAATTACCTACGTCCAGGAAGAACTAAGGACGAACAACATTAGTACCGTTGACGAGTTAAACACGACGATAACCGATACCGAGATTAGAAAGGCAGTAAGTCAATTAAACAATTGTAAGAGCGCCGGAGTTGACATGTTGATAAACGAATTTTTCAAAATTGCTGTAAACGAACTTTTGCCTTTTATAAATTTACTGTTCAATAGCATTTTTAGTAGCGGGTGTTTTCCTAAAATATGGTCGGAAGGCATTTTAGTCCCTCTGCACAAAAAGGGAAATACCATGGATGTTAAGAATTACAGAGGGATAACGCTGTTAAGTACACTAGGTAAATTATTTACAAAAATTCTGAACAATAGGTTAAATACATGGGCGGAATTAAACGGTAAATACGTAGAAGCGCAGGCAGGTTTTAGGACCGGTATGGGTACCGTAGATAATATATATGTCCTAAGTGGTGTAATTTCTCACTTGTTAAATAAAGGGAGGAAGTTGTACTGTGTCTTTGTCGATTATACAAAGGCGTTTGACTACGTGGTGCATGACTGTTTATGGTATAAATTGTTAAAAATAGGTGTTAAGGGAAACATGATAAATATTATTATGTCAATGTACAATGACGTAAAAACTCGAGTTAGAGTAAATTCTACCTTATCGCAATAGTTTACATGTCGAACCGGAGTAAGACAAGGGGAAAGTTTGTCGCCGTTCCTTTTTGCCATGTATGTAAACGATCTTGAAGATGAGCTGTATAGAAAGGGAGGGAACGGGGTGGATATATATATATATATATATATATGTTAAAATTATTTCTAACACTATATGCCGACAATAAAATATTAATGGCAGAAAGTAGGCGCAGTTTGCAGAGAGAGTTAGATATTCTAGCAGATTATTGCAAGCGATTGTGTTTAACCGTGAATATTGACAAAACAAAGGTCATGGTTTTCGGCGCGGGGGTAGACTCGGAGATCGGGATAAGTGGTACCTTGACGGGTCTGAATTAGAAATAGTGAAACATTTTAAATACTTCGGAATTTTATTTAGTACCACAGGTTCCTTTACGGAGGCTCAGAGAATTTAGAGGAGCAAGGGCAAAAGGCTGTATTTTCATTACAACAATCATGTAGCAAGTTTGTAGGATTAAAGCCAGATCATTACTGTAAACTGTTTGACAACCTGGTGACACCAATTTTATCTTATGGTAGTGAGGTATGTGGGTTTCACCAAGGTTACGAAGTCGAAAAGTGTCATCTTAGGTTTTGTAAACAGATTTTAAAAGTAAAGCAAAGTACCCCAAATTGTATTATATATGGGGTGTTGGGGAGGGTGCCTCTGTACCTGATGAGAGAAATAAGAATTTTAAAATATTGGTTCAAGATCCTGGAATCTGACGATCACAAATTAGTAAAATGTCTGTATAAAGCAATGTATAATGACTGGTTTAATAATAATTACTGTAATAACTGGGTCAGAAAATTTCGAGATTTGTTATGTACTCGCGGATTTAATTATGTATGGGAAACTCGATAGGGGACATTTTATTATACTGTACAAGCAAAGGGCTATGTATAATTTCACCCAAGGATGGAAGGGGCAATTAGAAAATAGAAGTAAATGTAGGTTATATAAACATATTTCGCTGGATTTATCATATAAACACTATTTAGACACAGTTAGAATTTCCAAACACAGACAGGCGTTGTGCCAGCTTCGAACGGGTTCGCATAAGTTACATGTAGAAACGGGTCGATGGCATAAGCCTTTAGCAACACCGTTGATTGAGAGAATATGCTCCTCATGCGACGATCTGGAAGACGAGTACCATTTTATTTTAGTTTGCCCACTATATCAAGAATACCGAAAGAAAAGTATAAAACCCTACTATTGGAAACACCCAAGTGTTTATAAATTGACCGAATTATTAATTTCCACAAATGATTAGGTTCTGAAGGGACTCGCGGCATTTACTTACAACGCATTTTTGAAGCGGGCTGAACTCGTAGAATGAGTGCTTCCTCAGCAAGACACCGTAGTCTCCCTAAATTATATACATAATGGTGCTCGGTAATAGGTTGATTGCGCAATTTTGGTGAAAATCTTACATTTTAGGAAGCAGTCATCGGAAACTGTCAAAACACATTTATCAAACTTTGCTACAAGAAGTATGTGGTCGTAAGCTCTCAAATAGGTTCACAATCAACGTTGTTCGGTAAATATCTTGCTATGCTGAATCTGAGGGTCCTATGTCCCGGGTGAGCGTTAGGCCATTTGTTTTATCCTAGATATGATATGATATGATATTTTTTAAGCATTTTTGCCGGTTTAGGCAAATCATCATAAATTACGCGAGACAATCAATACAACTTACAGTAATTAAAGGTGCATGCTCGCGCCAGAATACTTGAGAATGGAATTGTTGAGATTATGTGCTTTTGGGGGCTTGGATTGTGTGCCTCGATGTAGTGGGGCGGGGTGAGTCATGGCGCATGATGATTTGATTCCATATAAATAAATTTCGTAAGGTTAGTTGTGAATTTGGATAGGAGACTCGTGCCTCTAATTCAATTTGGCAGCTTAAAGAAATTATGTTAATTAATATGCGTGGTCAAGTCATCACGTGCTGGGATTTATTTCGTTTCATTGCATCTGGGTGCGCAGTTTAGGCCTCTAGGAGCATGTCGTTTTAGCAGTTTTATTTTCGGGCATTCAGCTGTGGATATGCACCTTTAAGATTTACACACGCCCGCCCGCCCGCCCGCCCGCCCGCCCGCCCGCCCGCCCGCCCGCGCGCCCGCCCGCCCGCCCGCCCGCCCGCCCGCACGCACGCACGCACACATATATATATATGGTAAAATGGACCCTTCCAAGTATATCCCTTGATCATATGACATCATAATCAACTACGTGATCTGTAAGATGACGTCACAATCATGACACCATGAATGCCTCGATATAGTCAGTCTTAAACGATTAATAGTCTGACACGTACGAATTCACCTTTCCAAAGTATCCATTCATCATCTGACCTAGTATGACGTCATAATCAGTTCCGCGCGTGTGTGATGACGTCACAATCATTACGTCACAAAGGGTTCCATATAGACAGTCATCAAATCTCAAAGAGTCTGACACGTTGTATAAATTGTATGTCTTTGTAATTCTTTGCTATTTAATAGACATGCTGTTGGATGATTTGAGGCTGGTTTGACTGGGCGCTGTTGCTGCCTTAGGCAGCACCGGCTCCCAGTCAACTTAGCCTCAAGATACCCAACAGCTCATCTGTATAGCTTTCTGGAAATCGATAATCAGGCATAATCTAGTGTATAGTGTACATATTTCGACTTTAGGGATAATCAATGCATTTATTAATTTATTGTTTATGAACGTTTATAATAGCTGACCGTCATTGTAGGTTTATACTCTGTACACTCAAGGGCCTATGGCCTAATGTGGAATCAATAAATCAAATCAACCTATTAAAATCGGCGCGAGCATATGTTCAAAAAGGTTCAATTGTAGGTCAATTGGTAAATGGAGAGCTTTAGCCTTTGTGAGCAAGGCAAACATTGCTCTGCTGGCCTTATCGTATAAGTGCTTAATAGCTCTGGTTAATGTACCGTTATAAGCGAATTTAACTCCCAAGAGTTTAGAGGCTTAAATTTTGTAGCTAAATATAATGAAACAAAATAAACCTTAGCGTTAAGACGGTTTCGTTCACTATAAATTAAAATTATTTTTGTGGTTATGAAGTTGAACTAGGGACTCGTGTCTCTAATTAAATTCCACGGCTCAAAAAATTATATTAATCTAGACACAATGAAATCATCGTATGTTACGATTTATTTCGCTTCATTACATCTAGGCATACAATTTAAGCTTCTCAAAGTAAATGATTTTAACAATTTTATTTTGAATTAATTAATATTCCCCCTTTAATAGACAGTAAATTGATGTTACATATAGAGGGGTCACCTAGTCTGGCACAGCATTTCACCTAGGCGTCATTAACCATTTAACCCTCGAATTTGCTCAAGAAAATTTCATCTCCTTACTGCCTAAATTTTATTTTTTTAAATCCAAATATTTGCTTATTTAATGTCCATTTGCAGATCAAGAGAAGACTATTTTTTGAAAATTTACCACTGGAATGACTGGCTCGGTTATCTTTCAAAATTTTAGTCTTGTCTTTGTCTGCAAATGGACATTTCTCAAGAGCACGGTAGACGCCATTTTTGGATGATATGAGCGTTAACGGGTTAATGGTACACATTACGTGAATTTTTTTTAAAATTTACCTGTGGAATGACTGGCTCGATACAACTTTACGTGAGTAATAATGCGTTGTTCACAATATGCGCTAGTAGTACGTGGGAGTATTACGAGATTGCAACTAATGAGTAATAAAACTACATCAGTGTTACAGTAACGGGATACTGGCGAAAATCTTTGGCATTTTACATTTCCGAATCCGAATCTAGATTTGTATCAAGATCACAATGACCTTGACTTCAAATGTCTGAATGTCTTCATGCTACTCCTATTGGTTGAAGTAACTATGTCGATGCTTAGTTCCAATAACTTGGTTAATTTTGAAATAAAGGCAAGATGAGCTAAGCAGACGCACCTTACTATTAAAACCTGCATTGTATGCAAATGTTGCAATGGCCTTGACCGTTGGCCTTAGTACCATTGTGATCCATCAACTTGATATAAGAAAACATATGTTCGAGTTAATCCGAAAAAGGTTAACCAATCCAGATATATAAGATGATATGTTGGGATAAACTGAAAACATGACATAAAAATAAAATTTTATGCCAAGGTCAGCGTGACTTTGACCTTTGACATCATGACCTCAATATCAATGTGATCCATCCACTTGATATAAGGAAGCATGTGTCAAAGTTTAGTCCAAAGAGGCTGGACCAATCCTGAGATATAAGACGATATGTTGAGCTAAACCAAAAACTTAATCGTAAAATAGTTTTATACCAAGGTCACATTGAACTTGGACGTTGACCTCTTGACCTCAAAATGATTGTTCTCCGTTCCCTTGATATAAGGAAGCATGTGTCCAAGTTGGGACTCAATATGGTGAATCCATGCCGAGATGTTAGCCGATAAGTTGAGCTAAACCATCAACTTAACCGAGAATTGACGCAGACAAACAGACTGACAGACAAACAGACAGACAAATAGACAGACAGAGTTGCGGAACTAATCGATATATTGGAGAAAATTCCAATTTTCGCTAATAATTATATGGAATGGTTTAATTAATACCACGTAATATGTTATACGTTTGCTTATTTCATACTATTGGCGTACGAACATATTTGCAAGGGGGAAATATCAGGGCAAATACAGAGCCGTACCACAATCTCTATTCAAAAGTATTGATGGCGTAACTTTAAATGGCATTTAATCTGTTAAATACACAAATGTGAGTTGCGATTCCTCCTATAAGCTAAGGTTTTCCAAATTTATTTCTGGTTAATACAACATTTAACCAAGTAGAGCGACGATATCAAAATATCAAGACCTGCCTTAAACAGATGCGTGCATTGGTGGGGGGGGGGGGCGGGGGGGGGGGGGGGGGGGGAGGGGCGCAAAACAACGAGTCTTTAAGACGAGAATAGCCTCAAAGCATAGACAATGACTTGTGTTAACACTCTCAGGACGAAACTGGTCAAAACCGGCGCCTGTAGTGGTCTTGGGGAATGTCCATTTGCAGGCCAAGAGAAGAGTTTTTTTGAAGATTTACTTCTGGAATGGCTGGCTCGAAAGCCGAGCCAGTCATACCTGTTGTAAAATTTCAAAAATAATCTTGTCTTGGCCTGCAAACGTACATTCTATAAGCAAATATCTGTTTTCTAACCAAATTTAGTGGCCGCTTGAGAAAGGTTTTACTGCACGTATATAAATGTAAATATATTTACCATATATTATTATACTTTTCAATGGAATCTTTAAAAGTGGCATATTTCCAAATGAGTGGTCAGCTGGCATATTGATACCTTTGCATAAAAATGGAATATAAATAACGTGAAGAACTACAGAGATATAACCCTTCTAAGTAATCTAGGGAAGCTATTTACAAAAGTCCTTAACAATAGCTTAAATGCATGGGCAGAAAAACGTGGTAAATATGTCGAAGCACAGACTGGCTTTAGAGCTGGTTTCAGTACTGTGGATAACATCTATGTTTTAAGTGGCCTTATCTCACCTTTGTTAAATAAGGGTAAAAAATTGTGATGTTCCATTATTGATTTTACAAAGGACTTTGATTACGTGGTGCGAGATTATGGTTTAAATTGTTGAAGTTTGGTGTTCACGGTAATACGATAGATATTATTATGTCCATGTGTGAAAATGTTAAAACATGTGTCCGGGTAATTACGACATTATCAGGAAATTTTGTATGCTGAACTGGTGTATGGCAAAGCGAACGTTTATCCCCATTTTTATTCGCCATGTACTTAAATGATTTGGAAGATGAGCTTTCCACACATGGATGTGATGGCATTGACTTAGAATTTTTTTTAATTATTCTTAATTTCGTATGCACATAAGATTAATGTCAGAAAGCAAATATGATCATAAAAAAGGGTTAGACTGTTTGCCCCAATACTGTAAACAATGGTGCTTGACAGTAAATATTGAAAAAACAAAGGTTATGGTCTTTCGGAAGGGGGGGGTTAGATGAAACAAAATGATAAATGGTATAATTATGGAATTAAATTAGAAATTGTTGTAAATCTTTATTATCTTGGAATTGTATTCACTACAACTGGCTCTTTTACGGAGGCACACAAATGTCTGGCAGATTAAGGTAAAAATACACAATCCCATTGCAAAAATTATGTAGCAAGTTTATAGGCTTAACAGCCGATCATTAATGTGAAACAGGAATTTCTAGAAACAAATGTTCAAGCTAAATACATAGCTAAATGCATAGCTGTTGGGCATTTGGAAACCGATTGACTGGGGCTGTTCCCCCCCCCCCCCCACCCCCAGTAGGGCTAGTTTCAAAATGGTCAACATAATGTTCATTTAATTGTATTTTTTTAATCAAAATATGTAATTCGTACATGTGATGTTAGTTAGTGAAGTACTATCCCATGTTTACGTCAATCTAATTATGACGCCACCAAGCGTGTGACGTAATTGATTATGATGTCGGATATTTTGAGTGACGGGTGTGATCCCTCAATAGCAATACTTGTATGAATGCACTTGGCGTTTAGATCAGTATTGGATGATATGGCCCAGCTTTGCTCTTAAATAATAGATTTTTTCTGTAAGGTGATAAATATGATGTAAATATGACGTGATGGAATCGATCTTAACACTCTTAACCATGAATCCCTAGAATCTAATTTCACGGTAATTATATAGATGACCTGTTGAGCATTTTGGGAGTAAGTTGACTGAGCGATATTGCTGCGTAGGCAGTAACAGCTCCCGGTCAGATTCGTCTCAAAATACTTAACATAATGTTTAGTAAATTGTAGATTCGCCAAAGACATTAATTCGTATACTAACGACGGATCATTACGTCATTTTGATTTTTTATGACGTCAAATACTTGGGTGACAGATCGGATCTCTCCAGTATCCGCACAGTCGTACACAGCATATAGTTTCATTTTGTCATTGAAATACAAGGAAAGTACTGATTCTGTTATGAGAAATTTTCTATTTGTACTTATATAATTTGAACACTTATTTAATTTAATTTTGTTAATCTAAGGTATCCGCCAAACATTTATATTGTATAATGTACACTCAAGGCCCTAAGGTTTATTGTGAATAAATTATATATCTATAAATTAATATCAAGTCAGGAGAGGAGAGTATTGTGAATTTGATGAGAGAATACCCCAAAAGCATGTTTAAAAAATGGATAATTAAAATTAATTTGAATTTTATTCAGTGATATTAGTTTAACGCTTTAATGTCCAAGGTTGGTAAAAGTATACAAATTTGCTTATTGAATGTCCATTTGCAGGCCAAGAGAAGACTATTTTGGAAATTTACCACTGAAATGACTGGCTCGATAACTGAGCCAGTCATTTCAGTGGTAAATTTCCAAAATAGTCTTCTCTTGGCCTGCAAATAGACATTCAATAAGCAAATTTGTGGACATTTCCCAAGAATAGTACAGAGGCCGCTTTTGGCCGGCGTCGTTGTGGTTAATCCTATAGGCATATATAGATAGCATTGGTAGATTATATTTCTGTCCGTGTGTGCGTCTGTTCGCAGTTATATATAAGAAATTGTTGATCCGATTTTGTTCAAATTTGAGCACAAGAAATGATGATCGCGTAAACAGTATCCCACATATTTGTCTTGATGCGGGAAAAAAATCGAAAAAAGGAAAAATTGCTGATTGCTCTCGATTCCGAGGTTTTTAAATACTATAACCATTGCCGTTGTCCTTACTGTAGCCGTTGATTCGTCATGAGGTTGATGGTAAATTCTCAAATGAGTGGACCAATAATTTCCGTATTTTCCCAATTTCATATCCCCACGGATCTCCTCATAAACCAGATTATTTTTGGGATGTTGCTGATGAAAACCAAGTAGCTATGGGTCACTGAAGTCTGCGGCACAAATACTTTAAGGTATTCCTTCAGTAATCAGCTTATAGCATACATACTTATCGTGTCGTCGTTAACTTCTTGAGGATTATTTTGAAAACTATTTGACTGAAACTCGTTGCTAACATAGGCAACAACAACATTCAGTCAAATTGTTTTCAAAATAAACAACTATACGTTGACAGTTAACTCATATTTTAGGCTCTATAAATTCGCAATGGAAAGACGTATAATACATGGCCGGAAACTGACGACAGAAGGAACGAACGACTGACCGACTGACTGACCGAACGAACGAACAAATGCAAATGGGCCAAAACTAGCGACTGCTTGACAGATCTCCATAGACGTCGTCTGCTTGTCTCGTCTGCTAAACAGTTTAAACGTAAATTTTATCCGAAAACTTGACTTTACCGTAGTTAAAGACGAAACTTGCTGACCAATTTGAAGACAACTTGACGGACGCAACCACTTTGCATCAATTTCCCATCAGCATTATCACTATAAGGGCCTACATATAACATGTCTTATAAATTATTCTGCGTGTATATATATATGAATGAAATTGGGTGAAGTTCCAATTCCACTAATCGGCCAGCGTCATGGGCGTCTACCTGGGCTTCTCGAAAATTCTATTTGTTTTATTAAATATTGGTTTTCTGTCTGTCGTACATATGATAAATGCGTGTTTGCTCATATGGGAATATATGATGAAGCACTTTATGGGGCCGAATAACAATGCTCTATTGTCCCTAAACACATCAACCCTTTAAATCGCGGTGTCTTAATTTAATGACAGCTGTAGGACCTACAGGAGAGCTGTTGGATATTTTGAAACTAATTCGACTGGGAGCTGTTGCTGCCTATGGCAGCAACAGCTCCCAGTCGAGTTAGTTTCAAAATATTCAATATAATATTCCCCCACATCATAAAGAATGGATTGGTTCGGATATGTATAATAATTGTTAAAGGGAAAACACGCGTTGATGTTGACTGTACAGGGTGGGTGAAAAAACTGCGGATAGGTTAATCTCCTATTTTGCCTCATTCTCCTGTATTATCAATTTTCTTGTTTATTGGCTTATTTTCAGCCTCGTTAACTGTTTCATCAGCTCGCTTCTTCTCCCCCTCCTCTTATTATATGGTAGTGTGGTTTGTATATGCGACTGCCGTTTCATTTCCTATTACACCGATATAATGTAACATTATTTCTGGATGTAGAAATCCTCTCTAGTAACAGAATATTGCGTTATTTCTAGAGCACGAGGACAGATTTTGCCGCGAAATATTTCTCTCAACAATGTTTTGAAGTAAAGGTTGCTCAAGAAACTCTACCCCTAAACCTAACCCTCGCAGAAAGCATAAAAACATTGTTCCCTAATAAAATATCAGATTATAAGATCTAACGCAATTTTACTAACGCTTACAGATATGATATTTAAGGTGATAATGTTTACCAAAACAGATTTTGCATTCTATTAATTACAATCATAGATCTAAAAAGCGTAGATCGCTCACGACCCTCTCAAAGTGGCATTTTCACAGTTCAGTATTTTCTCGCTTATATGAGACGATCATATTACTAACAGATTTTTCAGATTATTTTATTTACACCCCCAGGCCACATAATGGCATATGGGGAATATGAATTTACAGAAATTATAAATGTTATGGCGATCAGACATTATATATCAATTCATAATTACATATTTTGGTATTTATCTAGTTATATAACCACTGTTTGTGCTTTCGGTAGTAGCAGTAGTAGTACCAGTCATTGCTGTGTTAAATCTACAAAACAGCCTCTCATCGTGTTACTCTATAGTTTTTCTACAATTAGGTTTCTTGTTATTGTTTCTTGGATAGCCACAGTGTGGGTGCAACAAACTGGTTGTTAAGGCAGGTGGTTGTTTGCATTATGTGATTTTGGCGTCGGCTAAAATGTGACGTGTTTTTTTATGACATCAGATACTTGGGTAACAGTTTTGGATTAAGGGAAATCTTTAAGAGGACCACATTATAACGTTACACTATAACGTTAGCTGGACAGCTAACGCATTTCTATTATGACATCAGATACTTGGGTAACATAGGGTCAGTTCTTAGTTGGTTTAAGGGAAATTTTTAAGAAGACCACATTATAACGTTACACTATAACGTTAGCCGACAGCTGATGCATTTCTATTATGACATTAATTACTTGGGTTACATAGGGTCGGTTCTTGGCTAGCTTAGGGGAGATCTTGAATAACCAGTGTGGGACACCAAGCGGGTTACTAGGGCAGTTGCCTGCTTACGTTGTATGATTGTAACGTCATATAAAAAGTGACACATTTTTATTATGACATCAGGTACTTGAGTAACAGATCGGATCGAATCTTAGGTAGTTTATGGGGAATCTTGTGCACCCACCCAGTGGAACCTGTTCACTAATGCGGTCAGTTTGTTACATTTGGGTTCAAAAGCGTGTCGTCCGACTCGAGCACTAGTCTGAATGGAGCGACATCTAGCGGTAGAGTAGTTTTCTAGACATGGTTGACTACTATGTTTAACCCGTACTATTATTAATATTGCTGTTATTGTTGCTGTTGTTGCTGTCGCTGCTATAGTTATTGTTGTTGTAGTTGTTGTTGTCATCGTCGCCGTTGTCGTTTTCGTTGTCGTTGTTGTTGGTGTTGTTGCTGGTGGTGGTGGTGGTGGCGGTGGTACTTTGTAATTCTCGTCAATGTTGTGTTGTTAATCTGCGAGTCCATTGTGTATAGGGTTAATCAACGTTGGAAGTGCCTATTAATTTCTTCGATCATACGGCAGATCTTTATTAGTAATTTCTTGTTCTTCGTTGAAAGCAGTTGGTGAAATTTCGAAAAATTTTGTCTTTTATAATAGTGTCTTGGGAAGATTTCTTTACGTTTATCGCTAAAGAATTCGCAGATGAATAGGTAATGAAATTCATCTCCTATTTCATCCAGGGTGCATAGTGGACAGATTCTTTCTTCCCGGAGTATGCCTTCCCACCGCCCCGTTTCTATTTGTAGCCGATGATTGCTTGTTCTAAATCTCGTGAATAAGATTCTGTTACGGTCATTTAAGTTCATGAGATAATTTTCCATTTCCCAATTTATTTTAAAAGAGTGGTAGATTTTTCCCTTCCAAAATACGCCCATCTCTGATTGCCATGTTTGGATATATTGGTCATCAAGATTTTTGTTTATTCTTATTTTTGTTTCATTGAAGTTGTGTATTGTTTGGTTCGTCCAGAGATAGCTATGCCCCGTGCTATCTAAAATATTTTTTATAGAGTCTAGCCATTTGTAGTATGTTCCGTTCTGATTGTGGTCTAATAGAATATGTTTGTATATTTTGCAAGCGAGTTTGGTTTGCTTACCTGAGATGAGCCTAAGCCAGTACGTTATCATGCGTTTTCTTATTACAATTTTGATTGGGGTTTCTCCTAACTCGCCGTATATCATATACTTTGGGGTGCTATTTTTTATTTTTAGGATGTACCGGAAAAAATCTAAATTTGCTTTCTCTAATAGGTTACAGTTTTCTATTCCGATGACTTCGCACCCGTATAGTAGGATTGGCTCAATTATTTGGTGGTACAATTTAATATGGCAATCCGTTGGTAGGTCCAGCTCCCTGGCTCGGCGATGTAGTGCAAATGTAGCTTTGCGAGCTTGTTCGGAAATCTTTTTCTCCGCTAAAAGGAGGCGGCTATTATATGAAAAAAATATTCCAAGATATTTGTAGCTATCTACTATTTCAAGCTCTATTAATTTAAGACGAAAATGTAGTTTTTCATAGAATCTTTTTGTACTGCCAAAGACCATGACTTTTGTTTTGTCTATATTAATTTTGAGTTTCCATACGTCGCAGTATTCATCAAAAGAATTGAGCGTTTCCTGTAGGTCGCGTGAACTATTTGCTAGTACAGCAGTGTCATCATCATAAAGAAGGATTAGTAGATTCAGTAAATTATTTATTTCTTCTTCTTCGCTATAGAGTTCTATTTGCTTACTGTTTCGGTTCTGAAGAAAGTTTTCTAAGTCATTAAGGTATATTGCAAATAGAATAGGTGAGAGATTTTCTCCCTGTCGCACTCCTCTGATACAGGCGAAGGGCTGTGACACTGCATTATTGAACTTAACCGCTGATTTTATGTTGTTGTACATGCTTTTAATTACGTTAAAAATCTTGCCAGAGATACTATGCTGTCTAAGTTTATACCAAAGTCCATCGCGCCAAACCGAGTCGAAAGCTTTTTCAAAATCTACAAAGCAGCAAAACAGTTTTTTCTTTCTTCTTTTAAATATTTCTATTAATGTATAGAGTGTAAAGATGTGGTCAGTAGTGGAATAGCCATTTCTAAAGCCTGCCTGATTTTCAAACAGTTTGTCAGAGTTTTCGAGGAATTTATTTATTCGACTACTCAATATAGATGTAAAAAGTTTTCCCAAACAGCTAAGTAACGTAATTGGTCTGTAGTTTTTGGGGGCGTTCGGATCGCCTTTTCGTTTGTATATGAGGATAATGGTGCCTTCAGTCCAGGAATCTGGTATTATCGCAGAGTCTAGGACTAAGTTAAAGAGAGATTTGTATACGTCTAGCATTATATGATCTGTTGATTTTATGTATTCATTTAATATTCCGTCTGGGCCTGCAGCTTTGTTTGTTTTGAGTAGTTTAATGGATTTCAGTATTTCTTCACATGTGATAGGGGAATTTAATATGTTGTTTTCTGGTGACGTGTCTGTTGGTTCATCATTTACCAATGTAAGATCTCTGTTTGTGTTGCCGTCTTCTTCATTTATGGATTTGAAAAATGTATACATTTCCTCTGTTGTTACTGTGGATGGTTCTAATGTATTTTTTAGTTTTATTAATTTCCAGTAATCTTTTGGGTTACTGCTACTCATTGCTCTAATTTCCCTATGGCGATTACATTTGTATCGAGCAATTGACTGTTTCATGATAGTTTTATAATTCCTGCTGGCGTCTATCATGCGTTGTCGGTTTATTTCTATCTTTCGACATCTGAGTTCATTTCTGGACCGATGATATTCTATACGCGCTTTTTTGCAGTTTTCGTTATACCATGGACGACCCGATTGTTTTTTCTGGGGTATACGAGTGGGCTTTATATTACCGAAAGTTTCCGCAGCTGATTCCTCAAACATTTTTGAGATTGCGTTCGTAAGCTCGTTAATGTTTTGCGCGCCAAGTGCACCATTTGCAATCTGGGTTTTTACGTTTGCCAAAGTGTAGTGGTGTAGTATTTTATCGATAAATGCATTTCTTTGCTCAAACTTCCATTTTCGCGTTGTTAATGAGTCGGTGTTGTTGGTATTATTAGATTCTTCTACTGTTGATGTAGTCTTTAAGACTATTGATAGGTTCAGTGCGGAATGTATATCAGATATGATAGAACAGTAATCAGAGACTTTGAACTTTGATATGTATTTATAAAGTTCGGCTGAGGATATACCGTAATCTATAACGCTACCATACCGCGATGTTAATTTACCTAAGTTTGCGTCTGTACCTGCTCTACCATTGAGTATGAAGAAGCTGTTGTATTTACATAGGTCAAGTAGTCTATGACCATAATTATTAGGACGATTTTTGTCCTGCGATATGCGTTTTGGTGCATCAAATTGCGTGCTTCCTTCTATATCATTTGGATCGGTGCCTACAAAATGTAGCAACGTTTCGTCGCTGTGTAGAAAGTCATCTAGTATGCCGGTTTTCGCATTTAGATCGCCTATTAATAGGAATAATTTACTTCCGTTTGAGAATTTAATAATGTCACGCTCCAGTTCTCCAAAAGCCTCTTTAGTTGAATAGTCTGAATATTCCGGTGGAATGTAGACACAGCCAATTATTATCTCGCTATTTAGGTTTGTGTATGTCTTAGATATCGATGCCCAGAGGACATATTCACTATCTGTGTCCAGTTGTTGAATGTGTTTAGATATCGTATTGTTAATTAGTAAAGCAATTCCCCCAGATTTACGTCGGGCGTTTATGCGGTTTTTTGTAATCACTGTATAATTATCTATTCTCACTGTATCTAGGTCGTCTAGATTGGTTTCAGCTATTCCTACAATATCAAACTGTCTTATAAACTCATCCATTTCCGGGTACTTTAATTTATTTTTCAAGCCACACACGTTGAGAAACCCTACATTAAATTCAGTGTTGTCGTCGTCGGTGTCGCCGTCGTCGTCATTGTCGTCGTTGCCGCTGCTGGCGACGTTACGGTCGTTGTTGTTGTTGGTTGTGGTGGTGGTGGTGGTAGTGGTGGTGGCGATGGTGGTGACAGTGGCCATGTCAGTTGCCGCGGTGGCGGTGGTGTTGTTGTTGTTGTTGTTGTTGTTGTTATTATCCCTAGCAGTCGCATTATTAACATTACCAGTAGTTATTGTATCCCTAATACTAGGGATTGTAGTAGCCTCGGCAGTAACGGTAGCAGTAGTAGCAGTATTAGCAGTAATAGTATTAGTAACAGTAACAGTAGCAGCATCGTTAACGGTAGTGATAGCAGTAGCCGTAGCCGTAGCCGTAGCCGTAGCCGTGGCCGTGGCCGTGGTAGTGGCAGTAGCAGCATCATTGGCATTAACAGTAGTATCGGCATAAGCTCTAGCAACAGTAGTTGTCGTATCAGTAGTGCTGTTACAGTAATTAATATTGTAATAATTGTCACTCTCGCCTGTAGTTCTATTGTAATTATTCTTAATATTGCATCATCTTCTTTGTAATAACGTACAGTAATTTTATCCCAATTGGATTCAGATGTAAACGTAGCATTGTTGTTGTTGTTGTTGTTGTTGTTGTTGTTGTTGTTGTTGTTGTTGTTGTTGTTGTTGTTGTTGTTGCTGTCGTAGTCGTCGTAGTAGTCGTCGTCGTCGTCGTCGTCGTCGTCATCGTCGTTGTTGTTCGACGTGCTATGATTGAACATTATACCACGATTACAAAAATATGGTGAAGACTTTGTTAAAGCAACGGTGTTCTCAAGCTTGTTTGGGTGGTGTATTGTGGGTCCCGCTGAGATTGCAGGGTGGGAAACCGATGCGCCCATGCAGTCTGTTGTTTCGCGTTTCCATTTGGGAGGGGCGGCCATTGTGAGCGGTTCTCGGTCTCCAAAAGCTGTCGATTGTTAAGTCCATCCATTATGTTCATATGGTACACGTGCTGTTGTTGCCGTTCGTTTATCACATGTCCCTGTTCTATTGGTATGTTTTCGACAACATTTTCCCCATAAAGGTTGTGTCCTAATATGTGTTTTTCCCACCATGGGGGTTGATTTTGAGTTCGGTCGAATGCGTTTGTTATAAACTCGGGTTGTTGTTGTTGTTGTTGTTGTTGTTGTTGTTGTTGTTGTTGTTGTTGCTGCTGCTGCTGCTGCTGCTGCTGCTGCTGCCGTTGCTGCTGCTGTTGCTGCTGCCGAGATGGTTGTTGTTGTTGTTGTTGCTGCTGCTGTTGTTGTTGTTGTTGCTGCAGCATCTGCTGTTGTTGTTGTTGTTGTTGTTGTTGTTGTTGTTGTTGCTGCTGCTGCTGCTGCTGCTGCTGCTGCTTCTGTTGCTGCTGCCGAGATGGTGGTGGTGGTGGTGGTTGTTGTTGTTGTTGTTGTTGTTGTTGTTGTTGTTGTTGTTGCTGCTGCTGCTGCCACTGTCGCTGTTGTTGTTGTTGTTGTTGTTGCGGGTGCTGTTGGTGTTGGTGCTGTTGCTGCTGATGGTACGAGGTTGGTGAGCGTGTGTGATGTGGGCCTACTGATGATTGTGCTGTTAGCGCCCGATGAACATTGGGTTGCTGCCGATACCGTTCGTGTTCATGAGTATCAATATTATTTATAAAGTCGATTGTTAATATATAGGCGGTCTCTTACCAGAGAAACCTTCTGTCCTCGTCTTAACGCTTCACGCTTAACGGAGTACAACGGCCGTCGTCTAGCTTCAATTTCTGGGGGGAACTGCTCGTGAACTTGAAACGGTTTATCACGTAACATTCTTGCAGCATTATATAAAACGTATTCTTTGTCCTTAAATAAAGTGAATTTCGCGACGATTGCTCGAGGTCGACTGTCACCAGACTGTGGGCGTCTGCCTATGCGGTGAGCACGATCGATCTTAATATCGTACATGATACCGAGTTCATAGAACATAAACTCCCGCAGAATATTTTCCACACTTTCATTAGCGTTTTCGAATTCAGGAATACCTTTGAAAATTAGGTTTTCACGCATAGACCTGTATTGTAAGTCTATCACTTTGTCCATGTATAGTTTTGAATTCGCTTCTATATCTTTGATTCTGTGCTCAATTTCGTGGACATCTGTCGGCCTGTTTATTTTGGCGTTCTCTACAACATCTATGCGATGAGTTAATGTCTCCAATATATAATCTGTATTTGCCTTGTCGATTATTAATTCGTCATATTGATCACTTGCTACTGATAATGCCTTCTCGGTACTGTCCAGTTTCGTCTTTAATAGATCTACTTGGTCCATTAATGTCTGGTTCTTACATTCTAGCTTATCCATTCGCGCCATAGTCATCTTAAAACAGTTATAGATACTGTCGTGATTCGACACTACGCGAGACCCGATTAGAGCTGGCATCCTGCTACCTACTGGTGTTTGAAAACTTTCGAACTGCAGGGTATCCACTTCGTCTGTTTGGGCGTCGGTGTATGTATGGTCGGCCTGAATTGTCTCCCCTATTTGCTCGTCCCCCTTGTCATGGCTGTGTGTGTGACGAGAGCCTGGTGTATATAACAGAGCGTTAGCGTGCGATATTTCCTCACTCACCGGCCGTTCTCGTGATAAATCCAGTTTAGCATAGGTCGTTTCGGTCGTATGGCATACTGGTTGTTGGCTAGCTTCCAGCAGATCTTGTATTGTCCTGCTGTTAAGACTAATCATGTCCAAGCTGGTGTCGGTTTGCTTATGGCCGCGCTTAGGACTTATGCCTATGTCTATACTATCACTCCTTGAGGATTTTTTTCTCTTACGTTTCTGATCTCTTTACTTTGACATTTTATAACTCTGCTTACACCAAACGTTAGCTCGTAAATTCACTTTTCAAATGGTGCAACTTGTAAACCTTTATGTATATTATTGCAACTATAAAACCTCGAAATATATAGACAGACTATAAGCACAGGTGAGTTTACACTAACAAACTAACCTAACAAAGTCTTATTTTTGTTACAAATTCCATTTCCTAGTTGAATAAAATGTCAAATTAATACATCCGACCAAATTTCATTTACGTTAAAAAAATATAAATTCAGGTTATGAGTGTCTGCTTCTGTTTGCCAATTAGTTGCCATTATTATGCTACTGTAGAGAGCGCATGGTAACGTTAGAAACATTTATGTGCGGTCTCCACGGCATTATGTATGCTAGCACCACAGATTTAAATATTATAGATCGCTCACGAGGACTTCAAATGTGGATTTTCGTAGTTCATTAATTTTCGACCGAGTACGCATGTCACACCACAAAGTGATTTCCTGTGGTAAATCTCGTTTATATCAGAATACCATATTACTAACAAAATGTAATTTTTTGCTGCAAATTCCATTACCTAGTCAAATAAAATGTCAGGTTAATACAAACAACCAAATTTTTTTTACAATACAGATATAGAAATTCTGCTCATAAGTGTCTGGTTGAATATTATATGCTAATGTAGAGAGCGCGCGGCAACGTTAAAACATTTTTGTTCGGTTTCGTCGTCGTCCTCGTCGTTGTTTTTATTATTATTATTATTATTATTATTATTATTATTATTATTATTATTATTATTATTATCAAATTGAGTTGACTGTAGGACGCATAATCCCAATTCAAAATACATCAACAACACGGTACAAAGCCACCACGTGACAGGACCCACCCGGCGCCACCACATCGGGGCACACAACCTAAACCCTCAGAAATACACAACCTCATCATCCTCATCCAAAGGCCCTGGGACGTATGAGCGCATTTTCAATAAGTGTACCGTTGGCCAATCTGAGTAATGCAATTAAATCGTGATTTGCATATGCCCATGATGTGCATATAGGTGTTATGAAAAGAAAAGTTTGTTTATAGCAAATATGATGAGTGAGACCGGCCGGTCAGTCCAATAGCGAAGCGCTCAAATTCCTCCAGACAAAATTCGAAAGGTATGGAAGAAATTGGAGGTCCCCACTCCCAGAACATATTAAAAATTTGTAGTCTGTACACATTAAACATAGTAAATTCCAGTAAATTTGGTTTACGACGGTAGTGATGTGCTGCAGGACAGACTGTGCTAGTGTTAGTGACAGCAGTTGTCGCAGTGACAGTGGCAGTAGCGTAGCAGTAGCAGTAGAGGTAGCAGCAGTAGTAGTAGTAGTAGTAGTAGTAGTAGTAGTAGTAGTAGTAGTAGTAGTAGTAGTTGCTGTTGCTGCCATTGTTATTTACTGCTGTTCTTTGTTTGGGATAAAAGGCTAAGTGCGACGACGGGCCGGACAGGCCAGTAGTGAGATGCTCCAATTCCTCCGGACGAAATTCGAAAAAGTATGGAGGAATCCGGAGGTCTCCACTCCCAGAACATATTTCTAATTTGCAAGATGTACAATTTTAAAGGTAATAGGTATATACACCTTGTACATAGGTGTTATTATAGGAACATATACTTTTGATTTTCGACAGGAATGATGTGCTGTAAGCAGGCTGTGGTAGTGGTAATAGAAGCTGTTAGTGACAGCGTACTTCGATTGGTCAGAATCTTAAAGTACATGTCGAGGCGCACGGGCGATTTATTGAGGTGACGTCATCGGCGGTCGCGACAACTGGCGCCACAGTGAGAGTATGTGTGTGACCGGTCTACGGCTATACTACCTCTATGGCTGGCACGCTATCTTAGAGCGCGGTGGTTGGACCGGGCAGTAACCAGAAGAATGGGAAGAGCGTTGAGAAACATCATGATATACTGATAGTTGTTGACAAATTACCAAGATGAAATGAACACATACACACGCTGAACTGCTACTACTGACAGCCTGGCTTGAGGTGACAAAATCTGCAAATAGCCGGGAAGGCGCACTGGCGATTTACTAAACTAATGTTACTGTCGATCGCTATAATTTGCCCCATATAGTGAAGCTATACGCATGGTCACTCTATAGCTATGCTACCTCTATGGCTACAATACATATTGTTTTTAGTGCGCATAGGATATTTGGGATAATCGTCGCTTTGCTAAAATGGTAGCTTCTTCTACTACATAGTAATATTGTGGTATGATTTCTGTAAAAAACTGAATCAACACATTTCATTGTCGGTTTATGATAGTTTGACGCTTGGTTGTAGGATGTAAACTAGTTACCGGTTCGATATTGTCTAGATACCCGGTAATGCGCACTTGCGTTTGACTGAACAACTGACATTACCGGCGTACCATAGTGAAGGTATGGGGGTTGAGCAGTCTATAGGCATTTATGTCCGTGTTTCCTTTCCATGTTGCCAATCTATCAAAAGACGTCATAATCAACCACATGACGTGTAGGATGACGTAGATAAGCTCAGCAAGAACACATAATTGATGAGGGGCTAAAGCGTTGTTGTACGAATTGTATGTCTTTACTATTTAATAAACATTCTGTTGAGTATTTTGAAACAAATTTGACTGTATGGCAGCAACAGCACCCAGTCAAATTAGTTTCAAAATATTCAACAGGTTACATGTACATATTTTCTGGAATTTGAGATTCTGAGAGTGCAGAGATCGATCGATCCCAACACGGGCGAAGTCTTGGTGGCGCTTAGCTAATGATGGGCGGGGAAGTGCTTACAATGGAAAGGTTCATTGATGTCTATCTGCGGATTCGTGGCAGCAAAATGTGGCCGTATGCGCAGCACAGAAACAATAGAGGGATTAATTTCTAGCCATGTCACGCCCACCTTTAGCTAAGCTCCGCCCATACTGTGCACGTGATGGGATCGATTTATATACTTTGAATCCTGAAATACAAGAATCCCAATTTCAATGTGACTATACAGGTAACTTGTAAGCAACAGCGCCTAGTCAAATCAATTTCAAAATATTCAAAATAATGTTTATCCAATAGAAAAGACATACAATTCGTAGACATACGCCATTCATTACGCATTTTGATTGTGACGCCAACCTACATGCGCTGTGAGACATTATGCCGCCATATACTTGAGTGACAGATCGGATCTATCAATTACAGATATAAGAAACAATGTTTTTGTTTGAATCAAGCAAAAGTTGTCTGTATTTATGAAAGTGAAGCCAAATGGACGCCAAATTTTGTTAGCATGAATTCGCCGCATACGGTAAACAATGGACTGAAACAAGGCATCGGCGGCAAACAGAACCACGAAAGTTAGACCCATGTTCATCCATAAAGATACGTATTTCACATCACACCACCCTGTAGCCACCTTTAGAGACGAGTACTCGGCGGTATTGGAATTCCAATAATTTAATACATCGAATTCCCGAAACCTACATCGCCGTTTTCATTTCCAATTACGAGTAATGTCTTTCAGAGGAAACACATTTGAAACATATTCAATGCTTTAAAATATTCAACATTTTAAAAAGAATTTGACATTATTTATGGCATATCACTAGGCTTATCATATAGATCTAGCTCTAATTCATAGCATCAATATTATCTCTTTAGAATGAATTATGTTCTCACAATAGCGGACCTGAGCATTCTACTTAACTTTAGCTAGCAGCCTTACAACTACCACTGTCCGTTTATTAGGTTAGCTTTGTCAATAGTTTTCTATGGCTCAAAGAAGATACGACAAAATCATGGCTGAATTTCCACATCCAAACCGCATTCAGTATCACGCATTTATTCTTTTCATTGGCTGGATAGTTTATGATTAGACCAATGAAAACAAGTCTTTTTTATTGCGACGTCGTGGAGTGAGAGGTCGTTTGAAACTCAGAGTTTGCCATTATCGCGTGTATTTCGTGTTGAGGTTTAGTTATTAAAACCGAAAAGTGTGAAATTACTTATATAATAAATGAAACATCAACCTCATTACCATATCATGTAAAATAATGTAATTTAGTAAATGTAGTTTGAAGCTTGTCAATGTTCGTTTCAAATCATAGTTACCAAATGTGTGCTATAATTTTTGCCATTAGTTGAGGAGGGCAACCTATGGTCCATAAAGAGAGGTGCTCGGTTAATACAGATCCATGTTCTATGGTAGATAACTTTTAAGGCCAGAAGATGATAGTTCTTTTACGACCACCCGTCTTAAAGAACCATCATCGTGTGGCCCCGAAAGTAAGTAGCCGCTATACACATCTTTGGGTGTATGTCGCCTGCTGCAGAGTCGTGTATTTGTCTACAGGAGAGTTATTTAATCGCAGAAGTCGAGAAAGAAAAGCATAGACGTGACTTATCTTTTCGGACGTGTTTCGTCGCTGTGTAATCAGGTATGACAATTTACATAGACCTACATTTTACTTTTAGAAAAACCAAAAAACCATAATTTAAACTTTTAAATGTGGTTAAGTTTAGATTATGACATTATTATGTTACTTGCATCAAACATAGGCTAGTCGATTCAAATGAGAGATTAACACAGGACAGACTGCAATAGTAATCATTCATGTTTTCTGTTTATTAACGGAATTTGTAATAAAATGTGATTATACATATTTTATACGTTTGGTGGAATATTTCTTTCCATGACGATTTTATGGAAATGTTAAACTACAGTCTGTCACCAGGACGAATTGCAATAGTAATCATTCATGCTTTTTTAATGTGATTGCCTGCCTACCTGACGGCTAGCCAGTCTACCTGCCTGCCTGCCTGCCTGCCTGCCTGCCTGCCTGCCTGCTTGCCTGATAGATTAATCAATCAATACAAACGAGAAGCCAACCACCCACCCATCCATCCACCCATCCATCTGCCCATTCATATATATATCGCGAAAGATTAACTGGGTAGGTAGGTCGGTATGTCGGTGGATGAATGGACGGAATGACAGATGGATGGACGCATGGACGGTCGGACGCCTAGGCGGACGCCTAGACAGAGGCAGACGGGCGGCCACCTAGACGGACGGATGAACGGATCGACAGATGGACGGCTGGAGAGACGGATGGATGGACGGACGGCAAAACAGATGGACGGACGGAGAGATGAACGGACGGACGAATGATGCTGAGCTCTCATTCAGCCGGGAGGTGTTGGCTGTAAGCACTTGATAGCTAAGAAATACACAGGCCACAGCGCTGCAAATTTCTGCAGTGTGTGGTGCTTAAATGTCAAGTACATGCATAACGCAGCAGCTGGATAATTGATAACTTGCTGTACTGAGCGAATCCTTTTCCAGTGTCTCAGGACTGTTGAGCGTGTCTTGTTTAATGCCCAGGCTCATAACAGAAACCCGAAATTTATTGATAACTCTATGTTACCTGTAGAGGCTAAGCACGGGTTATTTTAACATGATTGTTCAGCTGTAATATTTGTGTATTTTTCAGTGTAATGGGACGTGTTTGTCGTATTCACGGTGACGCCGTGATAATTTCAGTGATCATTCTCCTCAGACTTTGCTTTGGACAGATTTCAGCGAAGTGGGCCGGCAACATCGATGACGACCCTGCTCAAAACTGGCTCAACTCGTTCAAGGACAATATGTGGCACCTCAGTAATAATAATAATAATAATAATAATAATAATAATAATAATAATAATAATAATAATAATAATAATAATAATAATAATACCGCTACTGCTGCTGCTGCTACTGCTACTACTACTACTACTACTACTACTACTACTACTACTACTACTACTACTACTACTACTACTACTACTACTACTACTACTACTACTACTACTACTACTACTACTACTACTACTACTACTACTACTAATAATAATAATAATAACAGCAAGTAGTTATTATGAATGGTTTTCACGCGGTTTCCATGATTTATTCCTGCGCGAAACAGTGACTTGAGCAGCTTGTTGGAAAATTGATAGAGATTGTCTTGGACCTGACAAAATGTATATGTTTGCTACATACTAACCCTTTCGTGACGAAACTCTGCCGAAACCGGCCTCTGTAGTGGTTTTAAGTAATGCCAATTTGCAGGCCAAAGAAGACTATTTTCGAAATTTTACCACTGAAATAACTGGCTCGGTAACCGAGCCAATCATTACAGTGGTAAAATTTCAAAAATGGTCTTCTCTTGGCCTGGAAATGGACATTGAATAAGTAAATAATTTAATTTTTCGAAGGAATTTAGTCATTAAAGGTCATATAGCTGTATGGAGATGTTCAGTCTCCATGGGTTACCATGAGTGTAGCATCACTTTCCCAACTCACACTATGGCTATAGTTCTTAAGCTGATTACGAACCTGTAAACCTACTTCAGTTCAAAGCATAGACACTTATCCAGAGCACATTTAACCGTATCACTTAATTGATATACCTGCCTGAATCTGTTAAAAAACCGCACCAAAATATGCCTGTATTATGTGTTTGACCAAAACAGTCCCGGAAATGTGAATTCAGATGCAATGATATAAACTGTATTTGTTAAAAATAATCAGCACACAAACTTTAGATTGTAAATTCCATTGGCATACATAAACTATCAGACCTGGTAGAAAATTACTAAAATGGGGAAAAAACCCACGAAGCAACGACCACTATCTGCCCAAATCTGTAAAAAAAAAAACCACCAAAAATTGTCGGAGAGTATCAAACGAGTAAAAGTCTACCAAAACTGGTCCGAAATGATATAAATGGTTCAAATTTAAAAAAAAGGATTAAAAGCCACGAAAAGTCGATTAAATGTTTGTTCGTCTAATATCCGCTGATTCTGTAATGTAAGGCTGATGTACATTGTCTGTTTGTTCTCAGCTTCAGCAGACGATGGCGAAGACGAAGCGAGTGCACGACAATGGCTTGCCCAGGCGAACGAAGAAATGGCACGAAGGAATAATCTTCTCGTTCAGAAGGAATGGAACTATGATACGAATCTGACAGATGAGAATGCTAACGCGGTCAGTAATTGGCGTTTGTATCATTTACTTTCACGCGTATCTATATAGGAAGCCATTTCCTGTCTATGCCCGGCCCATTTCTAGCTATGCTCCGCCCAGATTGTACGCGAGTTTGAATCAAGTTTAACACTTTGAAGCCTGAATTCCCAGAGTTTCCATTTTAATGTAGCAACGCATGTACGTTGCTGAATATCTTGAAACTAATTTGGCAACAGCTCCCATGCCAATTAGTTTCAAAATATTGACCATAATGTTTATTAAATAATTGTAAAGTTACCAAAGATTCAACCTTTTAGTGTCCAAGCGTTGCCCCCATTTCTGTGGGACCTATGTCATTTGATTGTGACTAACAATCAGCTAACAATTGCCATATTTTGAGTATGATATCAGATACTTGAGTGACCACATGGATTCCTCCAATGAGACCGCCATTATTTGGAGCAACCCGATGGTGGTAGGCTACATTTAGAGTTTAGACGAGTATGACTTTCAGATAACAAATTATGTACCTGTATGATTGTATCGCTTGAGTAGTTATTAAATGTATCGCTATCTCTCTCTCCCTCCCTCCCTCCCTCCCTCCCTCCCTTCCTCCCTCCCTCCCTCCCTCCCTCCCTCCCTCCCTCCCCCCCCTCTCTCTCTCTCTCTCTCTCTCTCTCTCTCTCTCTCTCTCTCTCACGACTCTCTATTCTCTTTCCCTTCCTCCTCCCCCCTCCCCTCCACATCACTCCTCCTCTCGCTCTCTCTCACTTCTTGCTTTTGATATTCGTGTTTTTGCTCTTTCTACTCTATCTACATCAATATCACTACTCACTCTTTCACTTTCACCAATCTCACCATTTTCCGGCCACCCGTTTTCCGTCTCTTCTCCCAGCACACACACACCCACCCCACTCGCGCGCGCCACCCTTCTATTGATCGCGCATTGCACGCTATTTTATTACCTTTCATAGTGGAGTGACGAGAATGTTCGCATGACATCATGGTTTCAAGAGCAGAAAAGGGTCGCATCCAGTTTCCACAGTGACAAGTTTGACCCGGATGTAAAACGCCAATTGAAACTCTTCACGGTTACTTCCGCTAATCCAAGCGACAAAGACAAGGTTATGTGAGTGGCTCTCACCACTAGAGGACTACTACTACTACTACTACTACTACTACTACTACTACTACTACTACTACTACTACTACTACTACTACTACTACTACTACTACTACTACTACTACTACTACTACTACTACTACTACTACTACTACTACTACTACTACTACCACTACTACTACTACTACTACTAAGTGTGCACGTGCGTGCGTGTGTGTTTGGTGGCTGGATGTGGGTGGAATGATTGGTTTGCCATAGCTGGTCTGACCTAGGTATACAGTGCCGTGTTTAATGATGTTGTAGCTGCCCTGTAATGGCAGAGTGTCTGGGAGTGGTGACGGGGTCCTCCCTTGTGGGACCATTGTACACGTAGGTGCTCTGAGAAGCCATTCCCTACATTTTGAGTGAGAAATAGCAAACCTTCTGTGCTTCCACACATTGCTTGTAATTTGTACATCAGCTTAAACATATCTAAATTTCAGAGCAACATTGGTTGAACCTTTTTCAATGCATCTCTCTCATTTCACCATACAATTTGCATTATTAACTGCCATTTGTGTGTTTAACCGCTAGTTACTGACTGATAGTTTAATCATACACCACTACTCCCGACTCAGTTGGAAAATAGTGTACTGTGGATGTGATGTGTGCTGTTGGAATTACCCTAAGTTCGGCCCCAAAATGAATGAATGAATGAATGAATGAATGAATGAATGAATGAATGAATGAATGAATGAATGAATGAATGAATGAATGAATGAATGAATGAATGAATGAATGAATGAATGAATGAATGAATGAATGAATGAATGAATGAATGAATGAATGAATGAATGAATGAATGAATGAATGAATGAATGAATGAATGAATGAATGAATGAATGAATGAATGAATGAATGAATGAATGAATGAATGAATGAATGAATGAATGGTGGCATTCATTTACTCATTCGTTTCTTCATGAAAAATTTTATATCATGGTAATTTAAATTTCTGTAACCAATGTATGCTACGAAAATAGTTTGTTGTCTATAGAGGTTCGTTTCTACCTCTAGTCTGTCCAGTAGCAATGTTATAAGGCTTATGGACCAGATATTCCAGACGACTCGGTTATAAGTCCCAAACGTCATAAAAATCAAAATTTGAAAATCAACATTTGCGTCCACCCCTTGCGACTAAGTGTTCTGCGGTGACCTAAGCACGGCACTGTAGCTATATGAGCCATAATCGATCATTTCGGATGCCTATTCGCCTAAAGAAACTGACTGAATGGATGCTAACCACGTTACGCTAAAGTCGCCTTTGCAGCGGTTTTAGCAAATGTTCATTTGTAGACAAGGAGAAATGACTGGCACGAGAACTAGTCTGGCGGCGTTTGGCCATATTATCAGAGTACTTTAGAAAATTTGCCAACTCTAGTTTTTTAATATAGTAATTAAATTACATAGATCATGTTCAAGCCCTAAGCATGTATATTAGTATAATAGCACATTATATAATTAACAGCATATAGTCTATCCCCACTGTCATAACAAATTGTCTGGTTATTTATTTCCACAGAGCACAGGCCTCCCACAGCTAGCGTAAAATAAACATATTTTAATCTATTATGTTATATGTATGCTCCGCTGGCATAATTATTGTATGTAATAACTAGTAACACGAGACAACGTAATTAGTACGGTCCGATATAGTCCAGTCATTATACTGATTGCGCCACCACAAATTGCAATAGAATGTTGATAGATATTTTAAATCTTTTTTGTAAATCCTATATGTGATGCATAATCTGATATTGAAGATTTCCCCGCGCCACTCTTGCATATATTGATCAGAGAGCTGTTGATTTAATACTGATTTTAGCCAGTCTGTATGGCAAGGGTCTTGATTTGTCCATACCATCGACAGGCCGATATTATCTAACACTTTTTTTAATATGCAGCATCCATGGCCACTGATATGTGTTATTTGATAAAAGATTATGTAGTAATCTATACAGTTTATTTTGGATGTCCTGCCCGTTATTAATTTTGCCCAAAATAGTACCATTCTTTTATCTATCGCTACGCGTAGAGGATACTGGCCGAGTTCACCATAGACCATCGCTGTATGGGTAGTATTTTTTACATTCAGGACAATTTTACAAAAGCGCTTATGAAGTTTTTCGACATGGTTAATATTTACAAAACCCAAATTTCACACCCATAGAGAAGAATAGGAAAGACCCTGGTGTGAAGGAGCTCTAGCTGTAGGCAGATGGCGGATTTGAGCACTTGTGAGTAGTGAAAACATGGCTCTACTGGCTTTATCATAGTTATGTTTGATGGCTCTGGTGAACTTGCCATTGTATATAAATTTAACGCCCATATATGCATAATCATGGACGATCTCCACATCTTCGTTGCTCAGCTTAAATTGTAGTTTTCTCATTTTAACTAACTAGAACTGTAGCCTCCATTTTGGATAGATATTTGCTGGCGCCATTATTTCAGACTATTGTCTTCGCCGGTGGGTAATTGTTCGTATAAAACCATTCTCGTAACGCATTATCATTACGAGAATGACAATAGAGTATGAAATAATGGCATCTAAAATGTCGGCAAAAGTCCATCAAGAAGGGTAGTTATTGCTTTAAAGGAAATACTGGTATCCGAAGGTTGGTCTGGCACAAGTTCTGCTGTTTTATCTGAAACACAGTCACCACTAAACTATTCACTTATATTCTGTCTCTGGGTCACACACTGTAATTTGACATTGAATGCTTCTGAAAATATCATGCCATTGAGTGCTGCATTCACAAGAAAGAGACATCGGACAGCTCGTTTAACAGCTTTTCCACTTGACATGTGTATTGCTAGCATATACTGTTTCTAGTAGCTCCTGAAAACCCTAACCTACAATTATGTGGCCGATACAGCCAAAAAAGCTCATTTGTGTGTGGAAGCCACCTGGTCTCAAAACAATTGAGCGCAAGTCACTGTTTTCTGGTTAGCTCTCGATTACTTGTAAAGACTCTCACCAAAGTGGTTGATCAAATGTTATTATGGGTGTGACCTGGCAACGATTAGCATGTTGAGATACGAACTGCGTATACACATACCATGTTTCCTGGATCCATGTCAATCATTGGTAGAAAGAGAACCGATGCCTGTCCTGGATGTTCACCTTTATGTACCATTTGCATCATTCCCGACCAAGTTGGTCGGTGTGATTGTATATCTTCCAAAGTTCATCAAGGTTTGATGTTGGGTCTATATATGGTGATATGGTTAATTTCTGATAGATAATAGATTCCATTCCTTTGAATGCTGACATGAAGTGTGCAATGTTGACAGTACCGACTGCTGATATATCGTCTGTATTAATAGATACGGGGGTGGGGGCATTTATTATTCTGTGTCCCAGGGGTGATAGTTGCAATCATCTCCATACCATGAGAAGTTAGAAAATCAAAACGTTATCTTTTTACAATGCCTCAGAAAGGTCACATGGAACCACGGAAATAACCATATATGGGCTGTTTTGGTCGCCATATTGGGGTTGTAACAACTAAAACAACTGAAGCAGTCAACAATACTACAATGTATATAGATAGTCTACACGTGTTCTAAACATGTAGGTTAACTTTTTAATTTATAGAAAAATCGTGTATAAGTGACTATGTGATAAAATAATTATATTTTGGCAACCATTTTGGAAATATGCAAATTAGGCATATCTGCGAGACTTAGATTATCCTACACTTTTAATATGTTAATCTAGGGACCGTTCTGAAATGCATAGTGAAGATAAAAATTATATTGCAATTTGCGGTGGCCCCCTAAAATCTCATAGATTGACTGGACTAATAGTGTGGCGACAATCCGCAGTAACAGGTACTGGAAACTGACATGGTGCATGAGTATGTATACCTTATCAAGCAGTAATACTTACATTTTCTTTCTTGTTTAATTTTAATCTTTAAAAATTCAGCAAATTATCTGAAATTATGTCAAGAATGGAAGGCATCTTTGGGAAGGCAAAGGTTTGTCCTCGTGAGAGCAAGTGCGTCTCTTTAAACCCAGAACTGGAACGCATCATGGAAGAGAGCAGAGACCCCGAGGAATTGAAATGGGCGTGGCTGAAATGGCGTGACGTCACAGGACCAAAACTCAAGCCATTGTACGAGGAAATGACATATCTTCAGAATCTTGGTGCCAAAGAAAATGGTGAGTTATATAAGTCAATCCTGTATATCATCTGCAGTTTGAGTGTCAATGATGCTGGTTATTTCAGGCAAATGGTTGCTCAGCCACCTCCAGGCCACGAAAATTACAGGTTCCTGCGGTCCGGGGCAACCACATTTTACTGAAGGGCAACCAAAATTTAACACACTGGTTGCCCTGGGGACAACCTAGAAACTTTGTTATTTTCAGGGCTTGTATATGTACTCATGGCGAATCTTAATTTTATTTAGTCTTACCCCTTTAATAATCAAATTTGTTCAAGAAAATTTCAGTTTCTCATAGAAAATGTCCATTTGCAGATCAAGAGAAGACTGTTTTTGAAAATTGGTCACTGAAAGGACTGGCTCAGTTATCGAGCCAGTCATTCCAGTGGTGAATTTTTAAAATGGTATTCTCTTGGTCTGCAAATGGACAGTTCTCACAACTGCAGAAGACGTTTCCGGCTGATATGAGAAATAAAGGGTTAATATAATGGCTGAGTTAGTATTTAGAAGGATTCTGTTATTTGTATAGATTAACAGCAATGCATATTCTCAACAGAATCTTCAGAAATAGGCCAACATGGAAATACAGTCGGGCAACCTAATTTAAATGACATACTTGCCCCTGGGGTCCACACAATATTTTTCTAATTTCCGAGCCATGACTGTCTTTAAATCTTTCATGGCGAAGTCTACCAAAACCACCCTCTGTATACTAGTCTTGTGGTGGTGGTGGTGGTGGGTGTGCGCGCGTGCGTGCGTGCGTGCGTCCGTGCGTGTGTGCGTGCGTGCGTGCGTGCGTGCGTGTGTGTGCGTGCGTGCGTGCGTGCGTGCGTGCGTGCGTGCGTGCGTGCGTGCGTGCGTGTGTGTGTGTGTGTGTGTGTACGTGCGTGCGTGCGTGCTTGCATGCGTGTGTGTCCATTTGCTGGCCAAGAGAAGACTATTTTCTTTTAAAAATTTACCACTGTGGTAAAATTTTCAAAGTAATTTTCCCTTGGCCTGCACATACATTCAATAAGCAGATACCGTGATATTCTTTACTAACTTTGCTTAGTAAATGGTTAAAGGATCACCACGTTGTGACCCCAAAATACGATTTCACGCCGCTTAAACGGAAACCGGTATTTTCACATGACCGCGGACAATCAGGTTCCGACCTGAGTTTTACAAAGGAGTAGCCAATAGATTAGACGTTTAAGTATTTTAAAATCCAAATGTTAACTATTTTAGCCAATGTTTCTCAATGTCGACAGCCCGTCACCACCAGCTAACCGGTTCAATAGACAGGTCCGATCTGCCACTCAGTTATATGACGTCATAATTAATTAAATCAGGTTAGTTGACGTCACATTCAAAATGACGCAAGTCCGTCACGAAAGTGAACGAGTTGTATGTCTTTGATGAATTTACAATTTAATAAAAATTATATTGGATATTTTGTGAAAACTAATCTGACTGGGAGTTGTTACTTCAATCGGCAGCAACAGCCCAAGTCAAATTACTTTCGAAATATTTAACAGCTTGTCTGTATCTTTATCTTGAAATTTATTCAGGTTTCAATATTTCAAATCGATCCCAACACGCGTAAAATGTGGGTGGAGCTTAAGAAGAAATCGGCCGGCATAGTTAGAAATGGGTCCCTCCATTGAATATTAGAAACAAGAGTTTGTTGAAATTCTTGCAACTAATTTACCTGGAACTACCAAATATTTCTGCTCATCACTTCAAACACCTCTGAGCACCTACTGAAACGAATTCATGATCTGCTTTGCCAAATAATTCAGAATTGCAATGGTGATGACGTAGTACTCAAGAAGAGTTTGAAATAGAAAACTCGTCAGAATGGACCTTTCCAGTTTATCCATCCATCACATGAAGTGTATGATGACGTCACAATCAATGACGTCAAGTATGTCACGAACGCTTAATTGAAGACGGACTAAGCATTGTTGTACGAACTGTATGTCTTTACTATTTAATAAACATTCTGATGAATATTTTGAAACGAATTTGCCTGACGCTGTTGCTAACACATGCGCCAACAGCACACAGTGCAAATTAGTTTCAAAATATTAAACAGCTTACCTGTATATGTTTCTAGAGAGTTATAGTCAGGGAGTTAAGGGATCGATCGAAGTTTAGCTGGAGATGGGCGGGGCATAGCTAAAACTGGAAAGGTCCATTGGTGTTTGGAGAATGGATCGCTAAATGACTCAATTTTTGCAGAGACGATAATATCTACTAAACCATTTCTAGGTATGCCGGCGCCTTACCCGACAAGATCCGCCGACTTTGTACACGCGAGTGTAAATTAAGGCTTAAATTGTGTACCTCAATGTAATGAAACGAAATACATCTTAAAATATGATTATTTCATTCCATGTAAAAAATTTCGCAGGTTTGGTTGTGAATTTGAATTAGGGACTCGTGCCTCTAATTCAATTTGAAAACTTAAAACATTTTATTAATTTATACGCAATGAAATAATGATATGGTAAGATTTATTTCGTTTCATTACATCTAGACACACAATTTAAGCCTCTAATAGTATATAATTTTAACAATTTTATTTTGAACCATTCTGCTGTGAATATGCACCTTTATGAAAAATTGTTTTTAAGAGCGTGTTTTAGTCGGTTTGGCGATTAAAGGGACAAGTAAATCGGAATTTTCGCCTAATCAGTGTCCATTTGCAGGCCAAGAGAAGACTATTTTTGAAAATTTACCACTGGAATGACTGGCTCGGTTACCGAGCCAGTCATTTACGTGGTAAATTTTCAAAAATAGTATTCTCTTGGTCTGCAAATGGACATTCCTAAACAACCACTTCAGAGGCTCTATTTGACGATTAAAAGGTTAAGATGACACAAGAGGGGTTAACGAATCCAGTTTCTCAGTCAATCATATGACGTGATAATCAACTACGCGACGTGTAGACTGATGTCAAAATCAATTACGTCATGAATGGTTCGATTTAGTCTGTGTTAAACGCTTAATAGCCCGCCAGGTTGTACGAAGTGTATATCTTTACTATTTAATAAACATGATGTTGAATATTTTGAAACTAATTTGACTGGGCGGTGTTGTAGGCAGCAACATCACCCAGTCAAATTAGTTTCACAGTATTCAACAGATTACCTGTATATTTGTCTGGAAATTGATAGTCAGTGAGTTCAGGGATCGATCGATCCCAACACGGGCGAAGAGTCGGTGGAGCTTAGCTAAAGATGGGTGGGGTATAGCTAAAACTGGATTCCTCCATTATACAGGCAAGCTCTTGAGTTCTTTGAAACTAATTTGGCTCCCAGTCAAATTAGTTTCAAAATATTCAACATAATGTTTATTAAATTGTGCGTTATCCGAAGACATCCATTCAGACGGTTACTGTCAGCCCAATACCCATTTCCTGTCGGATCTACGTCATTTGATTATGACGTCAGATACATATCAAATCCCTCCATTCAACCTATTTCTGAGGCGAATAGATTTGAAATCTATAGAGGTGACCGTCATCGTAATGATGATAAATATGCTCCATGCACATTTAGCAGCTTCTGTTTGTGATAGTCAAGCAGAGGCGAACTTAGAACTTAGAAAATTTCTGAAAATCTTACGCGAGGCTCTCGGAACTGCCGGTAAGATAGCGAGAAGGCTAGTGTCCAGCTTCAACCATAATGCTACTGTGTTGGGGTGGGGTGGTTGTGGGGGGGGGGAGTTTGGGGGGGGGGGGTTGGATGAGGTCAGAGGGCTGTGGGATTTGGCCACATCAGACTCATACAGAACATATTTCAAACACAACAAAAATACTGCTGAAAAATATTTTGAACATAATTAAGGCAGCAATGTCATTCAATCTAATTATGTTCAAAATATTCAACAGACCAGTTTTTATATCGTGTTCATAATTTTTTAGGAAACACGTTGACTTATTTACGAGCTGTACTATAGGTGTGGTATCTATGCGTGTAAGTTGTAGTTATACAGGGGCACCAAAAACCTTTTTAAATATCTGTATCACTTTTGGGGGCACTGGACATTTTGGGGGTGTTTATACCCAACGATCTGAAACACATTTATCAATATTTAAAGGATACGCGAATACTGGAGCTTACTGGCGATTACAAAACTACGAGGCGCCGGATATTGAGCCGATAGTTGATCGATTGTATGAGCAGGTAAAACCTCTCTATATGGAACTGTACATCTACGTCAGGAGAAAGCTGATTGAACAGTATAAAGACGCGCTGGAGATCAGACCAGATGCACCTATGCCGGCTCATTTATTAGGTACGATGTTTCATAATTATTTTACCTATGTCTGTGTCTGTATCGGTGCGTTGGTGCATATGTGCTTATGTGTACGTACGTGTTTGCGTGCATGCGAATACGTGCTCATATGTCTGCACGAGTGCACGTGCATGAGTGTGTGTATGTACGCGAATGCGCTCGACACTCACGCAAGCACGTACGTACGCACACACGCACGCAGGCGCGCGCTCGCACATGCACACGCACACACGCACACACGCACACACACACACACACAAACACACACACACACACCATGCACGCACACACAGACACGCGCACGCACACACGCACGTACACGCACACACGCATGCACACACAGACACGCGCACGCACACACACGCACGCACGCACGCACGCACGCACGCACGCACGCACGCACGCACGCACGCACGCACGCACGCACGCACGCACGCACGCACGCACGCACGCACACACACACACGCACACACGCGTGCTAAGCACGCACGCAGGAATGCGCGCACACACACACGCTCACACACGCACACACATGCACGCACACACATACACACACACACGCACGCACGCCCACAGACACGCACGCGCGCACGCACGCGCACACGCACGCGCGCACGCACGCGCGCACAGACCACACTCACGCGTGCGCGCTCACACATACACTCCATATGGTATACGCCTACCAATAAATCATCATCATCAGCATCATCATCATTCATCATCATCATCATCATCATCATCATCACATTATTATTCTTATCTTCAAGGGAACATGTGGGCTCAGGAGTGGACAGCAATCACCGATCTTGTTCTGCCATTTCCGGAAGCATCTGACGACGACGTCACAGCGAGTATGCACGCCCAGGCCTACACGCCGATGCGTATGTTCAAAATGGCTGAAGAGTTCTTCACTTCCATTGGCCTGTTTAAAATGAGTCCAACTTTCTGGCAAAAGTCTGTCATTGTCAAACCAAGCGGTCGGGAGATTCAATGTCACGCGGCAGCTTCAGATTTCCACTCTACGGACGATTGGCGGTAAGACAGAGTATATATAATTTCATGACGGATAGGAGCTATATAATACGATTGTGACGGCACTGTAGAGTCAATGGAGAAATCCGATCTGTCAGTAAAGCATCTGACCGCATAATCAATTCACCTTTCCAGAGTATCCATCCATCATCTGACCTCGTATGACGTCACAATCAGCTCAGCGCGTGTATGATGACGTCACAATCATTACGTCACAAAGGGTCCCATATAGACCGTCATCAAATCTCAAATAGTCCGACACGTTGTATGAATTGTACGTCTTCGTAATTCTTTGCTATTTAATAAACATGCTGTTGAATATTTTGAAACTGATTTTACTGGGCGCTGTTCCTGCCTTAGGCGTAACAGCTTTCATGTATGCTTATCTTGAAATTTAGATTCTGGGACTTTACATCTTTTTCCAAAACTAGTAGAATTTTGGACGCCTTGTTCCATTTTACCCCAGGCGTGGCCCGGTAAAACGGGACATTTTTTCAAAAAGTAATTTAATTTTTTGTCAAAAGTATATTTAATCAAACTCGTCTTTAGTTCTTCCAGTATAGCACATAGTCCGGAGTGTAATTATCTATAATTTGATATAGCATAAGTTTGATACGTTAAGAAATATAAGGGTTAGAATTTGTGTGGCCCTTTTTTCCCTCACCCCCCCCCCACCCCGCATCATTGGAGAGCTAAGCCAATTTTCTCTTCATTACTATATTAGTTTTTATGGTTTTCTAAAATTTAATGCAGTTAATTGTCATTTTTAATATAGTCCCTATTGCCAACTTGATTTAATGAATCTAGGTATAATGGTATATTTAATATACGCAAATAAGTGGAATAACTCAGTGAAAACTTTAGAAAAAAATTTAAATCAGATTCAGATTCAGATTTTTTATTTATACCCCCAGGCCACATAATGGCATATGGGGAATATGAATTTACAGAAATTATAAATGTTATGGCGATCAGACATTATATATCAATTCATAATTACATATTTTGGTATTTATCTATTTATATAACCACTGTTTGTGCTTTCGGTAGTAGTAGTAGTAGTAGTAGTAGTAGTAGTAGTAGTAGTAGTAGTAGTAGTGGTAGTAGTGGTAGTAGCAACAGTAGCAGTAGCAGTATTAGTAGCAGTAGCAGTATTAGTAGCAGTAGCAGTAGTAGTAGTAGTAGTAGTAGTAGTAGTAGTAGTAGTAGTAGTAGTAGTAGCAGTAGCAGTAGCAGTAGTAGTAGTAGTAGTAGTAGTAGTAGTGGTGGTAGTAGTAGTGGTAATAGCAACAGTAGCAGTATTAGTAGCAGTAGCAGTAGCAGTAGCTAGCGCATTATATTTGGCAAGATCGCTTGAGTGAGTGTATTTAATTCCTTTGCTATTTGTAAGCGCAAGCCTAGTACTTTGATTATATAAATCTTTATAGTCAGTTGGCTGTCCCCGGTCAACTCGAACAGACTAACAAATATACGACTGTACTCTCTATTCGTATATTTGTTGGTAGACGTCAGGGTTTCAAAAGGGGACACTATTTATTTAGTGTTTAGCTCTTTCCCCGCAGGGGCGGATTATCCACGAGGCTAAATTTTTTTTCTGGTTACTTTTTCTTTAGGCACGCTACATAACGCAACGAAGAGACACTCGGTCAATATCTCCAAAATAGATTATTGCCTTATCATGGCCTTGTGTCAGTGACCTATGTTATTCTGTTTATAGTCTTGTTTTATTGTTTAAATATCGATTGTAACAACGCTCGAGCGGCCGAGCCGAGTTACCCGAGTAGACTAAACAAACGCGATAATCACGTGATGGCGTGACGCACACGTGGAAAGTAATTTTTGTTGCCTCAGTGAGTCACTAGTGAGTCACTGGAAGCGGTCCGAAGCGCTGTTAAACGGTTTTTGATCGGGAATCAGTAGGCCTACATTTAGTCATTCATTGATTCTCATAGTCATACTGTGGATAGCCGAGTTTTTTTCGTAAAATTTAAAGAAAGGCAAGGTAGGAAGAAACATTGTTACAATGTTACTGACTATATTAAAGCTACGTTGTCACGGTTGGCTATATGAATATTTTTTACAAATTGTAAATTGTATATTACACCCTTGCATCTATCGGGTCAATAATATATACCTTAATATACCCAAACAATGTCCGTTTGGGTAAAACGTATAATTTTAACCCTTTCACCGAATAATCCATGAAAACCGAAATTAATTATTATGTATGAAACATTACATATTCTATTGAATATTTTGGAAATAATTTGAGCGGAAGCTGTTGGTGGCTCGGGAACCAGCAACTTTCAGCCAAATTGTTTTAAAAATATTTAACATGGTCGGAGATATGGCGTATGGGAAATGTTGTCTGCAAAAAAACTCGGCAGTCAATGTGTTAAAATTTTGTCTGCTATAAAGCCTATAATAATTAACTAAAATGATGCCAAATATATGTCAGATTGCACGACAGAGCGTCTAGATTTACAATTTTTCCGGGGGAGGGACCCCCCCCCCATTTTTTCTGGGGGAGGGACCCCCCCCCCCCCGCATGGTCTTGTGCCTAGGGCCTCGCACAACCTTAATCCGCCACTGTTGTGTATCATGGGTTAAAGGAGTCGTTGGCGAGGGACCTGCTGCTTTACAGGGGCTTATCAATGTTTCGAAAACTGCATGGAATGTAACAGTGTCAAATGAGGGGGTCAAGGAAAAGCTTCTAGAAGATGTTCTTATTGTAAAAGGCGAAGTTTGTAACGTAGAGGAAATCGAGTCAGATAGGTTGCTAGTGAAGATGAAAGTTCCACTAGAAATTCCAGATGACAGAATCATGAATGAACTCAAGAAGTATGGCAACGTGCAAAAGATTGAACGGGAAACGTATCCCTTTGACAGAACGCTAGAAAACGGTGTAAGACGCATCTGGTTTGATAAAGTGGGTAGCCCTTTACCAAGCAGATTGACGCTTGATGGCAGCTTTGTCCTGCCCTTATGGTATAGAGGGCAAATTAAAGAGTGCTGGATCTGCCTAAGTACTGACCATTTGGCAACAGATTGTCCCAATCGAAACAAATGTTTGCTCTGTGGTTCAGTTGACCATTTTAAATGGCGCTGTCCAAAAAATCAAAACAAGCCCTCAGTATCAGGAGATAATCGGCCATTAAAAGATGCAACTGAGTCAAATGCTTCTGAAGCAATCACTACGGAAGCTGTTGTTGTAGTTCATGCCACTGAAAATGACACAAGCAAATCATCAAATCATGTTAAAGTAACTACAGTTGATGAAATTCAAGTATTAGAGGAGGGTATAACCTTAAGTCAAGAAAATAATCAAAATGCAGTGGAGCCAAACGTGGCTGTAAAAGACACGCAGGAAAATGATGATCATACAGAAGAGCCAGTTTACAATTCCGTAGAAGATGAATTAAAATTAGGACAGGATAAGTTTAGGACTCAGAAGACGGAAAGCTCAGTCGATTTTCCGCTAAGCCCACTTGATTTAAGTCAGCTTGAAGATATGGCAAATGACACTCTTGCCAAATGTAACTTAAGTAGCAATAAGCGTCATAAAGAAGACAATAGCTCAGAATCTGAGATTGAAGTAAATGATATGGATGATGATACAATATCAGTTGCAGAATCAGATGTGTCCATTCAAACACAGAGTTCACGGATGAAAGATGAAATGGTAATGTACCGATCAGAAGGGGGGTGAAGTGTTAGTGCCATATGTAACGGCGAGAGACGTGAAATTTCGTCTACTGCGCCATGATTCTGATATTTCCAAATATGAATATTTGTCTGTGGTAGAACTAGGAAACATTGAATTCGCAGAAAAATTAGGTAAATGGTCTAAGAAACGAGCTAAAAAACCCAAATCAAGTTAATCTAATGATGGCGGTTGTAAACATCATTTTACAAATTATGATTATCTGCACCATCAATGGCAGAGGATTACATACCGAATTCAAGCAGCGCCACTTGCTTGAAGAATTAGCAAATGAGAGAGTTGATATTGCTTTTATGCAAGAGACCAAAATTCAAAATACTGAATTGTATGAATCTCTCAAAGATATTCCAAAGGGCAGATTCTTTATTCCTTTATCACAAGATAATAGCGCGGGAGTGGCCATTCTTATCCTGCCCCGCTGTCTCAACTATGTTGATGTTATAACGTCGTCATCAGATAAAAATGGACGATGGATTTGTGTATCAATTGATGTACTAAACACAAGTTTAAATTTGATGTGCCTTTATGCGCCAACCTCTCATCAATTGCGTCGTGAATTTCTAAATAATGTTTCCACAATAATTCAAGACATAATGCCTGAAAACCTAATTATGGGCGGTGACTTTAATTGCATATTAGATGAAGTTAAAGACAGAAACGCTAGGTCTAATTTTAATGACACATCTCATAATATTTTGAAACACCTCTGTGAATATAAAAGCTTGTTAGACACTTATCGGATTGAAAATCCAGAGGGCAGGGACTTTACTTGGTTTTCAACCGATGGAAAGAAAGCATCCAGATTGGACAGGATCTATGTAGAACGATCATTGAAAGGTTACATGTATAAAACTAACATAAAACCAGTAACTTTCTCTGATCACACTATGTTTTCCATCACATTAGACAATGCTGACTGGATCAAACGAGGAGATGGATATTGGAAACTCAATGTAGCGTTTGTTACGAGATAGTTGCTATCGCAAATGTGTAGAAAGTTGTTGGAGGCATTGGGATGAAAAGAGAAGTTTGTATGAATGTATAACAAACTGGTGGGAGGATGTTAAATCCGACCTGAAACATATTTCTACTTCGAATAATACTTACCAGATGTACTATTATGATAATATCTATTATCTAGTCTAGCTCAAAATAAACAATTAAAACTCCGCACTCGCCTGGTCCTGCCCATACTGTGTCCGAGAACTACCATAGCAGCAGGTACCGAGTCAATTCCCAATCACAGTCAGATTCGTCTATTTTGCGACTTAATAAAGTCACGTTTTGTTAGCTCTTAAAATTTCGATTTTAATAACGAACACAAGGATTGTTGGAGTACGTCATTAGTGGCATTATGGAGGACAAAGGAAAATCATCACAGGGGCAGGTTGTATCAATCTAGAATTTATACATTCGTGCCATAATGACTGTTTGAAATTTCCTTAAATTGGCACATTGTTTTAAAATGGTAACCATTGTTAAATTAATGGCTGAAACAATTATGTTCAAAGATTGCTCAACTATCGAACGAATCATTAATAGCAAGGAGAAAGAATTGTTAGTAACCCTGTTACATCGGTGTTCAGAGGCCAGAGATAAAACAGGAAACAACCACCAAAGAGCCATACAAGCTATATTTCGATCATTGTTGATAAACTGCATTCATTGTGAATTTTACAGGCTAGTGGAACATGGAAAAGAAAGTAGATTTAAAGATATATGGTGCAAAACTGGCCTAGTATCAATTGAACACGGATATCTAAAAATAGCAGAAGCAGAACTTGTATAAGCAAGCACACTCGCTGCTTGTTGTATATTAATATATCGTATTTTATTTTATTTAATTGACTTTATTTTAAAATTTTAATGTCTTAGGGGATGATGATTATGACGAATAACCTAACCTTGGGAATCGGTATATTTAAATATCAATTGAGCATGGCGTCAATATTCTGGAGGTGATCTGACTTTCGAGTTCATTAGGTTAACAGAGTATGAAATCTTACATATATACAATTAGCATCCTGTTGTAAATGTTTACTGTAGGTGTATTTGTTCCAGGGCAATTTTGCAAAAACGTACAATGAAGTAAATTTAGAATGTGAACCCAAAGCGCCATCTATGTAGTCATAGTTTGTATAATTTAGTTTTGTGCATTATATTACATAAAGGCTACTACGTCCTAACGTAGCCAATCAGCTAACTGGCGTCAATGAGTGACTTTTTGTGACTTATTGACGAGTCATTTCGCCACTTGTTGGCGAGCTGCACTCGCCAATTGGCCCTACTACTATACGGTGTGCTACGTTAAACTACATATGATCTATCATGAATCGGCTCAATGGCGTCAATGAGTAGCAGTAGCTTACTGCTAAATATTGATGAGTCGCTTCACCACTTGCTGGTTAGCTATGCTCGCCATTTGGGTCTACTACTACACGGTGTGCATATAGTAATGGCTTTGTTGAATTATGCTATGTTATCAGCTCTTTATTAATTATGTTTTCTATGTAGTTATGCCACGGTTGTTGTATATGATAATAGAGTATTTCAGCTTGCACTGTTTTGGTGGTAGGCGAAGATATTTAGATATGTTAAGTTTGTATTGTTATTCTATTGATAAAGCCTGCTATTTCATCCTATTTTTTATGGGGGTTTGCAAGCCTTTTTAAAGGAATTCCTCCGTGAAGTGTATCCGACTGCGTCAGCGTCGGATTTTCCAAAAAAAAAGAAGAAAAAAAGTAGTAGTAGTAGTAGTAGTAGTAGTAGTAGTAGTAGTAGTAGTAGTAGTAGCACTAGTAGCAGTAGTAGTAAGAGTAGGAGTCGAAGTAGTAGTAGTAGTAGCAGTAGTAGCAGCAACAGTAGCAGTAGCAGCAGTAGTAGTAGTAGCAGTAGCAGTAGTAGTAGCAACAGTAGCAGGAGCAGCAGCAGCAGCAGCAGCAGCAGCAGCAGTAGTAGTAGTAGTAGCAGTAGTAGCAGCAGTAGTAGTAGTAGTAGCAGTAGCAGTAGTAGTAGCACTGCTAGCACTAGTAGCACTAGTAACAGTAGCAGTAAGAGTAGGAGTCGAAGTAGTGGTAGTAGTAGCAGTAGTAGCAGCAACAGTAGCAGTAGCAGCAGTAGTAGTAGCAGTAGTAGCAGCAGCAGCAGTAGTAGTAGTCGTAGTAGTAGTAGTAGCAGTAGTAGTAGTAGTAGTAACTTAGAATTATTATGAAAGTTACAGTTATTATTTTCATGGACTTCATAATTAGTAATGACAGAATTATTACTGTTATTGTACCGCCATCTCAATTTACAAAGTACTAAAATTATAGTGGTCATATTGTGGGGGTCATCAATCATTAGATTATAATAACTATATACTAACTGATTGCAAAAAAATGTCAGTTTTGTATTCTTAGAAATGGGTTATTGCTGTGCATGACAAAAATACAGAATAACCTTATTTTCAACAGTAGACATAGAGACTTAACGACCATTTATAATGCGATAGAGACTATCTTCCAGGGTTTGATCTACAAAGCAGTCCCTTATAGTGTTACTTTATAATTTTTCTACAATTAGGTTTCTTGTTATTGTTTCTTGGATAGCCACAGTGTGGGGCACCAAACTGGTTGCTAAGGCAGGTGGTTGTTTGCATTATGTGATTTTGGCGTCGGCTAAAATGTGACGTGTTTTTTATGACATCAGAAACTTGGGTAACAGACGGGTCAGTTTTTAGTTGGTTTAAGGGAATCTCAATTTACAAAAACATTCTAACGTTATACTATAACGTTAGCTGACAACTGACGCATTTCTATTATGACATCAGGTACTTGGGTAACATGGTTCGGTTCTTAGCTAGCTTAGGGGAAATCTTGAATAACCAGTGTGGGACACCAAGCGGGCTACTAGGGCAGTTGTCTGCTTACGTTGTATGATTGTAACGTCAGATAAAAAGTGACACATTTTTATTATGACATCAGGTACTTGAGTAACAGATCGGATCGATTCTTAGGTAGTTTATGGGGAATCTTGTGCACCCACCCAGTGGAACCTGTTCACTAATGCAGGTGGTTGTTTAATCAGTTTGTTCCATTTGGGTTCGAAAGCATGTGGTCCGACTCGACCACTCGTCTGAATGGAGAGACATCTAGCGGTAGAGTAGTTTTCTAGACATGGTTGACTACTATGTTTAAACCTTAATATTATTAATATTGTTGTCATTGTTGCCATAGCTGTTGCCGTTGCTATTGTTATTGTTGTTGTTGTTGTTGTTGTTGTTGTTGTCGTCGTCGTCGTCGTCGTCGTCGTCGTCGTCGTCGTCGTCGGTGTTGTTGTTGTTGTTGTTGTCGTCGTCGTCGTCGTCGTCGTCGTCGTCGGTGTTGCTGTTGTTGTTGCTGGTGGTGGTGGTGGTAGTGATGGTGGCGGTGGTGCTTTGCAATTCTCGTTAATGTTGTGTTGTTAATCTGCGAGTCCATTGTGTATAGGGTTAATCAACGTTGGAAGTGCCTATTAATTTCTTCGATCATATGGCAGATCTTTATTAGTAATTTCTTGTTCTTCGTTGAAAACAATTGCAGAAATTTCGAAAAATTCGGTCTTTTATAATAGTGTTTTGGGAAGAATTCTATACGTTTATCACTAAAGAATTCGCAGATGAATAGGTAATGAAATTCATCTCCTATTTCATTCAGGGTGCATAGTGGACACATTCTTTCTTCCCGGAGTATGCCTTCCCACCGTCCCGTTTCTATTGGCAGCCGATGATTGCTTGTCCTAAATCTCGTGAATAAGATTCTGCTACGATCCTTTAAATTCGTGAGATAATTTTCCATTTCCCAATTTATTTTAAAAGAGTGGTGGATTTTTCCCTTCCAAGATACGCCCATCTGTGATTGCCATGTTTGGGTATATTGGTCATCAAGACTTTATTCTTATTTTTGTTTCATTGAAGTTGTGTATTGTTCGGTTCGTCCAGAGATAGCCATGCCCCGTATTATCTAAAATGTTTTTATAGAGTCTAGCCATTTGTAGTATGTTCCGTTCTGATTGTATTCTAATAGAATATGTTTGTATATTTTGCAAGCCAGCTTGGTCTGCTTACCCGAGATGAGCCTAAGCCAGTATGTTATCATGCGTTTTCGTATTACAATTTTGATTGGGGTTTCTCCCAACTCGCCGTATATCATATACTTTGGGGTGCTATTTTCTATTTTTAGGATGTCCAGGAAAAAATCTAAATTTGCTTTCTCTAATAGGTTACAGTCTGTTTCGATGACTTCGCACCCGTATAGTAGGATTGGCTCAACTATTTGGTGGTACAATTTAATATGGCAATCGATATAGGTCCAGTTCCCTGGCTCGGCGATGTAGTGCAAATGTAGCTTTGCGAGCTTGTTCGGGCATATTTTTCTCCGCTAAAAAGAGGCGGCTATTATATGAAAAAAATATTCCAAGATATTTGTAGCTATCTACTATTTCAAGCTCTCTCAATTTAAGGCGAAAATGCAGTTTTTCATAAAATCTTTTTGTGCTGCCAAAGACCATGACCTTTGTTTTGTCTATATTAATTTTGAGCTTCCATATGTCGCAGTATTCATCAAAAGAATTTAGTGTTTCCTGTAGGTCGCATGAACTATTTGCTAGTACAGCAGTGGCATCAGCATAAAGAAGGATTAGTAGATTCAGTAAATTATTTCATTCTTCTTCTTCGCTATAGAGTTCTGTTTGCTTGCTGTTTCGGTTCTGAAGAAAGTTTCCTAAGTCATACAGGTATATTGCAAATAAAACAACCAATGCATTAATGTTTAGACATTTGGATGCGCTTTCCAATGATGTATAACTTCAATAATAAACTTATTATGATTTTAGTTTATCATAAGAACGGTTTAAATGAACCTTTCCAGTTTTAGGCATGCCCCGCCCATCTCTAGCTAAGCTCCACCCACACCTCGCTCGTTTTAGGATCGACCGATCCCTGAACTCATTTCCTGAAAACTATACAGGTTAGCCGTTGAATATTTTGAAACTACTTTGCGCCCAGTCAAATTGGTTTCAAAATATTCGACAAAATGTTTATTAAATAGTATAGACATACAATTCGTATATAACGTGTTGGACTATTAAGGCTTATTACGTCATATGACGTCAGCTGATGGGTGGATAAACTGGAAATTTCTATTGCGGTGTATTTTAGTGCTCATGCAACGGGAGTATAGATTTGTCTCAATAAGTGTGGGCTGGGGTGTGTGTGGTGGTGTGGTCCCACCATGCAGGCGGAGGGTGGGTGGGGTGGTGTGGTCCCACCATGCAGGCGGAGGGAGTAGGAGGGGGGGGGGGGGGGGGGTCGCTTTAAAAAAGAACTCAGAATATTTTAAGTTTTTCTTCGATACAGTAATACAGTCGTCTTGGATAATGGCCATTTGCAGTTCAAGAGAAAAGTATTTTTGAAAATTTACCACTGGAATGACTGGTTCGGTAACCGAGCCAGTCATTCCAGTCGTAAATCTACAAAAATATTCTTCTCTTGGACTGCAAATGGACATTGGCTATGTAAAGAAGTGCATCTTATTGCCCATTTAATACCACTTTGATGGTCAAAAGAATTCTACAGTGTTGCTGAGGAATGTCAATTTGCAGGACGAGAGAATGATATTTTCGTAAATTTCACTGGTAAATTTCCAAAAATCGATTTCGCATTTTCCTTCAAAAATTATAATACTCTTGAAAAATGTTGATCAATTAATAATTAACACTGAAAATTATGCCAAATTGGCCACAGATTGCATCTCAGAGCGTCGAGATTTAACAATTGAACCGTTAGGCACTCCAGCCTCGGTCCTCGCACCAGCTTAAGCCGGCGCTGATTATAGGCGTATTACTCTTACACCTGTACACACTACCTTTATTATCACAGAATCAGAATGTGCACGAAAGTAAATCAGGCTGACTTGATGACGATCCACCACGAGATGGGCCACATTGAGTATTATATGGCGTACAGGTGAGTACATATATACATTTAATACGCCATCACAGCTTTGATGTCACGTGATTTACTGACATCATCATCATCATCATCATCATCCTTCTCCTTCTCCTTCTACACCTCCTCCGCCTTGGCCTCAGCATCCCTCATCTCATCATTCTCGTCCTCTTCCTTCTCCCCACCCCCTTTCCTCCTCCCCCCTCCTCCTCCCCTGTCGTGCGCTCCGCGTCAGACGGACATCTCAGACGACAGCACATGTCAGTTGTAGATGCATAACATGTACCGTACAGCATTTTTTGACAATCTTCATGCTCTAAAACACACCGTAATGCAACACCATATTTTCTGCGCTCGCATGTTTGTAAGACGGATCTCTGGGATACTGGAAAGCTGTTAAATATTTCGATACCCTTGGCAGCAGTAGGGTCCAGTCCAATTAGTTTCAAAATATTCAACAGAAGAGCTTTTTACACTACACTGAATTTGAAAGGTTATTATTATTATTAACATACCAACTGCGGACACGTGTAAAGCCCCACCCAACCCCTTAGCCTCTCACACACGCGCACCCCCCCCCCCCCCCCCACGCACGCACTCACGCAGGAACACACTTATCGTTCGTTTTTCCACCTACAGCTTGCAACCCGATATATATCGAGCTGGTGCTAACACGGCTTTTCATGAGGCAATCGGTGACACAATCGCTTTGTCAGTGAGCTCCCAGAAACACATGGAAACCGTTGGACTGCTGGAGAAAAAGGATACAGCTGACGAAAGTGATACATTTAGTAAGAATTTATCTTATAAGAGAACAACATATTTTTTGAAATTATTCAATATATGCTTAATATTTCTTATGCCATAAATGTCGTTATACATTTATTTACTATACAGGTAAGTAAGCTGTTGAATATTTACACCAGAATGATGGAAAATAAAATTGTTAAAATTGTATACGTTTAGAAGCATAAATTGTATGCCTGGACGTAATGCACCAAAATAAATCTTAACATATGATGATTTCACTCCATATAAATTAATATAATTTTTTACGTTGTTAAATTGAATTAGAGAATCGAGTCCCTAAATGAAATTCACAAAATTATATTAATTTAGACGTGTTGAAATCATCATATGCTAAGATTTATTTCGTTTTATTACATCTACGCGTACGATTTAGGCCTCTAAAAGTATACAATCTTAACAATTTTATTTGCAGGCATTCTGGTGTGAATATGCACATTTAATTTGACAGAAACATGGACTTGCCATAGGAAGTAATATATACCAGTCAGTAACACAAATTGAATGATTTGAAACTAATTTGACTGAGACACGTTTCTGCATTTGGCAACAGCAGGTTCCTGCCAAATCAGTTTCTAAATATCCAATAACGTACCTTGAAATTGAGATTCTGTTAATGCGATTTCAATGTCAATATATTGGTAAGCTGTTGAATATTTTGAAACTAATTTGACAGGAACCCGTATGGCAGCAACAGGTTCCAGTCAATTTAGTTTCAAAATAGACAACACTCAACAGAATATTGATTAAATCGTCAAGGATTTTTGTATTTCGGCCTTTCGCGGTCAAAGGATTAGGTACATTATTATCTGTATTTCTTTTCTGATTAAGAACGAGAAATAAATAACCTGATGAGGATTGCACTGGAGAAGATAGCGTTCCTACCGTTTGGCTACCTCATTGATAAATGGCGATGGAAAGTGTATGCAGGGGAGATAACTCCCGACAACTACAATCGGGCATGGTGGGAAATGAGGTAATCTCCCTTACACATCTATTGACTTAGATAGTCTACTGATCTAAAAATAAATAAATTGATTTTATACAAGCAGCGACAGCGCAGATGATAGAATATGCTATAGGCAAAGGCTACACGGTACTTGTAGATGCTGTCGAAGAACGACATTCGGTTGTACTTTTATTGACTAAATATTGGTATGTATCTCCTTTTACGAAAGCTCTTATAATTTAATATTCAACCAATCAGAAAAAACCTAGGATGTGCGCTGCGGTACATAGATGTAATCACATATGCACATTATATTTTGGCTGTGTGGTTTAAAACCACCATAAACCTCAGTTGTTGAATATTTTGAAATTAATTTGACTGGAAAATGTTGCGGCTACTGCCTGCTGTTGTACGAATTGTATTGCTTTTACAATTTAATACACATTTTGTTGAATATTTAAAAAATAATTCGACTGGACGCTGTTGCTGCCAAATATTCAACAGATTACCTGTATAGTTTTCTGGAAATTGAGATTCAGGGAGTACAAGGTGGAGCTTAGCTAAACTGGATCCCTCCCTTATCTATGAATACAATACAAGATTTGTGATGCGATTAACATCCCTTTATTGCGAGGACTGGAGGCGCTAGACCTTGAGGTTCGGAACTTGTGACTTCAAACTTTCTTGGAGAACGTACTTCTACATGAAGCATCTCACTAAAACTATACATGTAAGTTGAATACGGGACTTGAAGGAGAATCTAGTAGCGCAACCCGAGGATAAACGCCTACAGTCCTCTCTTTATGACATTTAGTCTGATAACGCAGGTTACGGGACCGGGACTGGACTAATACGGCCCGGTATTTGTCCAGTACCGGCCCAGTAACCGGCGTTAATATCAGGGTATGATTCAGACACAAACCATCATTGCTCCTCATCCGTCCATCAGTCCGTCTGACTAACATGTAAACGCGTTCTTATTAGACATATATAAATTCGCCAGCCATCATCTGACCTCGTATGACGGCATAATCAGCTTAGCGCCTGTATGATGACGTCACAATCATTACACCACAAATAGGCCTGCAGAGAACCTCTGAAAACGCCATTATTTAGAGAGTCTAGTATTCCGAAAGCCGTATGCCCACAACAAACCTAATTTTTTTCCAAATTCTGTCTAGTTTTTTTAAATGTATGTTGTGGAACTGGAAAGTGGTGCAGTTTTGAGTGACTTTTATGAACGCACAGGTGTGTAAACGTGCATAAAAAAGCTCTATTTTTTGTGAAAACAAATGCCATTTCCGAACACCAATCGTTTTTTCCAAATATTCATAATCACAACCACAATTAAGAACTACAGAGTGCTAGATATTCTCTTTAGGTAATTTACAGTCACTTTTAGTGTTCAGGCAAAGATTTCCATCTGCTGGCAGAAATATGTACTAATTGAAACACGTATTAAACAGTGTAGTTTGTTTTCAGTTTGTAATGACTATCAAATGGCTTTTATCACTACTGTCTTCATCACTTTCTTCACTGTCATCACTTTCATCACTTTGAACAATGTCACATTTAGCATGGGTGCGTTCATTTCTGCATTCCTCACTGCCAGTGCAAGAGCACATCTCTATGCAACCCAGACCGTGGTCACTGCACATACATGAAACATTGCACATAGCCCTTCCTTTGCAAAGACACAATACACTGTTAATATCTCAGAAGCCATAGGGCCATCAAACTGGACTGGCACACTACATTCCACTTCCTGCGTCCATTATTACTGCGGGGAGGAACGGAGTTGGTGATTTGCTAAATGGGATTGCATCCAAATATGTGTTTGCAACATTGATCTCTTACACTTCTCCATGGACCTGGCTTTACAGGGTGGCAATTTGTCAATACTTGTGTCTTTAGTTGCCATTCTAGCTTGTTCAAGTTTGCATGGTTTCCTTTTCTTACCACTCGGATTATACAGTGAAGATACTAAGCCCCTTGCTGCACATGTTGCGGATGGTATATCTTCACCACCAAGAGTTGTTAGAGCAATGAATTTGTTTGGATTTTTCTTGACAAGATTAAATACTGTGATCTTCCCCTTCATGTACAAGGCTGCAGTTGTATCGCAGCCAGTAAGCGCATGAACAGCCGGTACTATCTGGCAGAATACTAAAGGAAACATGTTACAGATATTATGGACAGGGATGTACCTCTTTTTGTCTTCTGGTTTTGTCACTTGTCCAGTTTTGATCCACAGTTCGGCCACTTTCTTCAAGGATATCTTCAAGCTCCTTCATTGCAGTTAGAGGGGTTTCATCACTATCTTTCTTCAAAGAGTTGGGTGTTTTAAGGAATTGCTCCCATACTTTATCTGGAATTTCTTTTGTTTTCTTTTCTGCTGATAGCCATTTAAAGAACTCTCCCATCCACACCTGCATTAGAGCCTCATGGACTAGTGTAAGGGCCCTGGTAACTCTGTGGTGCTGCTTGCCAAGCAATATCTGGTTGGCTGTTGCCGCCGCATAGACTCCTAAATCAACTAATAAATATCTGAGGCCACCACCTCCCCACAACTTCTCTATGCAAGCTATGAAGGAGAACTGCGTGTGAAATGCTCCAAGACAAATAATGTTACTACTTAACTCCTTTGGCCGTGACGACTTGGCCATCATTGCTACAGCATGCAATTGTTGGTCCATGAATTGTACTGCCACATTTGTCCAAGGAGGTTGGTGTCTTCCTTACTCTTTTTCATAGCAGTGTAAACACTAGCCATGTCACCATCTAAGACAGGTGAGTATACAAAAGCAGTAAAAGATTCATCCTTGTCACTAGGACTTCTCATTATGTTGGATTCAAACCAAAATGGAACAATCTGAATTTCAATTAGTATAGATATTTGGAATATATCGCTTGAGAGAATGCGTATCATTACCCAGGTCTTGTCTCTTATTGACCTTATTTGCCTATAATCTGGTTTGACTAATTTAACAGCATTTTTAGTACGTAGTGGCTCACTTCTTACCTTTGGCTTTTGAATTTCTTCACACTTCATTAGCTTTTCTGTTTCATCTGACAGAGGCAATGTCCTGTGCAGTTGTTTTAACACCTTGATTTTACGCTGGACGCGTGTGATGGTGTTCTGTTTTTGGAATGTCACACTTGCCATAGAGTGGAACGTTTCAGTTCCATCAATTGTTTCAGTGTTTATTTCTGCCTTACTATCACCTTCACATACCAAGCTACTTCCATCATTCTGTGATATTAACCAACTAGGTACATATACACGTGAACACACCTTTTTGGCTTCTTGGCTAGCCACACTTGTATCAAACTTTCTCCATTCATCATAGCTCATGCAATAACCATTTGAATGGAGTCTCTCTATTAAGTTTCTAGACCTACACGTGTTATGCATTTCTACAGCAAGTCCTACTTTCCGGTTGCTTGACAATATACACTCTGAAAGGGAAACACAAACTGAACATTTCTTATTCTTGTTTTAATTCTTCTGCTGCGTCGAAAGACGCATCATCCAACAACCTACTAAAGAATTTAAACAAAGATCTTGACAGATGTTTTCCTGTCTTAGCATCACATATGTCACTTGGACTAGGATATACATTAGTGTCAAAACTCATTGGCATCATGTTATCTCGAAGAAACCCGGCAGCTGTATGTAGTACAAAATATTCCGCATTGGTATGACGTTCACTACTAAGGCTCATCTGTACCTGTGATTGTCTCTGCCCTCACTTGAGTTCTCTTGCTGCTTTTACAGCAAGGTGAAATTTGATATCACTACTCAAAATGATGTTTGATTGTCCTTGCCCAAGTTGTGATAACACTTCAATGCGATCTCCATGATGTTTTAAGAGACGTTTTTGTAGGTTAGCCGAGTTGTAGTTTTCGTCCTCTTTAGGTAGGAATGAAACAAACCTTTTTAACAATACAGATAAATCGAGAGCCTTTTTATTCACCACTATAGCATCATCAATTTCATCAACTAGTTTGTTAAAAGCCTAGTAAAAATTGATACTCTATGATTTGATATTGTGCTATTCAATATACACATATATGTCACATAATAAGCTGTATGATAAGCTGTATATTGAGCTAAACATTGTCACACAATTTGAGCTGTTCGCATATCTAATGCTTTTCTTATCAGCGGCTCCGTTGTGGCATAGTCTACTTTGTGTAATATCGTATCTTTCTTATGAGACTTGCACATACAAAATATACAATTGCTAGAGTCAAAGGCAGGCACAGATGATCTGTTGATTCTTCCACATGTACTCTCTCGTTCACATGATGCGCCTGCTTCTGGATTGGCAGCTGTTACCTTACTATCTTGATGCACATGAGCTAGATTCAAGTAATGTCAAACCTGTCTATAACGGACACTTACTTTTCTGGCCAAATATGACGGTCCTTTAAGACTATAAAGTTGTCTTAAGAAAATTAGTCCTAATAACCAGGTATCTTTTGGTCCCAAAAGTTATCTAACATAGAGAATCAGTTTTAAGCGACCACGTGTCTGTAGTGACAATGTTATGATGGCCCATATAGTGTCCATTATACAGAGCTTTTACTATACTATGCATTTAAAAAATCATAGAAAGTAATCGTAAATGACCTAATAAGAATTTATAATACTCCTGTAGATCTGATTCGTTGTTGCAGTGATGGAAAATTTGAGGAGTTGAAGAGCTTTTTGTGCTCCCCGAAAAAAATTTCGCGGGACCATATAGTCGCCGCTTTGTCCGTCCGTTCGTCCGTACGTCCGTTCATCCGTTCACTATATATAAGTTTGTCCGTGTCATAGTTTCAAGACTTTTGCACATGTGCTCACCAGACTTGGTATGTGGATGCATCTTATGGAGAAGGTCTGAACAGTATGAAAAGTAGGTAATGCTTACCTACTTTTTAATGGTCGACTGAATATCACAGAAAATGTTTCTCCGGCCCATATTTTCAAGTCTTTTTCACATATGGTCACCAAACTTGGTATTGATTATTACAGAAAATATCTCTGTTCATTTTGAACATAGTTTTTACATGTATTTTTCATATGGTGCCAAGCAAAGTCTAAGCGTCTTTATTTAGAGAAACTTAGATTTTGCTTTTATTAAGCTATCCTTAACAAATTGTTCGTTAGGGCAAATCCCGCCAAACCAAAAGAATGATGGCCCACCGAATCATTCCTACTCCCCAAATTGTGGATTTAACATGATTACCCCAAACCAACAATATTTTAAGAATGACCTAATATGGTGATATCGCATTGACAATTTCATGTTGGTTTCTCTGCGTCTGAGCCACGGTTCCAAACCTTTCCCTGAAGCATATGCCTTCGGGGTTATCCATTCAGTTTCTCTGCAGAGTATGCCTTCGGGGAGCATACATCAATTGATTGATTTGCCTTGTATAAAACTGGCAATGATTCCGCGAAAAAAAACCCCGAATTTTTATGTATGTTTACACATGCGTACAATTTTAAACGTCACACGAAATTGCACCAATTTCCAGTTCCACAACATACATTTCCAAAAACTAGACACAATTTGTGAAAGAATGAGGTATGCTGTGGGCATAAGGCTCTCTGAATGCTAATGCACAAAATTCAGGCCTCTGTCTGCGGGCCTAAAAGGTTCCATATAGATCGTTCTCAAATCTCAAATAGTCCAACACATTGTATGAATTGTATATCTTTGTAATTCTTTGCTATTTAATAAACTTGCTGTTGAATATTTTGAAATTAATTTGATTGGGCGCTGTTGCTGCCTTAGGGAGCAACAGCACTCAGTCAAATTAGTTTCAAAATATACAACAGCTTACCTGTGTAGTTTTTTTGGAAATTGATAGTCAGGGTGTTCAGAGATCGATCGATCCAAACACGAGCGAGGTGTGGGTGGAGCTGAGCTAGAGATGGGTAGGGCATATCTAAAACTGGAAAGATCCACTATGTGGCTTAGCGTTGAACTGCATATATTCCAGATTGCAGTACCAGGGGTTGGTTCCTCCTGTCACGAGATCTGAGCGAGATTTTGACCCGGCCTCCAAATACCACGTGGCCACAAATGTACCGTATATCAGGTGAGAATTATAATCTTTTAGATCAAGTTTTAGCGGCTACTAGAGTCGCTACTTGAGGTGAAGCCACCCGTCTAATCGCTGACGTGAGGTAATATTCCTGTCTGGCACGTGTCTTCTTCGATATACGATCATTAAAAATCCAAAAAGATGGAAATTATAAATTCCACAAATGAAAACACAAATCTGATGGTCCAAATCGTCTCAGTTTCGCGGAGAAACCAGAGTATTTGCTATTTAGTGGTCGCGTGCGATTCATCACTGGTCTTCAGTGATCACAGTCAAATTACTTCCAAAATATTCAATAGCTTACCTGCATAGTTTTCTGGAAATTGATAGTCAGAGATCGATTGATCCCAACACGAACGAGGTGTGAATGGAGCTTAGCTAGAGATGGGCGGGGCATAGCTAAACATGGAACGGTCCATTCCACTATAAATGCTTCTAATAATACATCAGACGACAATACCGCTGTAAAAATCGATTTTAGCGCGCTATAATCATATTAGTCAGTCTTTTCTTTGGGTATTATAGTTCTAAAAATTTAAAATATCACCAAACGAGTAGGACTTGTCATAACTTCCTCATCGTCACGCATTGTGCACGAGTCCGGCCACGTTTCAAACCTCTTCACACAGACAAGGAAATCATCACCTTCTTTTCCTTCGAAGCGAGGAAGGGCATTGGCCCACTTCTCCAATTCACTGAATTCAGCCGTAATAACGCTGAAATAAATACACTCTCGGCGAGCTTCGGTGGCGGTAATAGTAGTAGTAGTAGTAGTCGAAGTGAACGCATTTATTTAGCTCTGCAATTGCTGCCCGAATTTGCTAGTTTCTAGCGCGATTTTGTAGATAAATTTTATACATATATTTCGTATTAGTATTTCCTTTCAAACTTTATATTTAATTTGTAAATTCTTGTCTTGGTTGGAGCGCATTTTGTGTCTCTATTTTCTAAAGGCATTCCTCTTAGCTGGCGGTTTTCGCCATTTAATAGGGCTCCTCTTACTGTGGTCAATGCAATACATTTCTCCCCGCGCCGGTCTGCTATTTCTATAGATCGTAGGCTAGCGCATTGTATTTGGCAAGATCGCTTGAGTGAGTGGATTTAATTCCTTTGTCATTTGTAAGCACACGCCTAGTTCTTTAACTATATTACTCCTTATAGTCAGTTGGCTGTCCCCGGTCAACTCGAACAGACTAACAAATATATGACTTGACTATTTAATCATATATTTGTTAGCATACTTTAATCGGCTAGGTGTTAGTGAACCACTTAGAAAGTGGTTCAAACTAACAAATATACGACTGTACTCTCTATTCGTATATTTGTTGGTAGACGTCAGGGTTTCAAAAGGGGACACTATTTATTTAGTGTTTAGCTCTTTCCCCGACGTCTTGGTGTTATATATTTGTATTATATATTGTAGTAGTATGGGGTTCCTCTTTTTATAAAACACCATGGCAACCTCATATAAGCGTACCCTGAGTCTTAAAATCACGACAAAGGCTTGGGGTATTTCGGCAATTGAGGTGTATCATGGGTTGAAGGATGTAGTTGGGGCAGGGCCACGGGTCCTTCAAGGTCTCGTTAATGTTTCCAAATCTGTATGGAATGTCACCGTAGTTAATGAAAGTGTGAAGGAAAAGTTGCTCGACGAGGTCCTTGTCGTGAAGGGTGAGGTGTGTAATGTGGAGGAAATAGATTCTGATCGTCTATTAGTCAAGATGAAGGTTCCATTAGAGATCCCAGATGAACGGGTTATCACTGAATTGATCAAGTATGGCAAAGTGGACAAAGTAGAACACGAGACCTATCCATTTGATCGAACCTTAGAAAATGGCATCAGAAGAATTTGGTTTGAAAAGGTAGAACAACCTCTCCCAAGCAAGGTCACCATAGATGGTCGATTTATCTTGCCATTATGGTACAGGGGGCAAATCAAAGAGTGTAGAATCTGCTTAAGCACAGAACATCTTGCAACAGATTGCCCTAACAAAAACAAATGTCTAGTTTGTGGATCATCTGATCATTTTAAGTGGCGATGCCCGCAGAACAAATATGTCAAAAAGGGTGCTGATAAAAGTGCAGAGCAAGTTGTCTCTAAAGAGAATGTCATAGAACCGGTAGCTGCTGAGATTGTAGCGGAAATTCATACTAATGGGAAGCACGCTGCTAAGGAAAATGTCATCGAACCAGTAGTTGCTGAGATTGTAGCTGAAGTCCATGTTAATGAGAAGCATGGGGAAAAAACTAAGAATCCAATCGCTGTAGTTGCAGGCGATGAAATAGAGGTTCTAGATGAGGGGCTAAGTCTTGCTCCAGTAACAAGTCAATCCAAGTTTGATGACAGAGAGGCTAATTCCACACAAGTTGAAGATGATGATCAATACCCTCTGGAAGAGAGTTTTAATTTAGGACAAGTAAAATTCAGGTCGCAAGATACTGAAACTAACTTTGAATTTCCACTGAGTACACTCAATCTAGACGATTTAAATAATATAGAGAAAGTAATTGGTGTCTCGGATCGATTGAGTGGAACAAAGCGACAGAAAGATGGAGAGAGTTCTGAATCAGAAATAGAGGAAAGTGATATAGAAGACGATAATATGTCAGTCGCTGAATCTGATATATCCATTCAAACACAGAGTTCTAAATCACCTGATGAAATGGTCATGTACAGGTCAGAGGCAGGAGAGGTGTTAGTTCCATATGTGACGGCAAATGGTGTTAAATATAGGCATCTGCGTCATGATTCAGATATATTAAAATATAAGCATTTGGAAAAAGTTGAGCTAAGTAATGCAGCGTTTGTGAGTAAAATAGGTAAATGGTCTAAGAGAGGGTCGAAAAAAACAAAATCTAGTTAGCTTAATAATGGCGGTTTTACACAGCATTTTATTACCTTTTATGCTAATTTGCACACTCAATTGTAGAGGCTTAAATAGTGACATAAAGCAACGTCACTTACTAGAGACTCTGAAAAATGAGCAGATTGACATTGCTTTGATACAGGAAACAAAAATTCAGAAGTCAGAATTATACGATAATTTAGAAAAGATTTCTGGATCCAGAATATTTTATTCGTTATCTCAAGATAATAGTGCAGGCGTAGCAATTGTTATACTCCCTCGTTGTTCAGCCTATGTAAATATAATCTCTTCAGTATCAGGTGCAAATGGTCGCTGGGTGAGAGTCACGCTAGATATACAACAAACACGTATCACGTTGCTGTGTATATATGCACCTACATCTCATCAACTACGTCGTAATTTTTTTAAGGAGATGTCTAAAACAGCACTAGATAACATCACTGAAAACTTAGTAATGGGTGGTGACTTTAATTGTGTCTTAGACAAAGAAAATGACAGGAATGCAACTTCAACTTATACTGATACATCACATAGACTCTTAAAAGAAATATGTGATAATGAAAATTTAGTGGACACCTATAGAATATCAAAACCTCATGGTAAAGATCTCACATGGTTTTCGGTAGATGGTAAAGTTGGTTCAAGGATCGACAGAATTTATGTGAATAGTTTGTTAACAGGGTACTGGAGAGATGTTAATATTAAGCCAGTTGCATTCTCTGATCATAACATGGTTTGTGTAACCTTTGCCAATGCTGACTGGGTAACAAAAGGGGTCGGGTTTTGGAAATTAAACACAACACTGTTGGGAGAAGAATTTTATAAGAATAATATAGAGAGTTGTTGGCAACATTGGATTAATAGGAAAGCATCATATAAGAGCACATTGCAATGGTGGGAGGATGTTAAACTGGATTTAAAGTATGTTTCCCGAAAGTATGCTATTAGAAAAGCACAGGAAATACGCAAACGCAAGAAAACACTTCATCGATCACTGATGAAAATTAATGCTAAAGTAAATAATGGTGAAGAGAATTATTATGAATTACTGGTTAAAATTAAAAGTAAAATAAGAGATATAGAACACTATGAGTTTGAGGGTGCAAAAATTAGAGCAAGAGCCCAGATGCACGCAGAAGGGGAAAAGCCAACCCGATATTTTTGCGCATTAGAAAAAGCACGGGCAATAGATAAGGTGATGTGCTCATTAAACATGCCGGATGGTTCAACCGTCTTTACCAACAATGAAATGAGTACTATTGTATGCAATTACTATGAGTCATTGTACAAGTCAGAGGGAATTGATGAAGATGCAAAATTGGATTTGTTAGCAAATATAGACAAAAAGGTGTCAGACACAGGCAGTGAATTTTGTGATCAACCCTTAACACTAGAAGATTTAACTAAATCCCTTAAAGGTATGAAACTAGAAAAATCACCGGGGTGTGATGGCCTTCCAGTTGAATTTTACCAAACGTTTTGGCACCTTGTAGGTCCAATAATGGAAGAATTAGGCACTGAAATTTTTGAGAAAGGCCATTTACCACCAACTATGGCTAGGGCATACGTAAGGCTAATATATAAAGGAAATGACAGACGTCTAATTCAGAACTACAGACCAATTTCTCTACTATGTGTAGACTACAAAATAATATCTAGAGCACTAACATTGAAACTAGGTAGTGTTTTAGGAGAAATCATTGGAACAGAGCAGACATGTGCTGTACCCAGGAGGACAATTCTAACCAATACCATGGTAATAAGAGACCTTATACAATTGGTTGAGAAGGATAGCACCCCTTCAGCTGTGATTGCCTTGGACAATGAAAAGGCATTTGACCGTGTGGAATGGGATTTTCTTTTTAATTCTTTGCAATCGTTTGGGTTAGGCTCAAACTTTATTAAATGGGTAAAGATTTTATATACGGATATCAAGAGTAGCTATTTAGTGAACAATCAATTATCCAGAGAAATTGTCTTAGAACGTGGGGTTAGACAGGGGTGTTCCCTATCGCCATTATTATTTGTTATTGTGATGGAATCACTTGGCATAGCATTGAGGCAAAATAATAACTTTCAAGGCATATGTATTCGTGGCATAGAAAGACCACTTAAGCTGTCACAATATGCTGATGACACAACTGTGTTTACCAGTTCAAACAATGATTTTGCAATTTTAAACCACGTACTAGAAAAGTTCCAAAATGCATCTGGTTTGAAAATCAATAAAGGAAAATCCAAAGGATTATTTCTGGGGCCATGGAAAGAGCGGAATGACCAGCCACTTGAAATCAATTGGTCTAATGATACCATTAAGATTTTAGGCATCTATTTTGGCAGGAAACCGAATACAATACAAAATTGGAATGAACGAGTATCTAAGCTTAAGAGAATATTAGCAAATTGGAAGCGTCGTCGTCTTTCAATCTTTGGTAGAGTGTTTGTTGTCAACAACTTGGCATTATCTGGGCTATGGTATACAGCATCGGTTGTACACATGCCAAAACATGTAGAAAAGGTGGTTAATGAGTTGATATTGTCATTCATATGGGAAGAAAAGAATCATTTAGTTTCCCATCGTGTTCTCAATAATGCTAAGTTAGAAGGAGGACTTGATTTAATTGATATTAAAGTGAAATGTGTTTCTTTAAGGTTAAAATTTTTGGATGATCTTATTACATCAGATGAGACGTGGGCATGTGTTTCACGAGCTCTCATGGAGAGAATTGTAGAACCATTTCTGGCGGAGCATGTGTTTACCTCAAAGAAGCCACCTCCGAATAGCCAAATGATACCAGATGTGTTTAAAGATCAAGTTAAGGGGTTAGAAATATTTGACAGATACATGCCTCCACCTACGTGCTGGAAGGAAGTACTAGAACAGCAATTGTGGGGCAATAGTAATATATGTTATAACAATGCAGTACTTTATCTACCGTCCTTTGCAAAATATGGCATTCAACATTTATCGGATATGATACACCCTCAAACACGTAGATGGATTTCAATGCAAGACGTAGCTAGAAAAACACATATGAGGCATATAGATGTCCAGCGGTTGCTAAATAAAATAAAACATGCTGTACCAATTGAATGGTTTCGTCTGCCAAATGTAAATAATAATAGTTTGACTCCACAACCCGCATTAGTTCTTGATGATGAGATGTTAAAATACAAGATGAGATCCAAGGAATGGTACCATATTATGAGACGAAAACAAGTAACACCTCCCATAGCAATTAGGAGATGGGATGACTCAAGCTATAAACCATCCAGTTGGAAAAATGTATGGAAAATCTTACATTCTCCATCCATACCAAATATGGCTCGTGATTTATTGTGGCGATTACTACATCGACGTCTATGGGTGGGACACTTGACATACAAGTGCAATATTACGACTTCTGATAGGTGTTACTTATGTCAAACAGACGAGGAAACAATCGAGCATTTATTTGTGGAATGTCCAATATCGTCACAATTTTGGGACTATATCGGCCAAATCTTGGCAAAATTTGGAGCGAAGCCCATTGTTCTAGACACGCATGTAGTCTTATTTAGAGAATTTGGATCAAGCGGTGTAAATATCATAAAGTCTGAAAGGACTATTTTAATAACAATACTAACCATAGGTGTTTGGGCCATTTGGAAACATCGGTGTGCACAGACGAAAAATCCATCTATGGGCAATCACAATAGAGCAATAAAGGCAATATTTCGTTCATTGCTGCTGAATCATATTCCTTGCGAATATTTTAGATTAAAGCAGCATGGTAAAGAAAAAGTATTCAAGGACATATGGTGCAAAACAAACATAGTTTCAATAGAGTTGGGAGCTGTAAAAATAAATGAGCCTGCACTAGCTTAAATCATTTAATTACTACAGCTGATTTATCTGTGTCTTTTAATTAATCTGTGTCATGTAATTCATTTTAGTCTGCACTTTGATATTGTTATGTTTAATAATTCATGTTAAGAAATAAACAGACTGGGGTAATTTAATAATCAATCGATAAAGTAATTTGCCATTGAATTATAAAATTGTCCCAGGTAATTTTAGGAATTTGCACAGAGTTTTATAGGGTTATTTGTTCCCGGGTAATTTACAAAACCTTACAACAAAGTAAATCAAAAATGGAAACAAGAGCGCCATCTATTTCCATCTATTTTTCTGTAATTTTCCTGCTGACTATATATGTTATGCTACCTGAATGCTACTACGCCCGCTGATCTTTAAGACTCAGCCCACTGGCGTCAATGATTGACTTATTTGTCATTGATTGACGAGTCACTTTTCATTTGTTGAATAGTTGCACTCGCCACACGGGTCTACTACCACACATGGATTGAATGGTAATTTACAAAACCTTATAATAAAGTAAATTGAAAATGTAAACAAGAGGGCCATCAATTTTTCTGGAATTTTTCTGCCGACTATATGTATTATACTAGCCAAATGCTACTACGCCCGCTGATCTTTAGAGAATCAGCCCACTGGCGTCAATGATTGACTTATTTGTCATAGATTGACGAGGCACTTTTCATTTGTTGGATAGTTGCACTCGCCACACGGGTCTACTACTACACCTGGGTTGAATAGTAATGCCTTTGTTAAGTTTTGTTTTGCTATCGGAGCTTTATCAGCATATTGTTTTGTATCTATACTTTTTAAGCCATATGTATTTATAGATTGTATTAATGCTCATTATTTATCATTGTTTTGGTGTAATATTAATCAAGATTACTAGTTCACCAGGTTTTTTTCTGGGGGTTTGCAAGCCTTTTTAAAGGAGTTCCTCCGTGAAGTTTGTCCGACTGCGTCAGCGTCGGTTTTTCAAAAAAAAAAAAAAAAAGTAGTGGTGGTAGTAGTAGTAGTAGTAGTAGTAGTAGTAGTAGTAGTAGCAGTAGTAGCAGCAGCAGCAGCAGCAGCAGCAGCAGTCGTAGTAGTAGTAGTAGTAGTAGTAGTGGTGGTAGTAGTAGTAGTAGCAGCAGCAGCAGCAGCAGCAGCAGCAGCAGTCGTAGTAGTAGTAGTAGTAGTAGTAGTAGTGGTGGTAGTAGCAGTAGTAGCAGCAGCAGTCGTAGTAGCAGTAGTAGTAGTAGTAGTAGTGGTGGTAGTAGCAGTAGTAGCAGCAGCAGTCGTAGTAGCAGTAGCAGTAGCAGTAGTAGTAGTAGTAGTAGTAGTAGTAGTAGTAGTGGTGGTAGTAGCAGTAGTAGCAGCAGCAGCAGCAGTCGTAGTAGCAGTAGCAGTAGCAGTAGCAGTAGTAGCAGCAGCAGCAGTAGTAGTAGTAGCAGTAGTAGCAGCAGTAGTAGTAGTAGTAGTAGTAGTAGCAGTAGTAGTAGTAGTAGTAGTAGTAGTAGTAGTAGCAGTAGTAGCAGCAGTAGTAGTAGTAGTAGTAGTAGTAGTAGTAGTAGTAGTAGCAGCAGCAGCAGTAGTAGTAGTAGTAGTAGTAGTAGTAGTAGTAGTAGCAGAAGCAGCAGCAGTAGTAGTAGTAGTAGTAGTAGTAGTAGTAGTAGTAGTAGTAGTAGTAGTAGCAGCAGCAGCAGTAGTAGTAGTAGTAGTAGTAGTAGTAGCAGAAGCAGCAGCAGTAGTAGTAGTAGTAGTAGTAGTAGTAGTAGCAGCAGCAGCAGCAGTAGTAGTAGTAGTAGTAGTAGTAGTAGTAGTAGTAGTAGTAGTGGTAGTAGTAGTAGTAGTAGCAGAAGCAGCAGCAGCAGTAGTAGTAGTAGTAGTAGTAGTAGTAGTAGCAGAAGCAGCAGCAGTAGTAGTAGTAGTAGTAGTAGTAGTAGTAGTAGTAGCAGCAGCAGCAGTAGTAGTAGTAGTAGTAGTAGTAGTGGTAGTATTAGTAGTAGTAGTAGTAGTAGTAGTAGTGGTAGTAGTAGTAGTAGTGGTAGTAGTAGTAGTAGTAGTAGTAGTAGTAGTAGTAGTAGTAGTAGTAGTCAATATTGTCAACGCACTGGCTCAGAATCTTCAATAATTGAAAAAATTCAAAAATTTAAGATATTTTGGTTTATCCTACTGCCTGAGATTTGTCATTTTGTTTGAGGAAAGCCATATGGCATTAATGTTAACCATTTACTGGTTAAATTTGTTCAGTAAAATCCAAATATGCGCTTACTTATTTAATGTACATTTGCAGGCACAGACAAGGTCATTCCCGAGAATACACCACTGGAACGACTGTCTCGGTTCCCGAGCCAGTCATTACAGTGGTAAATTTTCAAAAATACTCCAATCCCCGCCGGCAAATGGACATTGCCCAAGATCACTAAATTGACCGTTTTTGGCTGACCATCATGCAAGGGTTAATGTTGAATGATTGAGATGGATATTATGGATAGCTATTTGAGTTTTGCTTTTACCAAGATGTCACGTAGATTCGGATTTTTCTTGAACGCAATTACTGGTCGCTTGTTAAAGGGTTGTTTCAGTTTCTCCTGTAGGTTTTGATACTCATCTTTCAAAATTTTGGAAATTTCAACGTTTTTCCGATTATAGGTCAGAATGAATGGAATTTTGTCACGTTGATCAGATAAGCCTGGGTCCGAGTTTATTCCCCTTGGCCACTGTGTTTCGAGTTCTTTAATCCAAAACGATTCTCGAAGTTTTCTTTGTTTATCAGTTTCTTCTGCCGTATCTGAAAGGGGTGGCTGTTCAATCGGCATAATTTCAAAGTCACGAAGGACTAAATGGTCAGGAAGATTAAAATGTTCGGAAACATGTGTTTCTTCCTCTAGCCTAATATCTGAGAGGTGTCGAGTTGCCCGCCATCTTAATGGACATTTGGTTTCGCCGACATACTGTTTTTGGCACAATTTGCATGAAATTAGATAAATAACATTTTCAGAGTCACAATCTAGATTAGACTGAAGTTGGAACTTGCTTTTGTTCTGAAAGCTCGTGAAAGTATTCTGGTTTGGGAGAAATTCATCTAACTTGCACCTTTTCTTTCCGCATTTGCGAGATTCGCCTACACCTATAATAGGACGATTGTGAGAAATTTTGGTAGGCCGACGATTTGAGGCATTATCTGGAATGGATTCCAAGCCGTCTAATGTTTCAGATTTGATTTTGCGCAAGAATCGTGAGGAGTAACCTCGTGGTTTGAGGGCTTTGAATAGGGTAGAGCACGCTTCTTCAAAATTTTTTCTATCACTAGAATTCCTGTGAAAACGGATTATTTGTGATTTAACTATTCCTTTAAAAGTATGTGGTGGATGGAAAGATTTTTTGTGCAATAGCTGATGCGAATTGGTTGGTTTGAAATACACTTTGTAGTCTAAGTAGCCAGTTGTTTCATACTTTAGACCTTTATATACAGTTACATCCAGGAAATCTACGGACATCTCGTCAATGGTTGCTTTTAATTTGATATTCGGATCGTGATTGTTCAGAATTTCGAAAAATTCATCAAACTGCCTTTGTGTGTTGCCAAATCATGAAAATGTCATCAAGGTACCTGCGATAAATGAGGGGATGTTTTGGACACTTTTCTAACGCTTCCACCTCCCACTCTGCTACGTAAATATTGGCAAAACATGGGCTAAAGCGCTTGCCCATCGCACAGCCGCAAATTTGTTGGTAAATTTCGCCATCGAATTCAAAATCATTGCCTTTCAGACTCAGCTCTAATAGAGCTATTACTTCTCTGTCTGGCCTGTTGGTGTCTGGGTAGTTCACGAATGCTCTACGGATAGAATTTATACCCTTCTCGATGTCGATGTTTGTATACATAGCATCGATGTCAAGCGTGACCAAGAATGAATTTGGAGGTATCCAGGTCTCAGAGACCTGTGATAAGAAGTCTTCTGTGTTTTTCAAGAAGCTGGGGTGTCTATTTGCTATTGGCTGTAGATGGTAATCGATGTATTCACTGATTCTGTAGGATTCTGAGCCACAATCAGAGATTATAGGTCGCCCGGGCGGTGACATTGTGTCCAACCACGAATCTATGGGTTTATGAATTTTTGGCAAAAGATAGAAAGTCCGTGGTTTTGACTCAAGTTTAGCAAAGAGATACTTATGTTGCTTTTCGGTGATCTTCTTGCTATCGAGCAATTTTTGAAGAATCTCATTAAATTTGCTGCAATTATTTTGCCAAAGTGGTTTGCTTAGTTTCTGGTAATGCTTTGGGTTACTAAGTTGTCGTTGTGCTTCACGTTTATAGTTATCTTTAAGCATTATTACAGTCGCTGACCCTTTATCTGCAGGTTTGATGACAATTTCGCTGTTTTTAGACAATTCAATTAAGGCCTGGCGTTCCTCATAGGGTAAATTTGGTTGATCATTAGGGAATTTAGAATTTTTAACACGTTCTGAAAAGAGTTCTATGCTTTCACCGATCGCTGGGTCCAGGATTTTTACGTTTGGTGCCCAGCCAGTTTTTTCAATGAATGGTGGAATGTTACTATTAGAGTTACGAAAGAAGTCTGCTAACTTAATACGGTGACTAAATGCAGATGTTTCCATACAGCCATTATCTAAAAGAGCATCCAAACCTGTTTTAGGTTTTGGTGTTGGGACAAATGTAAGACCAAAATTGAGCAGTGACTGCTCTGCTTCACATAATGGGGAGCCAGTTAAATTGACAATATTACTGCCCAGTCCTGTTTCCGGGCGGATGTTACCCTGGCCCTTGTCTAGTTTAAATTTAGGAATTTAAGCCAGGCAGAATACATCGAGTTAGCTGTCTTCTCAGTCCAATGAATGTTATCCTTAACAACATTAAATTCGGAGAGTAAGTACAGGAATGACAGTCACAGATTTTGATGATTCAGCCGTCGAATTGATGGACTGAATGGCCAACTTCTGCTGAGCTGTCAACCGACTTGAATAGTTAAGTTTTGCGAAGTAAATCGCAGTCTTTGGGAATTGTTTGTGCTTTCGGTAGTAGTAGTAGTAGTAGTAGTAGTAGTAGTAGTAGTAGTAGTAGTGGTAGTAGTAGTAGTAGTAGTAGTGGTAGTAGTAGCAGTAGTAGTAGTAGTAGTAGTAGTAGTAGTGGTAGTAGTAGTAGTAGTAGTGGTAGTAGTAGCAGTAGTAGTAGTAGTAGTAGTAGTAGTAGTAGTGGTAGTAGTAGTAGTAGTAGTAGTAGTAGTAGTAGTGGTAGTAGTAGCAGTAGTAGTAGTAGTAGTAGTAGTAGTAGTAGTAGTAGTAGTAGTAGTAGTGGTAGTAGTAGTAGTAGTAGTGGTAGTAGTAGTAGTAGTAGTAGCAGAAGCAGCAGCAGCAGTAGTAGTAGTAGTAGTAGTAGTAGTAGTAGTAGTAGCAGAAGCAGCAGCAGTAGTAGTAGTAGTAGTAGTAGTAGTAGCAGCAGCAGCAGTAGTAGTAGTAGTCAATATTGTCAACGCACTGGCTCAGAATCTTCAATAATTGAAAAAATTCAAAAATTTAAGATATTTTGGTTTATCTTACTGCCTGAGATTTGTCATTTTGTTTGAGGAAAGCCATATGGCATTAATGTTAACCCTTTACTGGTTAAATTTGTTCAGTAAAATCCAAATATGCGCTTATTTATTTAATGTACATTTGCAGGCACAGACAAGGTCATTCCCGAGAATATACCACTGGAACGGCTGTCTCGGTTCCCGAGCCAGTCATTACAGTGGTAAATTTTCAAAAATACTCCAATCCCCGCCGGCAAATGGACATTGGCCAAGATCACTAAATTGACCGTTTTTGGCTGACCATCATGCAAGGGTTAATGTTGAATGATTGAGATGGATATTATGGATAGCTATTTGAGTTTTGCTTTTACCAAGATGTCACGTAGATTCGGATTTTTCTTGAACGCAATTACTGGTCGCTTGTTAAAGGGTTGTTTCAGTTTCTCCTGTAGGTTTTGATACTCATCTTTCAAAATTTTGGAAATTTCAACGTTTTTCCGATTATAGGTCAGAATGAATGGAATTTTGTCACGTTGATCAGATAAGCCTGGGTCCGAGTTTATTCCCCTTGGCCACTGTGTTTCGAGTTCTTTAATCCAAAACGATTCTCGAAGTTTTCTTTGTTTATCAGTTTCTTCTGCCGTATCTGAAAGGGGTGGCTGTTCAATCGGCATAATTTCAAAGTCACGAAGGACTAAATGGTCAGGAAGATTAAAATGTTCGGAAACATGTGTGTCTTCCTCTAGCCTAATATCTGAGAGGTGTCGAGTTGCCCGCCATCTTAATGGACATTTGGTTTCGCCGACATACTGTTTTTGGCACAATTTGCATGAAATTAGATAAATAACATTTTCAGAGTCACAATCTAGATTAGACTGAAGTTGGAACTTGCTTTTGTTCTGAAAGCTCGTGAAAGTATTCTGGTTTGGGAGAAATTCATCTAACTTGCACCTTTTCTTTCCGCATTTGCGAGATTCGCCTACACCTATAATAGGACGATTGTGAGAAATTTTGGTAGGCCGACGATTTGAGGCATTATCTGGAATGGATTCCAAGCCGTCTAATGTTTCAGATTTGATTTTGCGCAAGAATCGTGAGGAGTAACCTCGTGGTTTGAGGGCTTTGAATAGGGTAGAGCACGCTTCTTCAAAATTTTTTCTATCACTAGAATTCCTGTGAAAACGGATTATTTGTGATTTAACTATTCCTTTAAAAGTATGTGGTGGATGGAAAGATTTTTTGTGCAATAGCTGATGCGAATTGGTTGGTTTGAAATACACTTTGTAGTCTAAGTAGCCAGTTGTTTCATACTTTAGACCTTTATATACAGTTACATCCAGGAAATCTACGGACATCTCGTCAATGGTTGCTTTTAATTTGATATTCGGATCGTGATTGTTCAGAATTTCGAAAAATTCATCAAACTGCCTTTGTGTGTTGCCAAATCATGAAAATGTCATCAAGGTACCTGCGATAAATGAGGGGATGTTTTGGACACTTTTCTAACGCTTCCACCTCCCACTCTGCTACGTAAATATTGGCAAAACATGGGCTAAAGCGCTTGCCCATCGCACAGCCGCAAATTTGTTGGTAAATTTCGCCATCGAATTCAAAATCATTGCCTTTCAGACTCAGCTCTAATAGAGCTATTACTTCTCTGTCTGGCCTGTTGGTGTCTGGGTAGTTCACGAATGCTCTACGAATAGAATTTATACCCTTCTCGATGTCGATGTTTGTATACATAGCATCGATGTCAAGCGTGACCAAGAATGAATTTGGAGGTATCCAGGTCTCAGAGACCTGTGATAAGAAGTCTTCTGTGTTTTTCAAGAAGCTGGGGTGTCTATTTGCTATTGGCTGTAGATGGTAATCGATGTATTCACTGATTCTGTAGGATTCTGAGCCACAATCAGAGATTATAGGTCGCCCGGGCGGTGACATTGTGTCCAACCACGAATCTATGGGTTTATGAATTTTTGGCAAAAGATAGAAAGTCCGTGGTTTTGACTCAAGTTTAGCAAAGAGATACTTATGTTGCTTTTCGGTGATCTTCTTGCTATCGAGCAATTTTTGAAGAATCTCATTAAATTTGCTGCAATTATTTTGCCAAAGTGGTTTGCTTAGTTTCTGGTAATGCTTTGGGTTACTAAGTTGTCGTTGTGCTTCACGTTTATAGTTATCTTTAAGCATTATTACAGTCGCTGACCCTTTATCTGCAGGTTTGATGACAATTTCGCTGTTTTTAGACAATTCAATTAAGGCCTGGCGTTCCTCATAGGGTAAATTTGGTTGATCATTAGGGAATTTAGAATTTTTAACACGTTCTGAAAAGAGTTCTATGCTTTCACCGATCGCTGGGTCCAGGATTTTTACGTTTGGTGCCCAGCCAGTTTTTTCAATGAATGGTGGAATGTTACTATTAGAGTTACGAAAGAAGTCTGCTAACTTAATACGGTGACTAAATGCAGATGTTTCCATACAGCCATTATCTAAAAGAGCATCCAAACCTGTTTTAGGTTTTGGTGTTGGGACAAATGTAAGACCAAAATTGAGCAGTGACTGCTCTGCTTCACATAATGGGGAGCCAGTTAAATTGACAATATTACTGCCCAGTCCTGTTTCCGGGCGGATGTTACCCTGGCCCTTGTCTAGTTTAAATTTAGGAATTTAAGCCAGGCAGAATACATCGAGTTAGCTGTCTTCTCAGTCCAATGAATGTTATCCTTAACAACATTAAATTCGGAGAGTCTAAGTACAGGAATGACAGTCACAGATTTTGATGATTCAGCCGTCGAATTGATGGACTGAATGGCCAACTTCTGCTGAGCTGTCAACCGACTTGAATAGTTAAGTTTTGCGAAGTAAATCGCAGTCTTTGGGAATTGTTTGTGCTTTCGGTAGTAGTAGTAGTAGTAGTAGTAGTAGTAGTAGTAGTAGTAGTAGTGGTAGTAGTAGTAGTAGTAGTAGTAGTAGTAGTAGTAGCAGTAGTAGTAGTAGTAGTAGTAGTAGTAGTAGTAGTAGTGGTAGTAGTAGTAGTAGTGGTAGTAGTAGTAGTAGTAGTAGTAGTAGTAGTAGTAGTAGTAGTAGTAGTGGTAGTAGTAGTAGTAGTAGTAGTAGTAGTAGTGGTAGTAGTAGCAGTAGTAGTAGTAGTAGTAGTAGTAGTAGTAGTAGTAGTAGTAGTGGTAGTAGTAGCAGTAGTAGTAGTAGTAGTAGTAGTAGTAGTAGTAGTAGTAGTAGTAGTAGTAGTAGTGGTAGTAGTAGCAGTAGTAGTAGTAGTAGTAGTAGTAGTAGTAGTGGTAGTAGTAGTAGTAGTAGTAGTAGTAGTAGTAGTAGTAGTAGTAGCAGTAGTAGTAGTAGTAGTAGTAGTAGTAGTAGTAGTGGTAGTAGTAGTAGTAGTAGTAGTAGTAGTAGTAGTAGTAGTAGTAGTAGTAGTAGTAGTAGTAGTAGTAGTAGTAGCAGTAGTAGTAGTAGTAGTGGTAGTAGTAGCAGTAGTAGTAGTAGTAGTAGTAGTAGTAGTAGTAGTAGTAGTAGTAGTAGTAGCAGAAGTAGTAGTCAATATTGTCAACGCACTGGCTCAGAATCTTCAATAATTGAAAAAATTCAAAAATTTAAGATATTTTGGTTTATCCTACTGCCTGAGATTTGTCATTTTGTTTGAGGAAAGCCATATGGCATTAATGTTAACCCTTTACTGGTTAAATTTGTTCAGTAAAATCCAAATATGCGCTTACTTATTTAATGTACATTTGCAGGCACAGACAAGGTCATTCCCGAGAATACACCACTGGAACGACTGTCTCGGTTCCCGAGCCAGTCATTACAGTGGTAAATTTTCAAAAATACTCCAATCCCCGCCGGCAAATGGACATTGCCCAAGATCACTAAATTGACCGTTTTTGGCTGACCATCATGCAAGGGTTAATGTTGAATGATTGAGATGGATATTATGGATAGCTATTTGAGTTTTGCTTTTACCAAGATGTCACGTAGATTCGGATTTTTCTTGAACGCAATTACTGGTCGCTTGTTAAAGGGTTGTTTCAGTTTCTCCTGTAGGTTTTGATACTCATCTTTCAAAATTTTGGAAATTTCAACGTTTTTCCGATTATAGGTCAGAATGAATGGAATTTTGTCACGTTGATCAGATAAGCCTGGGTCCGAGTTTATTCCCCTTGGCCACTGTGTTTCGAGTTCTTTAATCCAAAACGATTCTCGAAGTTTTCTTTGTTTATCAGTTTCTTCTGCCGTATCTGAAAGGGGTGGCTGTTCAATCGGCATAATTTCAAAGTCACGAAGGACTAAATGGTCAGGAAGATTAAAATGTTCGGAAACATGTGTGTCTTCCTCTAGCCTAATATCTGAGAGGTGTCGAGTTGCCCGCCATCTTAATGGACATTTGGTTTCGCCGACATACTGTTTTTGGCACAATTTGCATGAAATTAGATAAATAACATTTTCAGAGTCACAATCTAGATTAGACTGAAGTTGGAACTTGCTTTTGTTCTGAAAGCTCGTGAAAGTATTCTGGTTTGGGAGAAATTCATCTAACTTGCACCTTTTCTTTCCGCATTTGCGAGATTCGCCTACACCTATAATAGGACGATTGTGAGAAATTTTGGTAGGCCGACGATTTGAGGCATTATCTGGAATGGATTCCAAGCCGTCTAATGTTTCAGATTTGATTTTGCGCAAGAATCGTGAGGAGTAACCTCGTGGTTTGAGGGCTTTGAATAGGGTAGAGCACGCTTCTTCAAAATTTTTTCTATCACTAGAATTCCTGTGAAAACGGATTATTTGTGATTTAACTATTCCTTTAAAAGTATGTGGTGGATGGAAAGATTTTTTGTGCAATAGCTGATGCGAATCGGTTGGTTTGAAATACACTTTGTAGTCTAAGTAGCCAGTTGTTTCATACTTTAGACCTTTATATACAGTTACATCCAGGAAATCTACGGACATCTCGTCAATGGTTGCTTTTAATTTGATATTCGGATCGTGATTGTTCAGAATTTCGAAAAATTCATCAAACTCTGCCTTTGTGTGTTGCCAAATCATGAAAATGTCATCAAGGTACCTGCGATAAATGAGGGGATGTTTTGGACACTTTTCTAACGCTTCCTCCTCCCACTCTGCTACGTAAATATTGGCAAAACATGGGCTAAAGCGCTTGCCCATCGCACAGCCGCAAATTTGTTGGTAAATTTCGCCATCGAATTCAAAATCATTGCCTTTCAGACTCAGCTCTAATAGAGCTATTACTTCTCTGTCTGGCCTGTTGGTGTCTGGGTAGTTCACGAATGCTCTACGGATAGAATTTATACCCTTCTCGATGTCAATGTTTGTATACATAGCATCGATGTCAAGCGTGACCAAGAATGAATTTGGAGGTATCCAGGTCTCAGAGACCTGTGATAAGAAGTCTTCTGTGTTTTTCAAGAAGCTGGGGTGTCTATTTGCTATTGGCTGTAGATGGTAATCGATGTATTCACTGATTCTGTAGGATTCTGAGCCACAATCAGAGATTATAGGTCGCCCGGGCGGTGACATTGTGTCCAACCACGAATCTATGGGTTTATGAATTTTTGGCAAAAGATAGAAAGTCCGTGGTTTTGACTCAAGTTTAGCAAAGAGATACTTATGTTGCTTTTCGGTGATCTTCTTGCTATCGAGCAATTTTTGAAGAATCTCATTAAATTTGCTGCAATTATTTTGCCAAAGTGGTTTGCTTAGTTTCTGGTAATGCTTTGGGTTACTAAGTTGTCGTTGTGCTTCACGTTTATAGTTATCTTTAAGCATTATTACAGTCGCTGACCCTTTATCTGCAGGTTTGATGACAATTTCGCTGTTTTTAGACAATTCAATTAAGGCCTGGCGTTCCTCATAGGGTAAATTTGGTTGATCATTAGGGAATGTAGAATTTTTAACACGTTCTGAAAAGAGTTCTATGCTTTCACCGATCGCTGGGTCCAGGATTTTTACGTTTGGTGCCCAGCCAGTTTTTTCAATGAATGGTGGAATGTTACTATTAGAGTTACGAAAGAAGTCTGCTAACTTAATACGGTGACTAAATGCAGATGTTTCCATACAGCCATTATCTAAAAGAGCATCCAAACCTGTTTTAGGTTTTGGTGTTGGGACAAATGTAAGACCAAAATTGAGCAGTGACTGCTCTGCTTCACATAATGGGGAGCCAGTTAAATTGACAATATTACTGCCCAGTCCTGTTTCCGTGCGGATGTTACCCTGGCCCTTGTCTAGTTTAAATTTAGGAATTTAAGCCAGGCAGAATACATCGAGTTAGCTGTCTTCTCAGTCCAATGAATGTTATCCTTAACAACATTAAATTCGGAGAGTCTAAGTACAGGAATGACAGTCACAGATTTTGATGATTCAGCCGTCGAATTGATGGACTGAATGGCCAACTTCTGCTGAGCTGTCAACCGACTTGAATAGTTAAGTTTTGCGAAGTAAATCGCAGTCTTTGGGAATTGTTTGTGCTTTCGGTAGTAGTAGTAGTAGTAGTAGTAGTAGTAGTAGTAGTAGTGGTAGTAGTAGTAGTAGTAGTAGTAGTGGTAGTAGTAGCAGTAGTAGTAGTAGTAGTAGTAGTAGTAGTAGTAGTGGTAGTAGTAGTAGTAGTGGTAGTAGTAGCAGTAGTAGTAGTAGTAGTAGTAGTAGTAGTAGTAGTGGTAGTAGTAGTAGTAGTAGTAGTAGTAGTAGTAGTAGTGGTAGTAGTAGCAGTAGTAGTAGTAGTAGTAGTAGTAGTAGTAGTAGTAGTAGTAGTGGTAGTAGTAGTAGTAGTAGTAGTAGTAGTAGTAGTAGTAGTAGCAGAAGCAGCAGCAGCAGTAGTAGTAGTAGTAGTAGTAGTAGTAGTAGTAGTAGTAGTAGTAGCAGAAGCAGCAGCAGTAGTAGTAGTAGTAGTAGTAGTAGTAGCAGCAGCAGCAGTAGTAGTAGTAGTAGTAGTAGTAGTAGTAGTAGTAGTAGTAGTAGTAGTAGTAGTAGTAGTAGTAGTAGTAGTAGTAGTAGTAGTAGTAGTAGTAGTAGTAGTAGTAGTAGTAGTAGTAGTAGTAGTAGTAGTAGTAGTGGTAGTAGTAGCAGTAGTAGTAGTAGTAGTAGTAGTAGTAGTAGTAGTAGTAGTAGTAGTAGCAGTAGTAGTAGTAGTAGTAGTAGTAGCAGAAGTAGTAGTAGTAGTAGTAGTAGCAGTAGTAGTAGTAGTAGTAGTAGTAGTAGTAGTAGTGGTAGTAGTAGTAGTAGTAGTGGTAGTAGTAGTAGTAGTAGTAGTGGTAGTAGTAGCAGTAGTAGTAGTAGTAGTAGTAGTAGTAGTAGTAGTAGTAGTAGTAGTGGTAGTAGTAGTAGTAGTAGTAGTAGTAGTAGTAGTAGTAGTAGTAGCAGTAGTAGTAGTAGTAGTAGTCAATATTGTCAACGCACTGGCTCAGAATCTTCAATAATTGAAAAAATTCAAAAATTTAAGATATTTTGGTTTATCCTACTGCCTGAGATTTGTCATTTTGTTTGAGGAAAGCCATATGGCATTAATGTTAACCCTTTACTGGTTAAATTTGTTCAGTAAAATCCAAATATGCGCTTACTTATTTAATGTACATTTGCAGGCACAGACAAGGTCATTCCCGAGAATACACCACTGGAACGACTGTCTCGGTTCCCGAGCCAGTCATTACAGTGGTAAATTTTCAAAAATACTCCAATCCCCGCCGGCAAATGGACATTGCCCAAGATCACTAAATTGACCGTTTTTGGCTGACCATCATGCAAGGGTTAATGTTGAATGATTGAGATGGATATTATGGATAGCTATTTGAGTTTTGCTTTTACCAAGATGTCACGTAGATTCGGATTTTTCTTGAACGCAATTACTGGTCGCTTGTTAAAGGGTTGTTTCAGTTTCTCCTGTAGGTTTTGATACTCATCTTTCAAAATTTTGGAAATTTCAACGTTTTTCCGATTATAGGTCAGAATGAATGGAATTTTGTCACGTTGATCAGATAAGCCTGGGTCCGAGTTTATTCCCCTTGGCCACTGTGTTTCGAGTTCTTTAATCCAAAACGATTCTCGAAGTTTTCTTTGTTTATCAGTTTCTTCTGCCGTATCTGAAAGGGGTGGCTGTTCAATCGGCATAATTTCAAAGTCACGAAGGACTAAATGGTCAGGAAGATTAAAATGTTCGGAAACATGTGTGTCTTCCTCTAGCCTAATATCTGAGAGGTGTCGAGTTGCCCGCCATCTTAATGGACATTTGGTTTCGCCGACATACTGTTTTTGGCACAATTTGCATGAAATTAGATAAATAACATTTTCAGAGTCACAATCTAGATTAGACTGAAGTTGGAACTTGCTTTTGTTCTGAAAGCTCGTGAAAGTATTCTGGTTTGGGAGAAATTCATCTAACTTGCACCTTTTCTTTCCGCATTTGCGAGATTCGCCTACACCTATAATAGGACGATTGTGAGAAATTTTGGTAGGCCGACGATTTGAGGCATTATCTGGAATGGATTCCAAGCCGTCTAATGTTTCAGATTTGATTTTGCGCAAGAATCGTGAGGAGTAACCTCGTGGTTTGAGGGCTTTGAATAGGGTAGAGCACGCTTCTTCAAAATTTTTTCTATCACTAGAATTCCTGTGAAAACGGATTATTTGTGATTTAACTATTCCTTTAAAAGTATGTGGTGGATGGAAAGATTTTTTGTGCAATAGCTGATGCGAATCGGTTGGTTTGAAATACACTTTGTAGTCTAAGTAGCCAGTTGTTTCATACTTTAGACCTTTATATACAGTTACATCCAGGAAATCTACGGACATCTCGTCAATGGTTGCTTTTAATTTGATATTCGGATCGTGATTGTTCAGAATTTCGAAAAATTCATCAAACTCTGCCTTTGTGTGTTGCCAAATCATGAAAATGTCATCAAGGTACCTGCGATAAATGAGGGGATGTTTTGGACACTTTTCTAACGCTTCCTCCTCCCACTCTGCTACGTAAATATTGGCAAAACATGGGCTAAAGCGCTTGCCCATCGCACAGCCGCAAATTTGTTGGTAAATTTCGCCATCGAATTCAAAATCATTGCCTTTCAGACTCAGCTCTAATAGAGCTATTACTTCTCTGTCTGGCCTGTTGGTGTCTGGGTAATTCACGAATGCTCTACGGATAGAATTTATACCCTTCTCGATGTCAATGTTTGTATACATAGCATCGATGTCAAGCGTGACCAAGAATGAATTTGGAGGTATCCAGGTCTCAGAGACCTGTGATAAGAAGTCTTCTGTGTTTTTCAAGAAGCTGGGGTGTCTATTTGCTATTGGCTGTAGATGGTAATCGATGTATTCACTGATTCTGTAGGATTCTGAGCCACAATCAGAGATTATAGGTCGCCCGGGCGGTGACATTGTGTCCAACCACGAATCTATGGGTTTATGAATTTTTGGCAAAAGATAGAAAGTCCGTGGTTTTGACTCAAGTTTAGCAAAGAGATACTTATGTTGCTTTTCGGTGATCTTCTTGCTATCGAGCAATTTTTGAAGAATCTCATTAAATTTGCTGCAATTATTTTGCCAAAGTGGTTTGCTTAGTTTCTGGTAATGCTTTGGGTTACTAAGTTGTCGTTGTGCTTCACGTTTATAGTTATCTTTAAGCATTATTACAGTCGCTGACCCTTTATCTGCAGGTTTGATGACAATTTCGCTGTTTTTAGACAATTCAATTAAGGCCTGGCGTTCCTCATAGGGTAAATTTGGTTGATCATTAGGGAATGTAGAATTTTTAACACGTTCTGAAAAGAGTTCTATGCTTTCACCGATCGCTGGGTCCAGGATTTTTACGTTTGGTGCCCAGCCAGTTTTTTCAATGAATGGTGGAATGTTACTATTAGAGTTACGAAAGAAGTCTGCTAACTTAATACGGTGACTAAATTCAGATGTTTCCATACAGCCATTATCTAAAAGAGCATCCAAACCTGTTTTAGGTTTTGGTGTTGGGACAAATGTAAGACCAAAATTGAGCAGTGACTGCTCTGCTTCACATAATGGGGAGCCAGTTAAATTGACAATATTACTGCCCAGTCCTGTTTCCGGGCGGATGTTACCCTGGCCCTTGTCTAGTTTAAATTTAGGAATTTAAGCCAGGCAGAATACATCGAGTTAGCTGTCTTCTCAGTCCAATGAATGTTATCCTTAACAACATTAAATTCGGAGAGTCTAAGTGCAGGAATGACAGTCACAGATTTTGATGATTCAGCCGTCGAATTGATGGACTGAATCGCCAACTTCTGCTGAGCTGTCAACCGACTTGAATAGTTAAGTTTTGCGAAGTAAATCGCAGTCTTTGGGAATTTGGACTTAATCGCACTGAGAAGCAGCATTAATCTATGTTTTGAACTAGAGATGGGTTCATTCATATCATTAATGCCAATGTTGATCACTATTTTCTCTGGTTTAAATGATCCAGTGTACTTTTGAATTAGTCCTCTAGCATGACACAATTTAGCTCCTGGGTAGCAGGCAACTTGCGTTTCAGGGTGGGGCTCAACATTAATGCGACTCAGGTTCGAAGCTCCAAAGATGAGTACTTTGTTCGTGAGAACAGGTAGTCGCCAGTCAATTTTGTTTTCGATTTCATGACGAAATTTCCAAAAAATGTTTCTCTCCAACATGGTGGGTTGTTGGGGTCTATTTGCAAATTTAATAGGACGCACCTCCGGTGCATTACTTGGACCTGGAGTTGGAGAGAAGCTGGGCTGTGGCAGTTTCCCTGTTGGGGATGGGGTCTTGAGACCCGATGGTTGACTGCTCTTGGGGGATTTCTGAGAAGCGCCAGTCCGTGGACCAGATTTGCTACCATTAACCCTTTCCCTCTGTGGCAAGGGCGGATATTCGTTTGGGTCATTTAGATTGCCTAGTGGAGAGTCAGGTAGTGGGATTAATGATGCTTCAAATAGCATATCTCTAGGGCCAGAATCTAATGGTAGCAATGGAGAGGTTTTATTGTCTACTCGTTTTGTGACTGGCGGCGAAGTTTCAGGTGATCTGAGGCGTTTTTTCATTTGTGATTGTGGGGCCACAGTTGGTATCATGACCAGAGGCGTGGCTTGTGCGAGATTTTGAATTGGTTGCTGAGATGGATCTATCGGTCGCACAAAATCGTAAAAAGAACTAATCGCATTAATGTCGAGCTTTCTATTATAATTGTTTTTTGCCCAGCGTATAGCATTGGATTTAGCACGACCTAGGTCTAAATGTGGCATTGCCTGTGTGAGGACTACTTCAGTTCTAATACTACCAAGTTGTTCATTATAGTGATTTAACATGGCCTTAATGGTAGATTTTGCCCACTCAAAATTCACATTCCAGATGGCAAAGTAGATGTCATCATTTGGTATAGCTGGCTTACAAAATCCATTCAGCTCTTCCACCTTCCTGCTAAGCCCATCAGGGAGAGTTTCGGCATCTAAATGCCTACGTAGCGTAGCAATATGGTGGAAGCACTGAATTATTTGGTAATACAGCTTTACCAGGCGCGCATGCGCAGATGAACCCCCTTTACCATCTCCATTCTTCCTACGACCATTCTTCCTCGCAATAGCCATTCAGACAGACAATCGTTCAATCTAACTAGCAATCAGACAGGCAGTTGAGCAGGTAAGAACGATTCGATCAGGTAAACTCAAATTCAAGCACACAAATTCATTCACATCAACTACAAATTGAACCAATATATTACTTACACCTGAAAGACAAATTATAGAATTAACATGTAATATGCAAGGGTTAACAATACAACAATACAATACGCAATATTATAAGTTACTCACAGTAATTATGGACACCGTCAATTGGCTAAATGCATTTCACATGGATGTGCTTCATCAGTAGCCTGTATGACAAATCTGTCAGTCCTTCAGTATAGACAGCTTTATATACGTTTACTGAATTACTCAATCTCCTTTGAAAAACTACTCTATGGTTTAATTTGAACAATTGAACTTTGTGCAAGGTTTGAATTTCCTTTGATTCGGGTTTATCACAAACATCATTAATAAAGCCAATGATTAGTGGACTGGTTTCACTCCACACAGATTAGTGAAATTTTACTCTTCCGAATTGGATTGATAAGTGAGTAGTGTTTCCTTCACGAGATCATGAACCGATCATTCAAAGGTGTTATATGCTTTTGTTGGGACACTCAATTTTGCCTTTTGATTCCTTTTGATCATTTGATGCCGAAAAAATTAATCAAGTTTGGAGGACATATTTTGTCATTTTATAGAATTTTGTTCACCACACCGGAAAGGCCACTGCAGTGTTAATATTTAAACTTTGTTCATACATGTAGAAAGAAAGTAGTATTCAGCTCCCTTAATTTTATGTGAGTGAGTGGCTGGACGGACACACAGAGAGCCGGATGGCTGGCAAGGCAGATGGACAGATCCATCCATCCATCCATCCATCCATCCATCCAACCATCCATCCATCCAGACATCCAACCATCCATCCATCCCACGCCCCCATCCATCCAGGGAAGGATGGGGAGGTGGGATGGGGACGGGCATAAAGGAAGGATAGAGCCTAGTCGGAGAGAGGGAGGAAGGATCCATCCATCCATCCATCCATCCATCCATCCATCCAACCAACCAACCAACCAACCATCCATCCATCCATCCATCCATCCATCCAACCAACCATCCATCCATCCATTCATGGAAGGGAGGGAAGAAGGGATGGGAAAGATCCATCCATCCATCCATCCCGATGTGGAGATGGAATGAGGGATGGGAAGGAAGGAAGAATGGAGTGGGCATGGCTGGATAGACGGGGAGGACTATCCATCCATCCATCCATCCATCCATTCATCCATTCATCCATTCATCCATTCATCCATTCATCCATCCATCCATCCATCCATCCAACCAACCATCCATCCATCCATCCATCCATCCCACACACCCATGGAAGGAAGGGGATTGGGGATGATTGATGGGCAGGATCCATCCATCCATCCCACCATCCACCCACCCATACATCAAACCATCCATCCATTCATCCATCCATTCATCCATCCATCCATGGAAGGGATGGGAAAGATCCATCCATCCATCCCGATGTGGAGATGGAATGAGGGATGGGAAGGAAGGAAGAATAGAGTGGGCATGGCTGGATAGAGGGGGAGGACCATCCATCCACCCATCCACCCACACGCACGCACGCTCACACACACACGCACACACACATACACGCGCACGCATGCACGTACCCACATTTACACACGCACGCATGTACGCACGTACACACATGTACACACGTAGGCACATGTTTACACGCACGCACGCATGTACGCACGCACGCACACACCATTCACATTACACCCCCCCCCCCCCGCCCCACCCCCATGGATGGATGAGAGGCCGGATGATGGATGGGTAGGAGAGAAGGATAGAGCGGGGATCGGCTGGAGAAGGTGCAGGAGTGGGAGTTCGAGATGGACAGACGGGCAGTGGGACGGCAGAGTAGCGGGAGGGATGGGCAAACGGACTGACGGACAAGTGGACCATGTGACAGCCAGACCAGTGAATGCATGGGTGGATTGACAGGAGCTGATGGATGGTTAGGCGGGTGGACCAGTGAATGAGTGGAGAAGCAGGAGAGTGAATCCGGGAATGATTGTAGAATTTGGTATATAAGTCTCTCCACTGAAAGACCGACAGACTGCCTGACGGTGTCGACGGATATATAAGTTATGTTTTTACAAGGCAGTAAAATAACAGAACTGGCACTCGCAAGTATGTAGTCAATATTGTCAACGCACTGGCTCAGAATCTTCAATAATTGAAAAAATTCAAAAATTTAAGATATTTTGGTTTATCCTACTGCCTGAGATTTGTCATTTTGTTTGAGGAAAGCCATATGGCATTAATGTTAACCCTTTACTAGTTAAATTTGTTCAGTAAAATCCAAATATGCGCTTACTTATTTAATGTACATTTGCAGGCACAGACAAGGTCATTCCCGAGAATACACCACTGGAACGACTGTCTCGGTTCCCGAGCCAGTCATTACAGTGGTAAATTTTCAAAAATACTCCAATCCCCGCCGGCAAATGGACATTGCCCAAGATCACTAAATTGACCGTTTTTGGCTGACCATCATGCAAGGGTTAATGTTGAATGATTGAGATGGATATTATGGATAGCTATTTGAGTTTTGCTTTTACCAAGATGTCACGTAGATTCGGATTTTTCTTGAACGCAATTACTGGTCGCTTGTTAAAGGGTTGTTTCAGTTTCTCCTGTAGGTTTTGATACTCATCTTTCAAAATTTTGGAAATTTCAACGTTTTTCCGATTATAGGTCAGA